>JAQPPZ010001769.1:0-600000 GCA_028583015.1 Wollemia nobilis
AATTTCTATCCTGGTTTTTGGGTTTTTGATAGTTTTGTACTGTTTTTGTAGCTTTTTGCAATAATGTGAAATTCTAGAAATAAAATAGCAGTAAACTAGAAATGCTTGTAACTTTTAATCTACTACTCCAAAGCTACGAAATTTTAACACAAGTTTCTTCTAATACAAATAAGCAAACCCAGTGAAGGAAATTGCATAGAAATAAATGTACCCAAAAATATAGAAGTCTGAAACAAATCTAGAAATTATCATCAGCAATAGGAAACTTCACAAATTCATATGATAATCTCAAAATACAAATTTCTCCAGCTAGCAAATTGTAGATTTAGACACCCAATAAAGAGGTGCCTACAATACAAATGTGAAAGGGCCCTAAAATGAGGTGATTCAATTACACTCAGCAACTCGCCCCTATGTGGATGTGTATGACCTGTCAAAGCTGAAGTTGGGTCTCACAATATATCACCAATCTACCCTCAAAGCCCATGATTTGCTTAAAAAAAAGGTTCAGCTAGGTTAAATAAACCAAGGAATGAAGTGATGCTCAAACCCTAGCTCCAATGAAGTGACAAAAAACTGTAGAAATGGCCCTTCAAACTATACGACTGGATGGGAATGATGACTGTAACTTATTGGAACACGAACCCCTTTCACTCTTATATAAATATCTTCAATAAAACTCTCAAAATATTCTCTTAATTAAGCCCAATGCAACCTCTAAAATAATATTACCCCAAAGCCCCCTAAGAGTAATCTTTCAACTCTAAAGGTGTTGATCCTGCTGGCGGTTTTCGTCACACAAAAAGCAATAAAATATCCCTGTAATTCCTTGTTGCAAGTCAACTTCTCCAAGACAAGATAACATAGCCAAAGATAATGCAAATGAATTTCCAAACCTCCTTTTATTCCTTTCCTCAAATGAGTCAGCCAAGAATTGGAGGGAAATTTTAATTTTAAATTATTCTTTATTATTAAATGGGTCCCTAGAGGGGTGTAGCATGTCTAGGCCTCCTTATTTTAACACTTTATAACATGACCTATCTTTTAAGTGGTTATATGACCCCTTATAACATCCAATTAATAAAATATAATGCCCAACATTATAAAGTTACATTATTATTTAATTTTTTTACATTAATAATCTTCGGGCATTAAAATAATCTGTCTCCACATGCCGGACCCAAGATATGAAAATAGAAATGGATACCCATTTTGTCAAAATATCAATCTATAACATCTGTTTCTCGAGATTCCAACCCTAACTGACTTACTAAAAATAGTAAGTCCCTGCAATTATGCTCAAAACAAACCGAGAAATTGGTAATTTGAAGCATTGTTCACTCTGACATCAACTGAACTATCCCAATGGGCTCCCACACAACTAATCCTACCTACGTGAACCTGTGAGTAGGCAAGCCCCTTTCTGCACTGAACATCTGACTAAGATGGGGACATTACAATCCTCCCTCCCTGAAATTGCTTGTCCTCAAGAAATACTTAACATAACATCAACATCATCAGAATCACCTAATAAGAACCACCTATGATACCAGGGTCCCAAACAAATCTTAAAACAATTATTACAGCTTCCACTTCTATATAAAAATCAAAACAAAAATCTGAGTGTGAGACCAAGATGCAAATCAAGAAGGTGTGGAACCAAGGTTGCCTCAAACATTCATCCAAGATTGTTCTCAAACCTGCTTCAAGATGACCAAATATTGTCTTCATGCTATTCCAAAACTATCCAAAGGTTGCAATTGTGCAAAAATTGAGTGGAAATAGGCTCAAACTCTCACAAAATAGATCTGAAGTGATGCATAGCAGTTCTGATTTTTCATGTACAACAATGGTATATAACTATTTAATCTCTTCAAAGATATGTAAACTTAGTTCTCCTTTATTTATAATGATTGTACTATGCAAGAGTGTGATAAAATTAGCAAAGGTAATGAATGAATCAACACCAAAGATAGTGAAAAGGAAATTATAATCAATAAACTATGGCTCTCCATATGCATAAGTCAAGTACATCACCCCTTCCTTTCCCCAAGGGAAATCCAATACTCCCCAACCTTGAGAAACATTATCAATATCATAAATATCAAGTTTTATGACCAAAATACTCCTACATACCTCACTCCATGCTTTTATTAACTGCTATTCCAAAATGGGACTGAAAGTGCATGTCAATGGCTGAAGCTCTACTTTTCCCATGTTTCCAACTCCAAAACAACTGGACCCCCAATGTATCAGAACTGAAAATACAACTTTATCTCCATTATGTGCCATCAAATCTAAGTGTAACAGCTGCTCCAACTTCCTCAAAAACTGACAATGCTCCCTCTTCATGTCTTGCAAGTGAGCATACATGTAAACTACTAACTTATGCTCATACTCAGCTCTAAGAACATCCTTTAACATTATTAAAGACACCTTATTATATCTCCCAAAATGGACTAACATATGCCTCATACAATTCTCACCCAAAACTGAAAACACATATGGTGTAGCAATTCCTCTTGTCACTAAAAACTCAGTGAATGTAAGTAAATCAGACCTAATGTGATGTACAACCATTGGTGCCTTACCGATCAGTCTACGTGAAACCCATACTGTATCCAATTCTATCTCACAAAGTGTTAAAGATGCAACTCTTTTTTTTCCCAAATGAGGCCTCAATTTCTCCATCGTTCCTTCCTTCATAGCCTTCCCAAATGCAGCTTCTAAAATCAGCAGACAATCAATCCTATTGGTACCAAAATTCTCCCTCACAATAGTCCCAAAATCAATCTTGAAAATTAGTGAAGTGTTTGTCCAAAACAACATTAATTGGTCATCAAATTTCCTCCACAAAGCTGCCCAAAACTCCTTGTATACTGCCTCCTCAGTTGTCTTCACATGTACAACCCAAATTGCACCAAGTAATGTAACAAATTCCAACATAACCATCCAATAACTCCTATACAACAACGTCTCATCATAGGCATGTAGTGCGTCAAGTTGAGTGATACAAGGCTCCAAATTGACCTAAAATACCTGCTAAGATTGTTCTTGCAAATGCATCCTCTGAAATAAGAAAATATTGTATCTTTTGTGTATCATAAACAATCTTCATATATGGCACAAACCTTATAACAACAATGTGACATATTTCCTCATCATTTCCTATGGTTGTGAAATGTAAAACTCTAATAAAATCAGTGATGGTTATGAATAAATATGAATATTGATCCATATACATGGCTGCCACGAACACATAATTGAATTTTACACCTATATTCCATGCATTTACGGGTTGATGCCTTCTTCTGACAAAGCGTACTCATTGTGAATCCCATGAACAACAATGTGTAAAAGTTTTTAAATGTCCATAACATCAACTGAACTCAGTTTACTACTTCTATCAAAGACTATACTATGAAAAAATTGAATAGAACCATCAAACATTGAGGAGAAATGAGTGAGAAAGAGTTTAAATTTTGAGTCAACAATCTCTGTCTCCTCATTCATGTAATCAGTTTTATACACAAGCATCATATCATCACCAACTCTGAGTGCTTCCTTTGTTAATACAGTCCCATCAAGTGCTCCAACTATCCAAAAACATGCAACCCATATGATTCTTAACAACATGGAAGAATGTTGTGCAAGAGTCCCATATTTCTCATACATCATTAGTCTTATCAAAAACATTGTTGCCACTAATTCATGAGTGCCAAAATATATCAATTTGTTGCTATAAAAATCAGGATGAAGCTCATACCTTATGGAAGTAATATCATGGCTGATCCATGATCCCAATGGATGTAGAGATGACTCCAAGTGGTGAATGTTCTCATCCAAACACCCCAAAATAGAATATGTACTCTCAACTCTATTCAAGATTGAATCTAAACTAGGTTGGTTGGAAAAATAGTTGCCACCATTTATTATGAATAAACTTGTCATATTTGGGTGTGTATTGCTCTCTTCTAGGATCTCCAAATCTGAACGCTTTTCTTCAAAGGCTGAAACTACGAAAGAGAAGCCTCCAATGGTGTCCATGCCTTCATCATACCTTGGTACCAAAACACCTGGATCCCAAGGAACTAGGAGTTGATCTGAAAAGGTATGTTCATTGTGATCCTCATGAGGGATTGATTTCTCCCACACATCACTCTCCAAATCCAAGGAGTTGGAACTAGTGTGAACCCTTCTATCCAATAATTTAGTTTGGGAATCTAGACCATATCCATTACAATCACAAACTGATTTGAGAACTTTAATACATTCATCTGCATCATGTTTTTTCACAACAATCTCATGTGGTGATTCAATCTCTTGGTTAACAATTTTTGATTTGAATTCTTCTTCATCCAGGGTAGGTACAAATTCAGAATTTTCCACTATATTCTTCTTTAGATCCACAAGCTCTTCTTTACTAGCTTCCTCATGTGAAATTTCTACCATGGGATGCTCTTCTCCCCTAATCTCCTCATTGTCCAAGAAAGGTTTTAGGTTCCTCTCACACTGTTTAACAACACTATTAACCAATTCATGTGCAGCAATGGAAGCAACCAAGTCTTGCCTCAAAAAATCCAATAACATTTATAAGAGTGGTTGGTAAATATAATCACTTTCATCTATAATAAAAATCATAATGTCTCTCATAGCTGCAATAACATTATTAGCATGTTCTTTTCTAGATGAAGCAATGAAATTATGAAACATTTCGTAAACCAACTCATCCATGTCCAAATATAACAAGATGTTTTCCATTCTAGTTTTTGCAAATAATTCAAGTATGGAAACTCTCCTAGAGAAATGAGAACAAGTAACATCCTCCAAAATTTCAAAACTATCAACCAACAACTGAAATATTGTTCTCAATGTGTCATCATTATAAGGAGCTTTAGGAGTTGAAATTCTCAAAATTTCACTCAAGCAAGAAGTGACCATGAGTCTTACCTCCTTATCTGTGTGTTTCAACCATCTAGGCTTACCCAAATACTTCACCACCAGAGTCATATCAGATTGTAATATCTGAGAAGGTGATGAATCCATCATATACAAACAATCTTATACCTCCCCTAGGACACAGTAGAGAACATCTTTTGGCTAAGATATGAATCCAAGTTTTCTTCCTGCATTAGTAAGCCTTTTGACCAACTCTTTTTTGCCCAATAGTGCCATGATCCACAATTAAAAATTTAATGTTCAAGAACCCTAGGTTTCATTTCAAAAAAATTCCACCACAAACCCTTCAAAAGTGCCCAGAACATTTATGAATGCTGATCTACTCAGGGATGTTGAATCCTCCTCATGAAACCCTAATTTAGATCTGATCATAGGCTGGCAGGAAACCAACTCTAATACCAATGTAGTGACCACCCCGAATGAACACCAAGAATTTATGTCCTGGTTTTTGGGTTTTTGATAGTTTTATACTATTTTTGTAGCTTTTTGCAATAATACAAAATTTTGGAAATAAAATAGTAGTAAACTAGAAATGCTCGTAACTTTTAATCTACTACTCCAAAGCTACAAAATTTTAACACAAGTTTCTTCTAATACAAATAAGCAAACCCAGTGAAGGAAATTGCATAGAAACAAATGTACCCAAAAATATAGAAGTCTAAAACAAATCTAGAAATTGTCATCAACAACAGGGAACTTCACAAATTCATATGATAATCTCGAAATACAAATTTCTCCAGCTAGCAAATTGCAGATTTAGACACCCAATAAAAAGATGCCTCCAATAAAAATGTGAAAGGGCCCTAAAATGAGGCAATTCAATTACACTTAGCAACTCGCCCCTAAGTGGATGTGTACGGCATGTCAAAGCTAAAGTTGGGTCTCACAATATATCACCAATCTGCCCTTAAACCCCATAATTTGCTTAAAAAAAATGTTTGGCTAGGTTAAAGAAACCAAGGAATGAAGTGATTCTCAAACCCTAGCTCCAATGAAGTGACAACAAACTATAGAAATGGCCCTTCAAACTGTATGATCAGATGGGAATGATGAATGTCACTTATTGGAACACGAACCCCTTTCACTCTTCTAGAAATATCTTCAATAAACCTCTAAAAATCTTCTCTTAATTAAGCCAAATGCAACCTCTGAAATAAGATTACCCCAAAACCCCCTAAGAGTAATCTTTCAACTCCGAAGGTGCTAATCCTGCTGGCGGTTTTTGTCACACAACAAGCAATAAACTCTCCTTGCAAGTCCTTGTTGCAAGTCGACTTCTCCAAGACAAGATAACATAGCCAAAGATAATGCAAATGAATTTCCAAACCTCCTTTTATTCCCTTCCTCAAATGAGTCGGCCAAGAATTGGAGGGAAATTTTAATTTTAAATTATTATTTATTATTAAATGGGTCCCTAGAGGGGCGTAGCATGTCTAGGCCTCCTTATTTTAACACTTTATAACATGGCCTATATTTTAAGTGGTTATATGACCCCCTTATAACATCCAATTAATAAAATATAATGCCCAACATTATAAAGTTACATTATTATTTAATTTTTTACATTAATAATCTTCGGGCATTAAAATAATCTGTCTCCACATGACGGACCCAAGATATGAAAATAGAAATGGATACCCATTTCACCGAACTATCCATCCGTAACATCCATTTCCCGAGATTCCAACCCTAACTGACTTACTAAAAATAGTAAGTCCCTGCAATTATGCTCAAAACGGACCAAGAAACTAGAAATTTGAAGCATTGTCCACTCTGACATCAACTGAACTATCCTAGTGGGCTCCCACACAAATGATCCTACCTATGAGAACTCGTGAGTAGGTAAGTCCCATTCTGCACTGGACATCTGACTAAGATGGGGATATTACACTAACATTCAAGATACTAATCAAGTTGAAACTTGTAGCACTAATAATGTTAATCAAGAAATCAATCTAATATTTTTAGGCCTATCCAAACTTTCTCATCTCCTGGAACCTTAGGACTTATCATGACCCTCCCTTGGAAAACTTTTTCAATAGACAAACTCATGATTGACTATGTTGTCTTTGGATGGAATGTTGACTGGGATATGTTTAGTTTTTGTATAATATTTGCTAAATAGAATATTATATTATATCAAGTTAGAAAATACTTGGTTATTTCATGTTAAGCTTTAGAAATATATGCTCATGAATTGAAAGTAAAAGATGTTGTTAACATAATTTCACTTATGAAGGTCACTTGTATATATAGAACAACTTAAGAGTGGTCTAAATTATAGATCTTTTGTATAATTGCTCACCATGTATTGGACAAGGAAATATTCCAATTAAAAATAAAAAATTTTATTATTGTTAATTATCTTAGATTTGGATAAAGCTTTATTTAATGTAAAATGGATGTATTTCATTTAAAGTTGTGTATATTCTAGTAAGTAGTGATTTTTTATTTTTTAAATCAAGGAAACATCAAATGGTGGATGTATTTACTCACTGGAAAAAGAAAATCATGGATTATCGAAGGGAAACTGAACTCATTATGGGGAGCACATTGCTAAATATCGAGGATGTTGTTATTCTTGGATGATATCTCTGGAAAAATATCAAAAAGGTTTGTGAGTGTTTTTCAATAGAAGTAATTATAGAAACCAGTTGGTCCGGCATACTCCTTCATGATCGAAAGGAGAGGAGAGAATGTGCAAGAATAAGTGGGTGAGTAACTTTGATGGAAAAATAGGAAAAAAGCAAGAATCCGAATAGGGGATGAGTTCGATAGTGGAGAGAGAGAATAGGGGAGAGGATTCAAAGTGGTAGGGTAAGGTTTATCGAGAAGGAGAATCATTGGAACAAGGAATAGTGGAACTCTATGTCAAAGGACTTGCTCGAGCTAAAATGGTAAGAGCACCATGCTTTTGATAGTAGTTTATATTTAGAAGAGATAATGGTTTTGATAATTTGAATTGCTAGAGAAATTAAACTCCTGTTGCTGAGTTTCAGCTTTCATGCACTATAAGTCGAGATAGTTATCTTAGTCTTTGTTGTGAGTATAAGAGGGAGATAATTTTTGGATTAGCATTTTGGTTTTGCCAAGATTATATTCTAATATTTCGGTGCACTTTAGAAGGAAGAGTGGGCTAACAAGAGTTTACTCCTTGTTCAATGGGTAAGTATAAGTGTATGCCATAGATATAGAAGTTAAGGCTTGATCATCCTACGTATTGCCAAGATATATTTTGGCCATCACTCTAGAGGAATTTAATGGTGTTTAAACTCTTAGTGGGATGGGATGACTATTGTGTATTTGTGTGTTACAAAACTATTACCTTGATTGGGTAGTGGACAACTAAAACAACTGATTATTTACCTCTATAATAGTACCTATCACCATTAAAGACTGTAGCATAGGGAATGCCACTACACTTATGGTTGGATGATAAGAATTATGAATCTGGTGTTGTTTCAATATTTTGGCTTTCCTTGGATGGTGTTCTATCCTTGAGTGTGACATTGAGGATACACCTACGACTCTTTGAGTGAGTAAGGATTAAGTCAAGATTGTTTAGAGAGTGCCAACTCGATCCAGGATGGAGATACCTAGGGGGTACTATAGTGTCAACTCAAGGTAGAGTTTTAATGCGGTCACTATTTTCAAAGGCTGGCGTGAATCTGTCTTTGTTATCTCAACACAGTAAGTAATTCTGGAAAATGGGGGAATGGAATAATACTTTTATGAGAGGAGCTTAAACTCACTTAATGATGCAAGGTTTGGTTTATGTGTATTAGCTTTAAGTCGAGTCGAGCTCTTAGTTTAGAAAATATTTTAGGATATCATTTGAGTCCATGATGTTATCATTGAGTCATTTTTAGTGAAACAGGTGCATGGTTTGTAAATTGTTGCATTCAACATATACTTGAGTGTTGGTTCTAATAGGTAAGCTATTTGTGTTGCTATATTCTATGGACATGGTTCCAATAAGCCTAGAATGAGAATAGCCGATGGTCTAGTTTAAGGATAGGATTGAAATGTAGGACTTTGAATGATAGAATTCTAGGTGTAGTTGGTATGGTTGTTGTTATGGAATATCTATCTACTATTGATGAATTTTGAATGAGTATTATGTATGATTTTAATATCATAAAGAATGAATCCAGGTATTGATCTGTATCTTCTTGTGAATCATGAAAAGTGCATAGTGTAAAGAAAGTTAAAAGGTATCCATGTATTGAGGGGCTATTCTAGAGTTGTACTCCATGAAGAGGAGACAAATGTAGATTGATTTGACTGACCGATTCAGTTCATAATACTTAAGGATTAATGGAATATCCCTTGGAGGTTATAAATATTGAATGGATTATCTTCGAAATTATGTAAAGACCGATTCAATTTGAATATAATGAAAGAGATATGATTTTAGGCTAGTTTTTCCCCAATAGGGGGTTTTCCAGGGTAAAATATTGTTGTTTGATTATTGTGGTGATCTTTCCTTATGGTGTTATTCTTTTTAACGATATGATTATATATGGTGCATTGCATAATATTCATTCCAGTTTAGACATTGTTGTCTTAAAATATATTGAATTCTAATAGGGAATTATTATAATGTTTAATAATTTAGGATGCTATGTGGATGAAAATGATTCTTTTGACTTGCTCCAATGTATGGTTCTTGTCATTTAGTTTACATAAGTAATTAGGAGTCCTTTTTTGGACCTTGTTAGTGCATAAGGAATGGTTGAATTCCAAACTGAAATAAAATCATTATTATAAATTTTAAGAGAGTTAAATTTATATTTTGATTATGAACCCTTTATCATGAACTATACCTTGGGTCTAAATACTAAATATTGGAGTATGGAATATGGATAGTTGGGACAAGCTTGGTAATGCATAAAATATAATGGAAATTACTGTGTTCAAATTAGATCCAAAATCAAAAGAATTATTGAATTTGGGTAATTAGATATGCACAAGAATAACAAAGTGAATAGGTATCTTATTGTAGCTTGCTTTCCTTGCGAAATATTAAGTTTAACAAAGGATTGATTGTTAAGTTTTCCAAGTAATGGTTTTTGCAAGGAAAGTTTTATGAATGAGGCTAATTGGGATGTCTAGCTCATAAGGATATGAGATGGATAGTCAATCCCCTCTCGCATTGACTCTTTACATAGAAAACTTATAAGAGGGTAATGATTGGCATGTTCCTTCAAAGAATGAAAGTGGTCAATATAGCTTTGGATCCATGAAAAGATAGTTGACCCATAAGAAGCTATAGCCAAATTTATCTAGGATATAAGGATGGATGTGCTCAAGGAATATCTAGAAAAGTAGCGATATGTTAAAGAGTAGTTGTTCCATATAAAATATCTATAACCTTGGTTGTGAATTTAAAAATAAATAAATAAATAAAAGAATTAGGAATTTAGGGTTGTGATAGGACTAGCCTCTAGAAAGGGAAAAATAATATAGGTAGGTATTTTTTCCTTTATTTGCATCACTACTAAAAATGAGGAGGATATCCAAGGTAGTAATATTTATCCAATGGAGTGGCAATATTCTTCACATTACCTTTTAGATCTATACCCCATATCTAAATGGATTTTGTGTAACATGGGATACTAGAGAAATGGGTTAGGCCTCTATGAGGAAGGCTTAGAGGAACCTTTAGAAATTAAACCTTGGCTTAGGTGTTTTGGATTGGGATTTATACCTAGTTAAAATAATCCTCTACAAACATCCCTCTCATCTAATAATTAGGATGGATTTCAATGTTAACCTTCAGAAGTTAGTGACGATACCATCTCCTTAAATAAATTAGATTGGAATGAAGAGAATGATAAAAAACCTTACCCTTTTCAATGTCCCAACTCTTCTCAAGTTGCAAGTGTAAACAATCTCACCATAAAATATCCCAAACTCATGATCAATAGTAGTGAGTGTGATAAAAGACCAATTTTTACAATCTCCAAAGGATGATAACTTTGATTGCCTTATTTAGATCCCTCTAAATGGTTATGGATCTCCTTCATTATTAAATATTTTTGTCATCTCACATAAGGTTGAACCAAATTCTACTCCAAATAATACTAAGGAAAAATATGCTTCTCATAACCTTTGATAAAATGGTAATATGACATTGTTAGCCTCCATATAAGACACCATGGATAACTACATAACACAAAAGATAATAATCAATATAATAAAAGTGTTATGTTGACTAAAGGAGTAGGAATTATGGAAAGCTATGATATCTACCTCTCTCAATCATCATTGAATAACACATTATAATATCTATTGGGATGTAGTGATGATCCTAGTCAAGCATTAGATCATTACGTGTTAGGTATCAAATGCTAGCAGTGATCCACTAGTCTCACATCATTTGCTCTTGCATGTTTTATTTATGCATGGTAGTTTGATATCATAATTACCTATTTGGATTTGCATGGACTACTTGTTGTGTGTTGATTCAAGACAAGCGTAATGATACCATGATTATCCTAGTCATGTTAGTGCATGTATGCATTGTACTTTCACTAGGTTTTTGAGCTAGTGACTTCTTTCCTAGTCCTTCACTTGTTAAATATTTCTTTAAATTCATCACCCTCATTGAGTGCTAGGACTATTTTTAACCATTGATTGGTTGATAAATAGCATGCACCTAAAATTAGTTGAAATCACTCCAAAGTTATCAAAGCCAATAATCATGGATCTCTCTTATATTTTTATAAATTATCATGAACCTTTTAGATTGCATTCCATATAGCCCTTGCTTACTTATGCAATCTAGAGAGGAGAATACATATTATTTGTGTAGACACCTAAATCATATCATGATTAGGGAAGCTACTCACTTAGACACACTCATAAGATCAAAATACATAATATGGGACTTTCCAAACATCAATAGTGGTTCTCACCACTCATTTGGGGCCTTTTCAAGCCATCCAAGCCTAGCCGCTCAAGCCAAGAGTGACAAGATCTTAGCCACTCAAGCCTAGAGCGGACAGACCTTAGCCACTACAAATGAAAGCGATCAGATCTTAGCCGCTGCAGATGACAACGGCTAAGCCATAAGAAGTAGTTTATCGATAAACAAGCCTAATCACAGGTAGAAGTGGCAGTCTACATGCAATAAAGGTGAGCGGGAGTAACTTTGCATTCCTTTTCATGACCAGTTCACATAGGAGGCTTGAGTTTGCATTTAAACTTTAGTTAACTAACCTCCAAGCATAAAAAAAGGACAAAAGCTTCTCATGCTAATGACCAGTTCGCATAGGAGACTCAAGTGGGCAGTTACATTTTAGATAGCTGGCTTCCAAACATAGACAAAGGACAAAAAATTCTCATGCTAACTTGAACTATACATGAGAAATTCATTCCTAGGGTTTGGACATAGACCTAGGGTTTCACACTATAAAAGGTGCAAACCTAAGAGCACCAAAGGATCATCTTCTATCATCGAGATATATTTTTGAGGAGAGATTTCGTGACTTGGAGAGTTCTCTTTGAGATCACGTGTACGGTGAAGCCCTGATGGATTGAAGAGCATAACACCTATTATTTCAACATCATATATAGGCTTTGACCCATAGCTTTGGGGCAAAGAGAACAAGGTTTACCTTAGCGGCTACTGTCTTGGACAGTGGCCCATAAGCTTAGCTTAGGTTTTAGACATAGCTTCTTTTATTCTATTTCTTCATGTTTTCATATCATTAGCATATATTTACATGATTTCATGGCATAGTTTCATCATATTTCCATTACATTATTTTATTACTAACAACCTCATTCGGGGAGGCAATCTCGGACATCTAAGCGTGTGTTATTATTTCATTGCTTGCAAGGCCACAGGTTTTATCGAATTGAATCTGCAACATATGAGAGCAAAAGGGATCCCTCTAGGAAATAGACCTGGAGAAGGAGGCATCTGTAAGCCCTCATACATTTCCATGTTCAAAATCAGGAAGCCTTTATAAGTGCACCACCTCTTCACAAAAGGGGTACTCTTTGCCTATTTGTAACTTATTGTATCAAAATGGGTATCCCTAAGAGGGACCGACATGTAACCGAGTTTCAATATCAATAAAGAGATCCATATTTGTTATTTCATGTTATATGCTTTTTCTTCTTGTCTTCCATTTCATCTTGGGTTTTTAATAACATTGCAAGTAGGGTTAAAAAGGGGGCAATGTGTGCATCCCGGGGTCGCTACAGATGGCGATCACGGTGGGACCACCACTAATTTTTCATTTTCTACTAGAATACTAACTTAGTTTTGTGTGCAGGTCTAGCCACTCTGAGCTACAGTGGCCAAAAACTAGCCGCTTTGAGCTACAGTAGCCAATAGAGCTTAGCCGCTTTGAGCTACAATGGCCAAGAACCAGCCACTCTGGTCAACAACGGCCAGAACTAGAGTGCAACAGAGGTCAAAACACCAAATCTCTGAGCTGGATCAAAGGTTGGTATAGCTTCTCTGATATTTTATAGCTTCCTGTCTACATCTATGTGTCTAAAATAAAGAACTTAAAGCACATTTATGTTTGGAAATTGAAATAATAAAAGGATAAAAAATTAAGCATTTCGTATATCTTAGATCTTCTTTTAAATTTTCCACTAGGCATTGCTAGGAACAATGGCTTATGCCTAAAAATTTTACCCTAGAATCCAACGTG
Source organism: Wollemia nobilis (assembly GCA_028583015.1). NCBI lineage: Eukaryota > Viridiplantae > Streptophyta > Pinopsida > Araucariales > Araucariaceae > Wollemia > Wollemia nobilis. The sequence continues at coordinate 13,635 of JAQPPZ010001769.1, forward strand.
CTAGATATTGTATGTTGTTTGATTGCTTTGAGGCCCTGCTAGAGGCCATAGCTGCACGAAATAAAGTGTGCTCATACAAATCATAGTAGTTCATGCATCTTTCTGAATATTGAAACGTATTTTTGCACTTAGGCATATAGGAAAGATTCATTGCTACTATATGATGCACTTTATGTTATGCAAGCTTAAAATGAACACCACACATGCACGTCTCATTTAAACATTGGGGAGTTGGATTTCATCACCAACCTTCAATTCAGTCCAGTGACGTTGGAATTCATCTCCTTCCACTAGTTTCCCCCTAGAGCTTCCTAGAAATGGATTGAGAAACTTACTTATAGTGACACTAAGTTACTTGTGCTCAAACTATCTCCCACTATTGGAACAATCATTGGTTTAGAGTGGAAGAGCTAGGCGAACCCTCCATTGGGTCTTCAGTGGTGTACCCTAGCTTATTTTGAGAAAATCATGTTTGGCATGGGTGTTCTTGATTATCACTATGGATGAGTCTTCTCATTCTTAATCCAAGAATAAGAGCAAAAGAATCAAAATAACAACACATCAAAACACACCAAACATTTTAGGGCACACTTAAATCGGTAATCAAGATAAATATTTGTTTGGTATTGTGTGGTTATTCCTAAATTGTAGCTCAAAAGATCAATTCATAGACAACATGGTCAAAACAAGAAGTAAGCACCCTCGATCTGATACCGAGGGAGAGATAGAAGTAACTCATACCCATAGGCAGAGTCGTAGTAACATTGAACGACCTACCCATAAGACCGTGAGACGTAGCTCCACGAGCCTAAGGGGTGATAATTCAACCCTTGGGGGATCTCCTCGAGAAACCCCAAGTAAGGAGCCACATCATGGAATAAATTCACATAAAAAAAAGAGGCTCCATAGCCATCCTCCTCAAGGAGACATGAGGAGACCTCAAGGGCCTCCTCTAAACACATAGAAACATATCAAAGACGTGAGGAAGCTTCAAGGGCTTCCTCCTCACATGGACATAAATAAGGTTCTAAAACTCATTCTTCACATAGGGATGATGAGACTACTACATCTCCATCCACATGGAGAAAACATGTTACCACAAAGCCCTCTTCATCAAGAAGGTAAACAAGAATTGCAACACCTCAAGACTCACAAGAAACATATGAAATAGGTCTACCCACTGAAGGGAAGGAAACTAGAGCTACATATAGCCATGGGAATAAAATAGAAGAAACCCTTCACACAAAAGGAAATATTCTCATAGAATATGACCTCATAGGAGTGAATGGCACCCCATGGGACCAGCCATAGAAAACAAGATAGCTAGACGGGTTGGATCGGTTTCCTACATGACCAACTCAAAGAACTGTAGCTACTGAGAACTCTGCATCTGGAAGCTCACAAAATGTGACTTCTAAACACATCTCCTAGTCTAGGGGTACCTCAGAGTGACCCCGTAGTAGACGCATGGAGTTTGATCATAGGGATACTCAAAAATACACTAAACAAGTCACATTAGCTAGCAAGAGTACAAATACAACAGAAACCTCCTCGAGGAATCTACGAGTCAAGACAAAAATAACAGAGTCAGATAAACATGAGTCTTCTATAACAACACAAACTGATCAAATGAGGTAGTTAGAAAATGCATTACGTAAGGAGCAAGAGCTAGTGGAAGCTCTCTAACAAGAGAAACAAAGAGAAAGGCTCTTGCACCAACATGAGCAATGTTTAAGAGAGCAGGTCGAGCGGTTAGCTCTTAACAATTTATAGATAAATGGTGGTGACCACCAAAGAACAAGATGCACTAACTCACCTAAGGAGAGGCGCACTAGACAAGATAGCCCACAATGAAATCCCCCACCAAATCATGAATGAAATCCAACTAATGGGGAAAGAGCAAACATAACAAACCGGGATCACAATCCTGAGTCCCCTCGTAGGAGGGAGGAAAATGGAACAAATAAAATGGATAGAGAGTTACCTCCATTTCCACTGTGAGTAGGCTTACAAGAGGAGGAAATTCGTGCATCAAAGGTATTTCAAGAGCTTGCTGAAAAGATGAAAACCTTTGAGAAACAAGAGGCAGTTGGGAACTCACCAACATTGAGCAAAATACACAATCAACCATTGTGCCCATCAATCCCTAGCCCTCCATATCCTAAGCACTTTGAGATGCCTAGGTTAGAAAATTTTAAAGGTGAAGAGGATGCACAAGAGCATGTCACCAATTTTATCAACGCCTATTTTCATCTTGAAGACAATGACACTCTCATGCTAAGAACATTCATAATGACATTTTCAGGTGTTGCCACTCAATGGTTCAATCAACTACCTAAGCACAACATAACCAACTTTGAGCAACTAGTAAATGCATTCTTAAAGCGTTTCTCCTTTGGTGCTAAGAATAAGGTGAACCTCTCAGACTTGGCCAACTTGAAACAGTATGATGACGAGCCAGTAATGGATTATGGGAATAGATGGAGAAAAATCATGGAAAAATTATCATTCTCTGTTCCCATAGAAGATATCATTCACATGTTCACCAAAATTTTCTCTAAACATATCTCCCTCTTGCTACAACTTCAGAAGTATCCTTCATTTGAGGAAGCTTTGGCATAGGCCAAGCTCATCGAAGAAATAAAAGTAGATGAGGAAACCATTAAACTCCGAAACAAAAAGGAGTGGAACAAGAATGGTAAGAATGACAAGTATAAGTAGAAACAGGGCAATCATGCTCCAATAAATCAAGTCGTATTGGCTACACCCAAGGATGGGGGTGCACAAAAACCCCAGAACTATCAAGCACATCCCTCGCCATCCAATTATGACCAAAAGAACAATCAGAGAAGAAACCGAGAATGCAAGCCACCTCGTTATTTCATGCCTCTGACAGAATCAATGCAATCAATCTTTAATCAGTTGAGTGAGGCCAGGAGGATCAGATTTCCTGATATACCTCTTATAGATCCCAACCATCCTAAGCCAAAATGATATAGGGAAGATCAATTTTTCCCTTATCACAGGATACCGGGGCATGACATTGAGGCTTGCATTGGGTTTAAGCATCAAGTACAAAACATGATTGAGGCAGGAGAACTCAAAGTTGACAACCCACTGGCTCCCGATAATAGAGACATGGGCATATACAAAAATCCATTGCCCAATCATGAGGCCCCTCGAGAGCAAGGGGCCCAAGTCAATCAGGTTCGAGCTGACATACCTACCCATGGATGCATTGGGATGGTTGAGATTGTTAACATAGCAACAAGAACTAGGTGGTATGGTCAACTGCAACTACCTGTAGCTCCCATGAACATCCTAGCCGCTCCTAGGCAAAGGCAAGACAACCTTCTAGGTCCACCAATGTGACCTATGGTAACTATTCGGAGTAGATTGGAGCAAAACCTAAAGAGGACTCCCACTAAGTTATCCATCTATGAGCTCATACAACAGTCCCCAAAGCAGAGGGAGACCCTAATGGAGATTTTAAGAATAATTGAGCTCCAACTGCAAGATGCGAATGCATTCACTCACTTTGTGGTACAAGTGCAAGAATGCCAAGAACCTATAATCCGATTCTATGATCATGAGATTAAGACAGTTCTTGCTACCTTACCAGACCCTCTGCTAAACATTGTAGTGGAAATCAATGACTTACCTTTCAAGAGGGTTTTTGTCGATACAAGTTCATCGATAAACATCATTACAATAACTACAATAGAGCACCTCAAGATCTCTAAGTCCAATATTGTTCCAAGAGCTTACTCATTGAGAGCTTTTAATGATGCTTTATGTAATACTGTGGGAACGATAGTCCTACCCATCAAGGTGGAGCACAAGACCATCCCCGTGATGTGTCATGTCTTGGAAAGAGCTATGCAGTACAAAATCCTCTTAGGGTACCCTTGGATAAGGGCCATGAAGTGTGTACCTTCGATCTTGCACCAGTGTGTCAAGTATGTACACGAGAACAAAGTCTATGTGGTTCTAGACGATGAAGAGCCTTTTAAATACATCAATCAGGTGGACATTTTGAGATAATTTGTAATCCCTTCTACTCACCTATACGTGGTACCTTCATCCCCAACCACACAAGTGGATAACGAAGACAAAGGGGTAAGAAAAGACCCATGCACATCAACACCTCCTGGTGCACTCAAAGTAGTCAATGCTTCTAAAGTACCATCAATGTCAAAACCAAAAGACAATCAGAAGCTAAAGGCACCCTGTGTTAAGGAAGAAATTCCCAAGGAAGTTCCAACTGTAGCTATTGCTGAAATGCCAAGTCCTATGGAAGAGGAAGATCCTCAAGATCAAGATGAAGATAGTGATTATCACCCTGCTTTGCCAGTATCATCCGTAGGGTCATCTACATCGTATGCATCAATACACTTGGCAAGCACAGGCATAGGGGAGTACCTTGTGCAGAACATTACCTTTATGCCTATCATTGAGTCTGCACAAGACATAGGAAGGCCTAAGGACTTGAGGCCACCAGTAGAAATAGTGGTTCCACTTGGAATCCCTCCCAACCAAACCAATTTTGTCTATGTCAACTTGGACTGTGCCCATAAGTCTTTAGATATAGAAGAGGATAGTGACGAATTATTCATGATCAATTTTCATTACCTTTCTAACCCCGAATTTGCTATAAGCTACTTTGATCATTGCCATTGGCATAGCTATGGCCTTGGCATATATGAGTAGGGGTGCAGGCGGCCATACAAGCCACAATATCAGCTTCCCTCCGATAGATTTGGCTTAGGCTATTATAGCGGAGGTCGATATGACTCTCTTGTAGTAGCATTGGAAATATTAAGCATAGGGTTAGGAGAAGACATTGATTTCATTCCTTATCACCCCCTAAGAATAGGAAATTTGAGCAACAGATAAGTGGCCATGGTAAACATACCACCACCAAAATTTTACCATCCAAACATCTCAATTGATTCCACCCCAACAGGGTACAACTCATGGGATGAGGAGAATGGATATGAAGCAAGTGATGATGAGGTGCAACTTGGCTTAGCCTATCAGGGGCCTTGCTATTTACAAAGATTCACATGGTCCATCCACGATGAGAGTGGATATACATCAGATGAAAGTGACTATGAATTAGAAGACTCAACAGAAAGAGCCTACTTAGGCCTAAGCCATCAACCCCTGACTTTGGGGCAAGAGACAAATGCAAATGGATTCTTCATAAGTGATGAAGAATATGAAGATGAAATAGAGATGGCCTACTTGGGGCCAAGACATGAGCCCCTTGTCTTAGGGCCGCATACCAATGCTAATGGTTTTTGGATAAGTGATGATGACTTTGAGGATGAGACCGAGATGGCTTATCTTGGACCTCACCACTTGCGGCAAGTCAACGAGCTAGTAGAGAGAGGTTGCACTCTATGCCATAGACCCTCATCTATGATTTTTGGGGAGACCTATTGACCTAGCTGCCATTCATCGTATGGTAAATCCCCCTCCACCTACATTCAAAGAGCAATTAGAGCCCAATGATCCTATTGTCCACCCTACTCATAGGCTAGATCCAAAAATTCCCATTCCTCCAAAACCTCATCGCGAGTATGGAAGGGAAACCCCTAAGACAAGATTGCACCCATGTGGTCCTGGAGACTTCATTCCATCCATCAACATGGTCTCCATTGATTTGACCACTCCAATTCATAATCCAGTAGATCCTACCAAATCATTGCATCTTGATATAGAGGCTATTGATTGGGATCATGCTAATTCACCCATAGAGCCTGAAGACCTCTTCCCCAATGAAGAGATGTTATAGCCATTCCATTTTGCATCAGGTTGTGTGCATGACGTCTTCCATGTTGGTTTGGAACCTGAGTCAGTAGGTCCTGTGAATCCCATCGATGACATTCATTTGATACCCATGCCTCATCATCTAGAGGATGGGTCACATATGGCTATAGAAGTGACTTTCGAGGTGGACATCAACGATGATCCTACCCAACCAAGGAAATTCAAGTTCGAAGAAAGTCTATCTCCAAAGGAACAAGCCATCCTAATTCCTCTCCTCAAAGAGAGGCCAAATATTTTTGCTTGGACTTACAAAGACATGCCAAGGATAGATCCAAAGTTAGTCATTCACAACATTTCATTAGATCCCATGAAGAAGCCAGTCAAGCAAAAGCTGAGGAAAATGCATCCAACCGTTGCTTTGATGGTGAAGAACAAATTGCAAAAACTACTGGATGCAATATTCATAGTTCCTATTGACTACCCTGAGTGGGTGTCAAACATGGTATCCATGGGAAAACCCGATGGAAGAGTTCGTATCTGCACGAATTTTAGAGATTTAAATAGGGCAACACCAAAGGATTCATTCCCATTGCCAAACATAGATGCTCTTGTAGATGCAACCGTAGGTCATGAAATGCTCTCCCTAATGGATGGTTTTTTTGGATACAATCAGATCCGGATTAAGCCCGAAGATCAACATAAAATTACTTTCATTACTCCATGGGGAACATTCTGTTACAAAGTGATGCCATTCGGTCTCAAAAATGTTGGTGCCACATATCAGCGGGCCATGACATACATATTTAATTACTATATGCATAAGATCTTAGAATATTACATGGATGACTTAATGGCCAAGTCCCTATTGTGGAAAGAGCATGCCGAAGTCCTTAGATAAATCTTTGATCACCTCATAGAACACAACGTCCGATTGAATCCTAAGAAGTGCATATTTGGTGTAACTTCTAGCAAGCTTTTGGGATTCATCGTATCCAAGAGAGGCATTGAAGTAGATCCTACAAAGGTAAAGGCTATATTAGAAATGGCTGCCCCTACCAACATTAGGGAATTGCAGAGCCTACAAGGCAAGATAGCATCCATTAAAAGATTCATCATGCAATTATCAGACAAATGCAGACCTATGAATCGGTTGCTATGCAAGGAAGTCCCATTTCATTGGGATGAAGAATGCCATCAAGCCTTTGTAGAGATCAAAACTTATCTAGCAATGTCACTATTATTGGCTCCACCAAGGCCATACATACCATTTTTACTATATATATCAGCTACTTATTTTGCATTGGGCACCATGTTAGCCCAAAAGAATGCACAAGACAAAGAGCAAGGCATATATTACATTAGTCGCACCTTGGTGAGTTATGAGCTAGGATATGCGTATGCCAAAAAGTTGTGTTTAGTAGTGGTCTTTGCAACACAAAAGTTACGACACTACATGTTGAGCCATATGACCTACGTCATATCAAAACAAAATCCTTTGTAGTACATGATGAGCAAGACATATCACAATACACATACCATGAAGTGGATAATTCTATTGATAGAATTTGATCTAGAGTTCGTAAGCCAAAATTCCATCAAGGGACAAGTCATAGCAGATCAATTAACAGAGGCACCTCTTTAGGATAACAAGCCTCTCACCATAGAATTGCCTGATGATGTGGTCTTTACATTATCATATCCGCCAGAGCTTGAAGAACCTAAGAAAGAAAGAGACATGTCATTGTTCTTCGATGGTTCGAAGTGTGAACAAGGAGGTGGAGCAAGGATTGTCTTTATCACACCACAGGGTGCTCCATTGCCCTTATCATTCAAACTAGACTTCCTATGCACAAACAATAATACATAATATGAAGCATTGATCTTGGGACTCCAAAAAATCGTAGCAATGGGTATTAAAATATTGAATATCTTTGGTGACTCCTTGCTCATAGTAAACTAGGTCAAAGGACTATTCCAATGTAGGTGCCCACTCCTGAAGACTTACAAGGAACTTGTTGACACCTACCTAGCCCGGCTGGAATGGTACAACATCGAGGCAATCCCTCATACGTCGAATAGGTTTGCATACACCATGGCCTCTTTGGGATCCTTAATACCTCAGAATCCATCTGCTGATTTTACAACAGTTCATGTAAAAGTGCTTTCGCACTTAGAAATACATCGTGAGGCTTTTGACAATCAAGAATCAGTCAACATGATCAAAATTGACCCAAATTAGGATTGTCCTTCATAGCCAGATATTTCTTGCAAATAACACCTTGGGGGTCTTTGATCTCCCAAGGACCTGTGGAGTGTGTTGTAGCTATAAACCATAGAGTTTTTCCTCAATCCGTGTTCACTAGCTCAGAAAAATAGGAAAAGCAAGTTGTCTTTTCTATAGAAGTCGTGGCTTATCAGGATTGGATTTCCCAATGATGTGACTTCCTAAATATTGGAATAGTACCTCAAGTTTTATCGCATACTAAAAGGTGAATGTTCAAACAAAGAAGTACAAGATACATCTTTCTAGGAGAAATCCTCTATAGACGAGGATATGATGGAGTATTTCTCTATTGTGTTGAGCCCCAGGAAGCATCTTGGGCAATTTCGCAAGCTCACGATGGAACATGTGGAGGGAATTTTAGTGGCATGGCCATCGTTAAGTGCATCTTGAGAATGGGTTACTATTGGCCCACCATGGAAAATGACTACTACGAGTATGTCAAGAAATGTAGTAAGTTCCAGCATCATGCAAATCTAACGCACTTACCATCACAAGCTTTGCAGCCCATCCAGGTAGCATGGCCATTCTCATAGTGGGGACTAGACTTGATTGGGAAGATCTCACCCCCATCCTTAGGCCGACACACATTCATCATAATAGCCATAGAATACTTCACTAAATGGGTAGAAGCAATCCCCTTAACATCAACAACTAGACCAAGGATTGCGGAGTTCATACTCCACAATATCGTAAGTCATTTTGGGGTCCCTTCTAAGATAATATCAGATAATGGGCCATCCTTCAAGAACAAAAATGTGTGTGCTTTAATGAAAAAATACCATATTTAGCACATTTTTTCAATGCCTTATTATCCACAAGCAAACGGGCAAGTAGAAGCCTCAAACAAAATGATAGTCTCCATTTTGAGGAAGACGGTGCAAGACAATCACAAGGATTATCACATGCAGTTGCCTCTTGCACTATGGGCATACAGGACTAGTATACGAACGCCCACTAGAGCAACATCATTTTCACTGGTATATGGCACTGAGGCCATCATGCCATTAGAGTTGGAAATTTTGACTCTACGCATAACATTAAAGGAATTCATAGATGATGATGTTGCGTAGCAAGGCCGCCTTGATCAGTTGATGCTTCTTGATGAATTTTGAGTCAATATTTTAGAGCATCTTTACGTTTACCAATATTGCCTTGCACAAGCTTACAATAGTAAATTCCACCTAAGGTAATTCAAGGTTGGAGATCTAGTGCTCAAAGAAAACCAACAGAATTCAAATCTGTCGCCGCATCTATGAGACAAGTTCATGGAAAACTAGATAGGCCCATACATGATTTCATAGAGATTTGGGCCTGGAGCATATCACCTTATATCATTAGATGGTGTTGAGGAGCTTGAGCCTCTCAATATAATTCACTTAAAGGCATTCTACACATAAAATTCAAAAACATTCAAATATTGCATAAAACACAAAAACATTCAAATATGTCAAAAACACAAAACAAATCATAAAAACATAAAATTTCAAAAAATACAATCAAAGGCTCCAAGGGTAATTCATACCGCTTGGTCAAAAATATAATCAAAGGCTCCAAGGGTAATTCATACCACTTGGTCAAAAATCAAATCAAAGGCTCCAAGGGTAATTCATACCGCTTGGTCAAAAATCAAATCAAAGGCTCCAAGGGTAATTCATACCGCTTGGTCAAAAATCAAATCAAAGGCTCCAAGGGTAATTCATACCGCTTGGTCAAAAATAAAATCAAAAGGCTCCAAGGGTAATTCAAACCACTTGGTCAAACATCAATTCAAAAAGGCTCCAAGGGTAATTCAAACTACTTGGTTAAAATCAATTCAAAAAAATCCAAAGGTACTTCATGCTACTTGGTCAAAAATTGAAAAAGCCTCAAAGGCATAATAAGCCCTTTGGTCAAATCAAACAAAAATACAAAAACAACATAAAATCAAAAATACAAAAACAATTGCATTTCATATCTTGCATCCACATCATTGCATTGCATTTTCATATCCACTACAATTGTATATGTCATGAGAGCCTTACAAGTGATACCATAGTTTGTCGCACAAATTATTCAAATCCATACAACCATCAACACCAATGTGTAATTGTGTTTTCAACACAACCATTATTTGTTGCTATACATAATATACTAAGGTTTTTTGGTTAATCAACCACACCTAGTGATCTTATAAATTTTTGAGGAAAACAACTTTGATTAGTAGAAGGTAATGTCTAGCTGTGATAATACCTTGGATATGTAAGATCCCGTCACTAATTGAAACACTAAAATCCTAGCTGGTACAAGGAAAATATGAAAGCTACAAAAGCGGTCTAGGTTACCTTAAGAGAAAAGGATTTTCCTTGCTTATCCCCCTGTGCAACCGGTTTAAAGGTGCTGAGAATTGGCAAAAGGACAAGCTTTACCCTATCCAAATCCCTTGCTTAAATAAAAATAAGCAAAATCCCAAAGCAAAGTACATATTCAAAAGGCCAAGCTATAGTCCATATTTCAAAGCAATAATCCGATACACAAATCATAAATTCAAAAAAAAAAACATAGCTAAAAAAAAATCAATAAAAAATAAATAGTGATTTTCATCACTACATATGAGCAAAATAAACAGTGATTATCATCACTACAAAAAACATAGCTAAAAAAAAATCAATCAAAAATAAATAGTGATTTTCATCACTACATATGAGAAAAATAAACAGTGATTATCATCACTACAAAAATCCTCGCTCAAAGAAAAAATCAATCAAAATAAACAGTGATTTTCATCACTACATATGAGCAAAAATCCAATGCCAAAAAAGAAGCCAAAAGGGAATAAATCTTGAATCCCTGGAATTCTCAGCATTGTACAAAACTGGAAGGAGAAATCCTTATGCATGACGATATGTCTATTACAATTGCTTCATGCATTTGTGTAGACCAATGTTTGAATGTGGATGAGCTAGCTTAGGTAACCCAATATTGCCTAGTGGTATAGTCCAACTAAGTCCAACATAAGGATGAGATGAACACTTGAGGATCCCCGATCTTAGAAATGGGTTGAAAGAATCCCACCTGACATCGGAGGAAATGCTTGAGTTCTACCTCACAATATACAATTACATGCACACACATAGATCATGAAAAACCAGGTCCATGGTAAAATCCTATCTTTTCAAAAGTTTAAGTGGTCAGTAGACAGATGTTGATAGGGTAGCTAGAGTGTTTGAATCTTTGGAAAGCCTCAAAAATTCTTACATAGCAACAAATCATAACATCATTCACACCATAAATTTCTTTATAAGATTCTATAAATTAGGGGGTATCAACATAGTAGGACAGATACCGCATATATATTATAAATAGTATATAGATGGCCATTGACTAATTTATATATTTTTATTTATAGAAACTTATTAGAGAATACATTACACACCATTACATCTCATATATGAATACTTAATCAATCCTTATGATAAGAGTGATTATTTAAATTCATGATTATTTTTTTACTTTTTGTGGTATCACCCATTAATATTGTCAATGTCATATGCATTCCTTATATTTTAAGTGATTAGAGCATACAGGTTCATTTATACCATCCCATCACATAAGTTAGATGCATACAATTAAATCAAAATTAAAACATGCATGTAACAATAACATCACATTCACCAAAACAAGTCATTAATCATCCATAAACCACATCATAAAACACATAGGCAATATCCATTTGCATACAATCATAAATTCATAATTCATCATCAAAATACATCGCATCATATCATCAAATCATATAAGCATCTACACATCCATCTAAGCATCCCCAAACATCATCTATAATCTAACATATTCATAAAATCATCATAATACCATCATCGCATCATATCATCAAATCATATAAGCATTTACACATCCATATAACCATCTTCAATATCATCTATCATCTAACATATTCATCATCATAATACCATCATCGCATCATATCATAAAAAAAAATAACAACAAAAACATGAGCAATAAACGATACACATAATAAGTCATAATGCAAAGATATCATAAAAGTATGTGTGTCAAGTCCATGGATGTACAAAAATTCCCATGGGCTACAGTCATATAGGTTAGTCGACCTCAAAAATGAATCAAGGACCAAGTAAAGCATCAATCAAATACCGGGCTTGAGCCCTCTGCATCACCTCCTCTAGTGCCACCTCCCCTTGTGGCGGTGTTGTGAGTCGAGTGATGTGAGCCTATCGGTCTCTCTATCCGAGTTCGGGTCCTCTGGCTATGACGGGTGGAAGACTACCCCGAGGTGGAGCACCCACTGACCTACGAACCACCCTCACCAGCTAGATCCTTAGGGATAATCCCATACCTCCTGAGTTGCATCTAAAGAATGTTGACATGATCCATGATTCCTCAGATCCATACCTCATGCTCATCCAAAAAATACTATAGCTATCCCATATTTGCTCTTGAACCTACCACTGGAACCCCCTGTGGTGTAGAAGGAGGAACAACAAACTGCATCCTAGCATCGCCACCCCCAATAGTAGCCTGTAGAGCCTGTATCTATGCTGAGAGCTACTCAATGGTAGCATCTCACCACTATACCTGGATCTTAGTGGCCTGAAGCTCAGCCTCAACCTCATGTAGCTATGCTCTCAGAGGAGAGTCTCTCTCCTTGGGCTCTAACTCCTCCTCCTCCTCAGGAACATCAAGATCCTCCACTACCACTTGCTCTATTGGCTGGCCCCATACCTCGGTCCTAGCTCGGACTCTACATCCTGTCAGATTTGCACCATCACCCCCACCATCATCCTCGTGCCCTAGGCTACAGACACCATGCCACATCTGGTCACCCCACCACTGAGTGTATACCTCTGTAATACCCCCAACCACTCTAGGGTCAATAGTTGGGGCATCCTCCTCGTCTGAAAGCTCTGTAATATGTTGTGGAGGTAGGTCCTTATCTACTGTGAGGCACCTATATAAAAATGGTATCAAGGGTACATCCTACTGCAATCTATACTGACGAAGAACCCATGAGTAGAAGAAATACTCCTAGATGGCAATCTTACGGCCAACGAGCCATCGCTTGCATGCCGTGTCCTGGTAGTAAAAGTAGTTGGATCATCCCAAGTAGGACACTCATAGTAAGACCGCCACACGATATCTCTGGCCAAAATTCTAGTGAAAGCATCATTGTAGTGGGAGCCCATTTGGTAGCATAGCACTATGTCCAAGCATCAATCATTGTAATATCAATTGGGAGCCCCTTAGGGTGATCTACCTTAATATGCTCCCATCCCCACACCTGTAGGAGCAAGCTACAGGCAATGCTGACATGTCCTCACTGATGGATGTGGTACAACTCATCATAGCACTGAGCCAATAGTGATCTATCCTATGCATAGATGATAGGCTCCTCGCTATCCAATAGATCCTGCACCATCGCTAGAAGGTTCCACGAGAACCTCAAACCCGAGCAATCCAGGATAAGAACATTGCTGATCACCATCAGCAATATGGCATGCCTCACCGTAAAGACACCCTCCCCATGCCAGAGGCTGATGGACACTCCTCCAAAATTGTTGTCCTTGAGAGCATCCGTAGAGTGTCCTCTAAACACCCGAGTTAAGATATCCACCTGATCATTAGTGGTCGAAGAGACAATGGCCACCCCATAAAATAGGATCCAAAAGATCCTATACACATCCTTCGGTGTAATGGTCATCTCGTCGATCAGGAGGTGGAAGGTATTAGTCCGTGGGTCCCAGCGATGGGCCAGAGCCGTAAGGTAAGCCTGATCTGCCATGATGTAAGGTAGCCTGATGACATACTACAACCCGTGGGCTTTGAACCATACCAAGTCCATATCATCAAAGCTAGGAAGTAAGTCAAGCAGGAGCTTCGGGTTTCGAGCCCGAGCAGTAAGGATCTAAGCAAAGTAGAAGAAAGAAAAACATAACTACAGTGCATCTAAGGCATAATTCACAATAAACATGAAAATGGTGCAAAAGAGTATGTACTATTCTAAGTCTAAGAAAAAAGGATAATATTGTACCTAATAAAAAAAAATCAAAAATTCAAAAATTTCAAAAAAACCAAAAATAACATAAAAATTTAACAAAATGCAAGAAAACAAGGCTAAGGGTTTAGCTGTTGTCACCTACAGTAGCCGAAACCTAGCTCCTGGAGGCAGCAGTGACCAAGACCCAATGGTCAAATCAAGCTTGGCCGCTTTGAGTGACAACGGCTTAGAACCGACCACTCTGAGCGACAATGACCAAGGGGCGACACGACAAACCCGTGAACCCTTGGCTAGAAAAATAAAAAAAAAAAAAAAATTAAAAAATCAATAGAGGGAGGGAAAACAAATAAAATGGAAAGCAAATATTCCCACCCAAGCATCAAAACTAAGCTAAGTTTGAGAACGCTCAAAATGGTGGCAGCAAGTGAATGACGAAAAAATTAAAAAACCCTAGGCTAAAGCCACTAAAAAAGGAAATAAAATTGGGAACTAATCCACCATAGCAAAGGGGAAGCTAACCCTAATTATGGAGTTTCTTCATTACCAATAGGTTTAGTCAGGTTCATTTTACCCATTACTTAGTGAGGTTCATTTTTCCCATTACTTAGTGAGGTTCAGTTTTACGTAGACAAGAGAAAAGAGAGCTAGGGTTTAGAAGAGAGAAATACCTGAGAAGCTCCGGCTCCTCTAGTAGCTGATGTCTCGCCCTACGTAGCCATGTCCTCAATGCCAATAGACTCCAAAGTCATAATTGTCATTGTCACACCATAGCTCCCAAAGTGAATATTCAAATAGTAAAAGTGAAAGTTCAAACCCTAGAAATGCAAATTTTATATTTCCTTAATTATGCCTTGGTTGCTACTGACGTCAATGGCCCAAACTTCTTGGCCGCTCAAGGCAACAACGACCACAGGCAGGAACTCAAAGGTTGCTAGACCTGACAGCGGCCAAATCCACAGATCAAAATAAGGGACTTCTTCCTTGAGGGATCCTAAAAAATAGCAAATAAACACACTTTGGTGGTTTTAGATCATCAAAATGTTCAAAATAACAAATAAATCACATAAAAGCACAATCTTAGGTAGGCCTCGTACTCAGTTACTTACTCTATCCACTCGGCGATTGCAGCGAGTTGAACTCCATATATTTTGGTGAGATGAGTAAATAACCATAAGGCCACTTGGGGCAAAAACAACTCATTTTGGAATTACAATGTGCCACCCTTCAATCCCGAAGAAGACCAAGATGGTCGGACTGCTCCATGGGTGCGAAAGGATCATCCTAATTCCCCTATGATACCAAAAACATTAAGTCAAAGTGATACAATCTAAACATAAATAGAATCACTCATCCTAACTCCCTAAGAAAGCTATTGATAGCTGGACCGCTCCTCGGGATAAGGATGGATGATCATCATAAACAATTGGAATCACACTTGGATGTGGGATTACCCATTAAAAGCAACAAATGCTATAAAGGAACCATATTAGTCATATTGGTCAAGCGACTTGTCGCTTCATTCATTGTCATTTCTTCACCAATTCATTGTGTGAGGAAGTAGTTCAAAACTTCAACTTAATCATAATCAAAATCAGCAAAAGATCACTCAATCATAGAAAAATTGTGTTCGTCCTACGAATCATTGCATACAACAATCACAAATTTCCCTTGTTTTTTGGGAACGTAAGTAGACATGACATATTCAATTGTAGCTCTCCTATCGATCGAAATTGTTGTAGCAGTTGAAGCTACCCGATTGAGTTTGAGGAATGAGTGCAATTTAACATGCCCAAGCCACTGAGCTAAGTCCTTCGAACATTGAGGCAATGATTCAAGGGATGTGTGCCATCTTGCATGATTGGTCCATCCGGAGTTGATCAGACCATTGATCATCATACACCCTACAAACAGATCAGTATACATTTTTGCTCAGCATTGTGTTTTCCACATAGTGCATCACAAAAAGAGGTATCTATAGACACCTAAATCATGTCATGATTAGGGGAGCTGCTCACTTAGACATACTCATAATATCATAAGACATAATATTGGACTTTCCAAGCATCAACAGTGGTTCTCACCACTCATTTGGGGCCTTTTCAAGCCATTCAAGCCTAGCCGCTCAAGCCAATAGCAGCCATATCTTAGCTGCTCAAGCCTAGAGTAGCTAGACCTTAGCTGCTACAGATGATAGTGATCAGATCTTAGCCACTGCAGATGACATTGACTAAGCCATAAGAAGTAGTTTATCGACAAACAAGCCTAATCACAGGTGGAAGTGGTAGTTTGCATGCAATAAAGGTGAGCAGGAGTAACTTTACATTCCTTTTCATGACTAGTTCACATAGGAGGATTGAGTTTGCATTTAAAGTTTAGTTAACCGACCTCCAAGCATAAACAAAGGACAAAAGCTTCTCATGCTAATGACCAGTTCACATAGGAGGCTCAAGTGGGCAGTTATAGTTTAGATAGATGGCTTCCAAACATAGACAAAGGACAAAAAATTTTCATGCTAACTTGAACTATGCATGAGAAATTCATTCCTAGGGCTTGGACATAGACCTAGGGTTTCACACTATAAAAGGTGCAAGCCTAAGAGCACAAAAGGATCATCTTCTATCATCGAGACATCTTTTTGAGGAGAGCTTTTGATACTTGGAGAGTTCTCTTTGAGATCACGTGTACGGTGAAGCCCTAACAGATTGAAGAGCATAACACCTATTATTTTGACATCAGATATAGGCTTTGACCCATAGCTTTGGGGTAAAGAGAGCAAGGTTTACCTTAGCGGTCATTGTCTTGGACAGTGGCCTGCAGGCTTAGCTTAGGTTTTAGACATAGCTTCTTTTATTCTATTTCTTCATGTTTTCATATCATTAGCATAGATTTACATGATTTCATGGTATAGTTTCATCATATTTCTATTACATTCTTTTATTACTAACAACCTCATCCGGGGAGGCAATCTCAGACATCTAAGCGTGTGTTGTTGTTTTATTGCTTGCAAGGCCACAGGTTTTATCGGATGGAATATGCAACATACGAGAGCAAAAGGGATCCCTCTAGGAAACAACCTAGAGAAGGAGTCATCTATAAGCCCTCATACATTTCCGTCTGTGAAATTGGGAAGCCTTTATAAGTGCACCACCTCTTCACGAAAGGGGCACTCTTTGCCTATTTGTAACTTATTGTATCGAAATGGGTATCCCTAAGAGGGACCAACATGTAACCAAGTTTCAATATCAATAAAGAGATCCATCTTTGTTATTTCGTGTTATATGCTTTTCCTTCTTGTCTTCTATTTCATCTTGGGTTTTTAATAACATTGCAAGTAGGGTTAAAAAGGGGGTGGTGCGTGCATCCCGGGGTCGCTACAATTTGATCCTTCATGAGTACTTAATTATTTAATGTAAATTCCATAAGGAAGACACAAGTTTAGCTGACCAAGTGATGGGTCCCTATTATACCACCAAATTACAATTGAACTTTGTGTCCCTAAATATAAGTTAATGATTAATAATGATTCATGGTCCATAAACTAAATTTTTGTTAGAATTAAATAATTTTTAATAAACTAATGACTTTTAATAAATCTTGTGGAAATTTAGCCATTAACTTAATTGATAGTAAAGTTAATATAATTGTTGTACATTTCTTTTTTAACTATAAAATTTACCATTTAAAATCATTTACAAGGATCATTGATAGTTTTTATGTAAATAATAAATATAACTTCCATATGAAATCACAAGTTTAGCTCACCAAGTAGTGGGTCCCCATTATACCACCAAATTAGAATTGCCCTTTGTATCCTACAATATAAGTTAATAAAAATAATGATTGGTGGAACATAGTTAAAATTACATAATTTCTATTAAACTATTTATTTTTAATAGAAATTTTAGAAATACAGTTGTTAATTAATTTAATTCATAATAATATTAATATACTTGTACATTTTTTAACTATAATATATATAGTTTATCTTTTAAATTATTTACAAGGATAAATGACTATTTTATGTCAAAAGTAACTGTAACTTCCATAAGAAAGACAATTTTAGCTCACCAAGGGGTGGGTCCCCACTATGGAACCAAGTTACAATATCATACAATATGAATTAATAACTAATAATGATTTGTGGACCATAAACTAAGTTTTTTGTTAGAATTAAACAACTCCCATTAAACCAATGATTTTTAAATATAGTCATTACTTTAATGAATAGTAAGATTAATATAATTGTTGCACAAGTAGGTACAAGTTTATTGTAGTGGTAAGGGCTTTGGCCTCTCTTTGAAAGATCAAAGGTTCAAACCCTGCTAAGTATGAAGGGACTCAGACCCTCATGAAAACTTGTGTAAACTCATTAAAAAAATTAAAAATAATAAAAAAATGGTGCACGTAGAGGCGATCACCAATATGCCATGAAATTTTAGGTGTATTTTTGTGTCCAACAACATGAGTTGTAAACTCATTGAAAAAATTGTTGTGCATATTTAGGTATTGCCAAGACCATAGGGGAATTGCTGGCCATTGATAATCCAACCCTTGCACGCACCAGAATGACGCATGCAAGGATTTGTGTAAATGCAAACCTAGAATCTGAGCTTCCTACTCATGTGGAGTTAGAATATGGAAATATAACAAGATTACGAGGTCATCGAATATGAAAATAGACCGGCATTTTGCTCTGACTGTAATATTCAAGGCCATCTCAAAGGACAATGCTCTTTTTGAGAAGCCAGCAAACCCTTCCTAGGAATAATGATTCCAAGCGGCAGTCTTTCAGAAATAATGGCAAATACACAGGGATGTACAGGGTTAAAGATCCAAATGTTGAAAAGGCAAAGGCCTCTGGTTTGGGGCAAATGGAGAATGAGGCTGAGCTTCACATGGACAATGGTAAGGACAAGCAAATTGCTACATCACAAACTGACCAACAAAAGGTATGCTCTCCTTTCGAAAATCTAAATAAATTTAACATTTTGGCTGAAAACCAAATAATTACAGAGGAAAATCAGAATGAAGGGTCTAATGTTGAGGATATAATTCTTGGTCTCCATGCTTACCTTGACTCCCCAACCAAATCTGGACCTTCCAATCCTCCTCCTGTTGGCCATAAAGAATGCCCTAATGATGAGTCTTTTACTGCCCCAGAAAGAGAAAAAGTGCTTTCAGAGTTAATCAGCCCTTCCAAGCGACATTTTTCACCTTTGTCTTTGTCCCAATCCAGAGAAGGGGTTTCCGATCTTGTTATCCAACACATTACCCAAACCAAATTTAGCCCAAAACAGACTAGAAGCTCAATGAAGTCCCCCATGATTGATTGTGGAGGTGAGAAAAAAAAGGGAAGAAAGTCAAATGCCCAGCAATGGA
Source organism: Wollemia nobilis (assembly GCA_028583015.1). Classification (NCBI taxonomy): domain Eukaryota; kingdom Viridiplantae; phylum Streptophyta; class Pinopsida; order Araucariales; family Araucariaceae; genus Wollemia; species Wollemia nobilis. The sequence goes on from JAQPPZ010001769.1 coordinate 33,083, forward strand.
AAGAAGAGGTCCAAGATGAGATAGCTAATGGAATTCAGACTACTCTGTTTCCACCAGCTGGAAATCTTCCCTTTGAAGAAAACAAAATTCTTAAGCCCCCTCAAGTCCAAGGCAGGGGAAGAGGAAAAAAACTTTAAAAGTTCCAAATGAAGATCATATCCTGGAATGTAAGGGGGCTCAATGGCCTTCCTAAACGGCAGTTAGTCAAATATTTAAGAAGAGATTTTGATCCCACTATTCTTATTTTGCAAGAAACTAAAGTCGATGAAGTTTTGTCTAGAAAAATTGCCCTCAATATCTGGAAAAAGGGAGAAGCAATTTTTTGCAAAGCCAATGGAACCTCAGGTGGTCTTCTTTGTATCTGGAATCCAGGGAAGGTGGAAGGCAAGGTTATTCAATTAGGGGAAAGGGTAATGAGCATTATTTTTAAGGATAAGGTTAGTGACCTTTCTTGGATATTAACAAATGTGTACGCCCCTAATTCTATATCTGGGAGAGCTGATCTATGGAATTTACTCAGTCATTTCAAGGAAGCTTTTCAGGATATCCCATGGATAGTGGCGGGGGACTTTAATACCCCTCTTTACCCCTATGATAAAAAAGGGGGAGTAGGAATTCCAGCAAGAAGTATGGAGGACTTTCAAGATTTCATCAACAACAACAATTTATTGGATGTCAAATTAAAAAATGCTAAATTTACTTGGAGCAATAGGAGGTATGGAAATCAACTTATAATGGAAAATCTTGATAGGTTTTTTTGTCACAGGAAGCAATACAATCTTTTGGGGATGCAAATCTGTTGTCCTTGCCTCGCATTGGGTCTGACCACAACCCGATTTTACTTGAAATTGAAGAGACTCCAAAATTCAAAAGGCCTTTTAGGTTTGAATCTATGTGGATGCACCACCATGATCTCAGAGACAGAATTTCTCAGTGGTGGCAGCATTCTTGTCGAGGCAGGCCTTCATTCAGATTAGCACGAAAACTTAAAGTGGTGAAAGAAAATCTAAGGATGCGGAATAAAGAAATTTTTGGAAATATTTTTGAAAACAAGAAAGTCATCTCTGAAAGGTTATCAACCATTGAGAAAAAACTTGAAGAGGGATTGCCAGACCCTTCCCTACAGCGAGATGAAAAGAAAGCCCTTGTTGAGTACCATAATGTTTTAGCCTGCGAGGAGACTTTTTGGCGGCAAAAGTCTAGAGCTACCGGCTAAAAGAAGGTGATACCAACACAAGATTTTTTCATGCATCTACCTTAAGGAGCAGAAGCCACAATAGAATTAAAGAACTTGTTAGAGATGATGGGTCATTCCTTTCTAGTCCTAATGAGATCAGAAATGAAGCAGTTTCCTATTTTCAGAATCTTTTAGGAGAAGAACATTTCAGTTCTGCCTTAGCTTCAGAATCAATGCTTTACCATATTCCTCATTTAATTTTTGATGACTTGAATGGGGAGTTAATTAAGCCTTTCACGGATGAAGAAATCAAAGAGGCCCTCTTCTCAATGAACCACGATAAAGCTCCGAGTCCAGACGGGTTTTCACCTCATTTTTTCGGGCTTTTTGGGATATTGTAGGTTTTGATGTATGTGCTACTATCAAGGAATTTCAGTCCACAAAGCATATTCCGAGAAGTTTTAACTCCACTTTTATTGCTTTAATCCCAAAGATTCCTACTCCTAGATCTATGATGGATTTTAGACCTATTAGCCTTTGTAATGTTGTTTATAAAATTTTGACCAAGGCGATTGCAAATAGAATGAGGAAGATCCTTCCTATGTTTATTGATGTTTGTCAAGGCGGTTCAGTCCCTGGAAGGTCCATCCTTGATGGTGTCATAACGATTCATGAAGCCCTCCATTCGGTAGTCCAGACTAAAAAACCTGCTTTTGCTCTCAATATGGATATGAACAAGGCTTATGACCGCATAAACTGGAGTTTTGTCTCTGCCATTCTTCAGAAATTTGGTTTTCATCATGAATGGATCAAGCTTTTGGAAGGATGTTTTATGAAACCTTGGTTTCGAGTCCTTGTTAATGGTGCTCCTGCTTGATACTTTCAAAGTAAAAGGGGCCTAAGGCAAGGTGACCCTATCTCTCCCATGTTGTTTATCATTGTGGCTGAAGCCCTTGGGAGGACAATCAAAGCTGCCTGTAATATTGGTCTTATTTTAGGAATTAAAGCATCATCACAAACACAGGCAGTTACACATGAGCAGTTTGTGGATGATACTTTGTTGTTAACTCTTGCATCAGTTTTTGAGGCTAAGGTCATAAAACATATTCTAGAGCTATATGAGGATTCTGCGGGGCAAAAGGTAAATTTTTCAAAGAGTAAAATTTATTTCTTTAACACTCCCATTCAGAGAGCGATTAAGATTGCTAGGATTCTTGGATGCTCGGTGTCTACTCTTCCATCCACATACTTAGGCCTTCCTTTATTTACGAGCGAGCCTACGATTCCATGTGGACTAATGTAATTGAAAGAATTGAGAGGAAGGCTGGTTGGATGGAAAGGGAATTTGTTATCTCAAGGTGGCAAGGCGAGTTCTCACCGAGTTTTCCATTCAAACCATCCCTGTCTACTTTCTCTCTATTTTTAAAGCTCCTACAAGTGTCTACACTAAAATTGAGCAGATCCGAGAAGAGGTTCCTATGGGTGGTTATGAATCTAAGCAGCGCTTTCACTTGGTGTCCTGGGATAGGGTTTGCAAACCAAGGGAGTTTGGAGGTATTGGGCTAAGGAGAATACAACATTTAAACATGGCCCTCCTGGCCAAACAAGCATGGCGTCTTTTGACAAATGCAAATGCAGAATGGATTACTATAATCAGAAGAAAGTATTTGCAAGAAACTGAATTCTTAAGTTATTCCTTTCCTCCCAGGGGATCAATTTTTTGGAAATCAATCCTTCAAACTAAAAACTTGCTAAGCAAAGGGCTACGTTGGAAGCTGGGAAATGGAAGAAACATTGATTTTTGGGACCACAAATGGTTAAAGGACTATCCCCTCTCTGCAGACCCCATCCTTTCAACCCTTAGAGCTTGGACAATTGAAGTTTTTGGTACCAAAGTTGCAGATTTTATTACTTTGTCAAACAATAGAAGGGTATGGAAGCCAATAATGAACAATGATCTACCAGGGGCATCAATAATATTGGAGAATGAATTAAGACAGTCTTTACTCCCTTCTGGAATTCTTGAGGACCCAGCTTATCTGGGAAGCTTCAGACAATGGGGAATTTTCTGTCAAGACTGCTTATCTGATGCTTATTGATAATGATGAACCTACTTTCCCTCACTTGGAAGTTTGGCCCAAAAGCATTGTTCCGAAGGTTGGGTTTTTTGCATGGCTGGCCATCCAAAATAAGATCCTCACCATGGATAACTTAATAAAAAGAGGTGTGATTGTTGTTAATAGGTGTTATCTTTGTATGTATGAGTGGGAGTCTATTGATCATTTGTTTATGTATTGTAATTTTTCTGTCTCAATCTTGTTAGGTCTGTTACAAGTGTTTCATATTTATTGGGTCCATCCTGAGTCCATTTTTGACTTATTTGTCTAGTGGCCTTCTCCCTTTTTGAATAGGCGTCTTAGGTATATGTGGAAGATCTGCCTTCATCACTACTTGTGGCAGATATGGTTGGAAAGGAATCGTCGGGCCTTCTTGGATAAGGTTTCTCAGTCATCCTCTGTCCTGTCAAAAATTTTAGTATATGCTAATGAGAATGCTTGTTTAGTGCCTGCGGCATCTAGACCTCCAAATCCTTTTGAAGCTTCATTAGGCCAGTCATTAAACTTACCTCTCACTGATGGCCTCAATCATCCTCAAGTCTGTCCTAGAACCATGATCACATGGACCCCACCCCCCTAGGGTGGATTAAGTTAAATTTTGATGGGGCATCTAGGGGCAACCCAGGTGAAGCGGGGGCTGGTGGCTTACTTAGAGACCACAAGGGTGAGGTGCTTGTAGCTTTTGCTGAACATCTTGGAGCTCAAACTAACAATGTGGTGAAGCGAGGGCGGTTTGGAGGAGCCTCAAGGTGGCGAGAGAATTATCCGGGAAGCTGTTGGTGGAAGGTGATTCTCTTATTATTATAAATCTTCTAAAGAACACTAAGAGAGCTCCTTGGAGATTTGATGACTACATCCATGAAGCAAGGGCTCTAATTCATGATCGACATGAGGCCATAATTTTGCATACCTTAGGGAAGCAAACATGGCAGGTGATAGAGTGGCAAATGAAGGCATTGTAGCGACAAACTTGATCACGTGGACTGAAAATCTTCCTCATGCGGTCTCAATGGTGATAGATAATGAAAAATTTTAGATTGGAAGGCTCAAAGTGGATCAATGACGAGAAAATGGGGGCATTTTTAAAAATATTTTTTGAACCTTATAATGGCTTTTGTCATATTTGTTTTTTTTGTTCATGTGACTAGTGTTTTTTGCAGCTGGTGGGGCATTGATATAGGTTTTTTATCTACAAATTCATGCATGGGAAACATCTGCTTTGGCCTCAAGTATTTCCCAAGGTGTGTTTGGATTCGATGTCGCAAAAAGGCCCTAGCAAGAAATAACAAAGTGTTGGAGATCCCTGACAATGAGGTACCAGACCCCACCATAATAGTCTTGGAGAAGATGACAATTTCATCAGCCTCCAACGGTATCAACCGGTTGAAGAGTATGTCGGCCTCATCAGTGCAGCTGTTGATTTGTGTGATTCTCTAAATCTTCTGTTTTATAGCCGGCAGTTCCAGGGGCACAAGGAGTCGAAGGCAAAATCTAAAGATGATGGCAAGGAGGATGATAAGAAGTTAGATGAGGACTACAAGGAAGAATGCTTGGCCTCTTGGTTGTCCATTCTATGGGATGTTTTTTTGACCATATTCTATTATTTTTATATGGGCACAAGCTACTCTGCATGGTGCTTGCATGATTAGTTTTTGTCTTTGTTAGTTCTATTTTGCGTCTTTCTTTTCTGATGGCCATAATATTAGGCTTCCATAGTTTAGTTTGGTTGTATTCTGATGGAAGAGTAGGTCTTGGCCCTTTTTGTTGTCAGTTTAAACTTTTAGGGCTTGGCCTTTGTCCAGTTGGTCAGTGGACCCTATTTTGTAAAATGGTTTTGGGTCAACCAGTTAAAACCCGGTGTTAATTATAATATTCTCTTACTTACCAAAAAAAAAAAAAGTAATTAAAAAATTTATATTACTTATCTTTTCAATAATTTACAAGGATAAATAACACAAATAAATATAAATTCCATAAAGAAGATACAAGTTTATCTCACCAAGAGATGGATCCCCAATATGCCACCAAATTATAGTTATATTTTTTTAGGTGTGTTTTTGTGTCCAGCAACATGAGTTGTAAACTCATTAAAAAATTGTTGTGCGTATTTATTTTTAAAATAATTTAAAAAAATTATATAAATTCAATAAAGAAGATACAATTTTAGCTCACCAAGAAATGGATCCCCAATATGCCACCAAATTATAGTTATGTTTTTTTAGGTGTGTTTTTGTGTCCAACAACATGAGTTGTAAACTCATTAAAAAATTGTTGTGCGTATTTATTTTTAAAATAATTAACAAAAAAATTATATTACTTATCTGTTAAATCATTTACAAGGATAAATGACACAAATAAATATAAATTCCATAAGGAAGATACAAGTTTAGCTCACCAAGAGATTGATCCCCAATATGCCACCAAATTATAGTTATGTTTTTGTGCCTTGCAATATAAGTTTATGAATAAGAATGACTCGTGGACCATAAACTAATGATTTTTTAGAATTAAATAATTTTCATGTGTTTATATATGATTTTTAATTAAAACTCTAAAATTAAAAAACATATATATTCCTAATCTTTTGAATCATTTAAAATATAAATAACAGGTTTTATATTAAAAGTAATTATAAATTTAATAAAAGTAAATATAAATTCTAACACAAGTTTAACTCACCAATAGGTGGATGCCCAATATGCCATGAAATTATAGTTGTGCTAATATGAATTGATGACTAATAATGATTGGTGGACCATAAACAAAGGTTTTTTTTTTGTTAGAATTAAATAATCTCCATGTTTATATATGTTTTACTTTAAACCATAAAATTTAAAAATATTTATATTACTTATATTTTGAATCATTTACAAATTTCCATGTGTTTATATATGTTTTTTATTAAAACTATAAAATTATATTCTTAATATTTTGAATCATTTACAAGGATGGAAGTTTTATGTCAAAAGTAAATATAACTTTTATAAAAATAAATATATTTTTTTGGTAAGTAAGATACTATTATAATTAACACCGGGTTTTAATTGGTTGACCCAAAACCATTTTACAAAATAGGTTCCACCGACCAAATGGACAAGGGCCAAGCCCTACAAGTTTAATATGACAAAAACAAGGGCCAAGCCCTACTCTTCCATATGAAGACAACCAAAATAAACTATGGAAGCCTAATATTGTAGCCATCAGAAAAGAAAGACTCAAAATAGAAACAATAATTGAAAAACTAAACATGCAAGCACCACGCAAGGTCGCTTGTGCCCATACAAAAAATAACAAAAATTAGTCAAACAAACATCCCACAAAACGGATAGCCAGGAGGCCAAGCAAATAGTCTTTATTGTAGTCCTCATCTGACTCCTTATCATCCTCATACTTAGATTCCTCCTTGCCATAAAATTCAGATCAGACAGACTCTTTAACTGGTTGATAATATTGGAGGCTGATGAAATCGCCATCTTCTTCAAGACTATTACAGTGGGGTCCGGTACCCCATCGTCAGGGATCTCCAACACTTTGTTATTTTTCGCTAGGGCCCTGTTGCGACATCAAAACCAAACACACCTTGGGCAAGACTTGAGGCCAAAGGAGATGTTTCCCATGCATGAATTTGCATATAATGAAACTATATCAGTGCCCCACCAGCTGCAAAAAACACTAGTCACGTGAAAGAAAAAAAAAAATATGACCAAAGCCATTATAAGGTTCAAAAAATATTTTGAAAAATGCCCCCATTTTCTGTCATTGATCCACTCTGAGCCTTTCATTTTGATATTTCTCATTTTCTATCACCGTCGAGACCGCATGAGGAATATTTGTAGTCCATGTGATCAAGTTTTTCGCTACAATACCTTCATTCGCCAACCTATCAACTGCCATGTTTGCTTCCTAAAATGTATGAGAAATTATGGCCTTAGGTCAATCATGAATCAGAGCCCTCACTTCTTAGATGTAGTCATGAAATATCCAAGGAGCTCTCTTAGTGTTCTTTAGAAGATTTATAATAATGAGAGAATCACCTTCCACCAATAGTTTCCCTGGATAATTCTCTGCCACCTTTAGCCTCCTCCAAACCGCCCTCACTTCAACAACATTGTTAGTTTGAGCTCCAAGATGTTCAGCAAAAGCTATTAGCACCTCACCCTTGTGGTCTCTGAGTAAGCCTCCAGCCCTTGCTTCACCTGGGTTACCCCTAGCTGCCCCATCGAAATTTAACTTAATCCACCCTAGGGGGGTGGGGTCCATGTGATCATGGTTCTAGGATAGACTCAAGGACGATTGAGGCCATCAGTGAGAGTGATTTTAATGACTAACCTAATGAGGGTTCAAAAGGATTTGGAGGTCTAGATGCTACAATAACTAAACATGCATTCTCATTAGCATATACTAAAATTTTTGACAAGACAGAGGATGATTGAGCAACCTTATCCAAGAAGGCCCGACGATTCCTTTCCAACCATATCTACCACAAGTAGTGATGAAGGCAGATATTCCACATATACCTGAGATGCTTGTTCAAAAAAGGAGAAGGCCACTGGACAAACAGGTCAAACATGGACTGAGGACAGACCCAATAAATATGAAACACTTGTAATAGACCTAAAAATATTGAGGGAGAAAAATTACAATACAGAAACAAATGATCAACAAACTCCCACTCAGACATACAAAGATAACACCTATTAACAACAATTACACATATTTTTATTAAGTTATCCATGGTGAGGATCCTATTTTGGATGGCCAGCCATGCAAAAAACCCAAACTTCAGAATGATGCCTTTGGGCCAAAATTCCAAGTGAGGGAAATTAGGTTCATCATTATAAATAATCATCAAATAAGCAGACTTGACATAAAATTCCCCATTGTATGAATCTTCTCAAATAAGATGATCCTCAAGCATTCTAGAAGGGAGTAAATACTATTTTAATTAATTATCTAGTATTATTGATGCCCCTGGGAGATCATTGTTCATTATTGGCTTCCATACCCTTCTATTGTTTGACAAAGTAATAAAATATACAACTTTGGTACCAAAAACTTCATTCATCCAAGCTCTGAGAGTTGAAAGGATGGGGTCTACAGAGAGGGGATAGTCCTTTAACCATTTGTGGTCCCATAAATCAAATTTTCTACCATTTCCCAACTTCCAACGTAACCCTCTTCTTAGCAAGTTTTTGGTTTGAAGGATTGATTTCTAGAAAATTGATCCCCTAGGAGGAAAATAATAACTTAAGAATTCAGTTTCTTGCAGGTACTTTATTTTGATTATAGTAATCCATTCTGCATTTGCATTTTTCAATAGACACCATGCTTTCTTGGCCAAGAGGGCCATGTTTAAATGTTGGATTCTCCTTAGCCCAATACCTCCAAACTCCCTTGGTTTGCAAACCCTATCCTAGGACACCAAATGAAAGCATTGCTTAGATTCAGAACCAATCCATAGGAACCTCTTCTGGATCTATTCAATATTAGTGTAGACACTTATAGGAGCTTTAAAAATAGAGAGAAAGTAGAAAGGGATGCTTTGAATGAAAAAATTAGTGAGAACCGCCTTACCAGCTTGAGATAACAAATAACCTTTCCATCCAGCCAGATTCCTCTAATTTTTTTTGAATACATTAGTCCACATGGAATCAGCAGATCTACATGTGATTAAAGGAAGGCCCAAGTATTTGGATGGAAGAGTAGACACTGAGCATCCAAGAATCCTAGTGATCTTATTTTGCCTCTGAATGGGAGTATTAAAGAAATAAATTTTACTTTTTTTTAAATTTACCTTCTGCCTAGCTGCATCCTCATATAGCTCTAGGACATGTTTTATGACCTTAGCCTCAAAAATTGATGCAAGAGTTAATAGCAAAGTATCATCCACAAAATGTTTATGTGTGACTTCCTGTGTTTGTGATGATGCTTTAATTCCTAAAATAAGACCAATATTACAGGCAGCTTTGATTGTCCTCCCAAGGGCTTCAGCCACAATGATAAACAACATGGGAGAGATAGGATCACCTTGCCTTAGGCCCCTTTTACTTTGAAAGTATCCAACTGGAACACCATTAAAAAGGACTGAAAACTAAGGTTTCATAAAACATCCTTCCAAAAGCTTGATCCATTCATGATGAAAACCAAATTTCTAGAGAATAGCAAAGACAAAACTCCATTTTATACGGTCATAGGCCTTGTTCATATCCAGCTTGAGAGCAAAAGCGGGTTTTTTGGTTTGGAATACCGAATGGAGAGCTTCATGTACTATTATGACACCATCAAGGATGGACCTTCCAAGGACTGAACTGCCCTGACAAAAATCAATAAACAGAGGAAGGATCTTCCTCATTCTATTTGCAATCACCTTGGTCAGAATTTTATAAACAACATTACAAAGGCTAACAGGTCTAAAATCCATCATAGATCTGGGAGGAGGAATATTTGGGATTAAAGCAATAAAAGTGGAGTTAAAAATTCTTGAAATATGCTTTGTGGACTGAAATTCTTTGATAGTAGCACAAACATCAAAACCCACAATATCCCAAAATGCTTGAAAAAAATGAGGTGAAAACCCGTCCGGACATAGAGCTTTATCAGGGTTCATTGAGAAGAGATATTCTTTTATTTTTTCACCCGTGAAAGGCTTAATCAACTCCCCATTCAAATCATCAAAAATTAAATGAGGAATATGGTAAAGCATTGATTCTGAAGCTAAGGCAAAACTATAGTGTTCTTCTCCTAAAAGGTTCTGAAAATAGGAAACTGCTTCATTTCTGATCTCATCAAGTCTAGAAAGGAAGGATCCATCATCTCTAACAAGTTCTTTAATTCTAATGTGACTTATATTACTTAAGGGAGATGCAATAAAGAATCTTGTGTTAGCGTCACCTTCTTTCAACCAGGTAGCTCTAGAATTTTGCCTCCAAAATGTGTCCTCACAGGCTAAAATATTATGATACTCAGCAAGGGTTTTCTTTTCATCTGCTTTATAAAAATAAATATAAATTCAATAAGGAAGACATAATTTTAGCTCAATAAGAAGTGGATCCTCAATATACCACAAATTATAGCTATGTTTTTGTGTCCCACAATATGAGTTGTAAATTCACTAAAAAAAATTAAAAAAATTGTACATGTTTATTTTTAAAAACTATAAATTTTTAAAAAATTATGTACTTGTATTTTGAATATTTTAATGGATAATGATAATTTTTATATCAAAATTAAATATAAATTTGACAAAAGTAAATATAAATTCCAAAGGAAGACATAAGTTTAGCTCACCAAGAGGTGGATCTCCTATATGACACCAAATTACAATTGTGCTTTTGTGTCCCATAATATGAGTTATGACTAATAATGACCGGTGAATCATAAACTAAGGTTTTTGTTAGAATTAAATAATTTTTATTTGTATAGCTCATTGGGAGGTGGGTCCTTGTTATGCCATGGTAATTATTCTAATAGATGACTTTGATTATATATTGGCTTCCACATTAGGCTAATAGTGGGCCCTTGAGCATTAGGGTTACCATTAGTGTAGCCTTAGGTTAATTTGTTGGCCCTTGAGCATTAACATTAGGTTAATTAGTGGGTCCTTTAGCATTATAGTTACCATTAGTGTCACTTTAAGTTAATTTTTTGATCCTTGAGTATTAATTTTAGGGTTAGTGTAATTTAATATATAAGTAGGAAGAATTATGTGATGGTTTGAATTTGGATATAAGTAGCCTTGCCCTGTCCAAGTGAATAAGAGATTTTGCCTTGTCCAAGGCAGATAGTTAGGAGTTTTTTTATCTTGAACGACTTCTTTCTAAGGTCTCTTTAAACCTTTTTTTCATATTTTTGAGCCTAACAAGAGAACGTGCGATATAGTGAGAGCTTTTAGAGAAAATAAGGAGCATTTGTGTCTTCTCATCTTCTAATACCTGAAGGTATTCTTTTTTATTTATGAAAATATTGAAGGTGCTTCAAACTATGAGATAGATTAGACTTATGTTTCTTATATATATTTATGATTTCTTTCTTGTAAAATATAAAGAGATACCTCTAGTTTTATAGCAACACCATCATTATAGAATATTACACCCGAAAGAATGTAGGGCTTAAGGTTGGATAGATATCTAGTTTTTCTCACTACCATGCTAGACTAGATGAGTCTTTGTACAATTGCCATCACTCATTTTATTTGCTTGATTGTTGTCTACATATTTGTGTAAATCATGATTGCTACATAGATGCCCATTGTAATCCATTTGTAGCATAGCGTGACATTAATTAGCATTAAATTTGTGCATAGTTTCTCTTTATAGGAAAGGATGATCATGTCTTAGTTTATTGGAAGGCTTAGACCTTTGAAGAACCCTACCTTTGGAAGCCTATTGTTTATCTCTTGTGCGCACCTAGTACAAATTTTGCTATAGGGAGAAATATATCCTTCACATGATAATGGGATTAATCCAAGTCAAAGTTCAATGTTTAGAAGAATTATTTTTGTTCTTACTATAATTTTTGGGAAGATACCAAGTGGCACAAATCTAGAACCCTCTCTGATCATCCTACTTGTATTCGTTGAACATAGGTTTGGGAAGCCACCAAGAGCAAGTGTGAAAAGTATGGATTGACTTGTAGTTGGTTGGATGTGTGTTAGAACATGTAATTCAATCATATGTGACCACATTGGGAAGCATAAAACAATTTGTTTAATAAAGGATAGAGAATAGCCTTTAATGAGAAGTATTTTCTCAAAATTGTACAAAGGGGAAATGTTTGTTTATTATCCAATGTTTGTTTTTAGAAAGAATTAACTTATATATATCATAGTTACATCCTTTCATAGAGAATGAAGGGAAAATTATCCTTGGAATTGGAAATAATATTTTAGAGAAATGACTCTTGGAATAAATATACTTAAATTAAAGATGAATTTATAGCAACGAATAAGTTATTATTAATTTGATAATTTTTAGATTAGAAGATAAACCATAATAATGGAATTTGTCATTGATATGTGTAATGAAGTAAATGTGGTAAAAAAATATTACTTATGGTTGAATTCTTCATTATTAGGATAAGTTGATTGAAGTTTGATTTATTAAATGGGTAAAGAATATGCTAAATTCTTTTTAAGCAATAAGTAGAGAAAATTTGTATGAATTTAATTGAAAATAAATAAAAGGAATTTTTTTTTGGGTAGGTTAATAAAAATTATATTATGCTAGAAAATTTTAAGGCTCCCAAAGGCCTTTTACATCATCAGAAAGCTAAGGAAAAATAGGTATAATCTGTAATCCAAGAGGAAATAAGCAAACAAACCTTAGAGTTACATGTAGAACTCCACCTATTACATTGGCAATAAAAACTGTGAACATCCAAGGAAAAAGGAACTATCCTTAAAATCCAAAAGGAAAGAAGTAGTACCAACAACGAGCAGGGAAGCTCACTAGGAATAACCCTAAACAAGCACCAAAAATGAACTAGCAGGAAAACTACTGATCAGAACTTCCCATGACCTCCTTTTGTTCATCTACCTTTTTGACCACTTGTTGAACAATTTCTAAAAAAAAATTATCTATGGCTTCCTTCTTTTTAGCTAACACTTCAAGATCTTCACCAAGGAAATTATCATAGTAGAATAATAGGTGCATGGTATTTCTAAAGTCCTTTAGCGATTTCACAATGCATACTAGTTGGGATGGTTGTGGAACAGGACTTAATTGCATGGGATTGCAATAGTTTGACTCCAGGATCTCCTCCATCCTCAGACAAAATGTCATGGATTTTTTGTTGGTTCTGCACAAACCTATATTTGAGCCACCTCAAAGCCCTCCTCTGTATGAAGTAGTCTTCCACCTTAAGTTTATTTTTCAAATCCCCATATTTTGGCCTTCCAAAATTCTTTGTTTTCTTCCCTAAATAAGTTGACAAGGGCGGAACAGAGAATTTCTTATCAATGGTCACCATGGGTAGGTTCAAAATTTTGATTTTGGGGACATTACCATGGGGAAATTTGAGTAGCAGATGGGAATACAAAATTTTAAATAGAACTTGATGGAAAGGGAAGGCTTCATTCTTATTATTCCAGGGGCATCAATAGTATAAGAGATGGAAGAGAATAAAAATTCAGGAATGTTGATCAGGAACACTTCACGGAAGTGATTTACAAAAGCTATGTGGAAGATTCCAAGGGTGGCCTCCTGGTAATCCACTGTAATGTATTCCATTACAAAATTCAAAATTTTCTTTCACACAATAGATCACTCCTTGACATCCCCTTCTTCACCATATCTTGTAGAGAATATTTACCCTCAGTTTCCCTTAATTCGTATTTCTAGTAATGTTTGTTTTGCTTCACTAATATTCCAATTAGAGGTTGTCCCATTAACTTAGCCAGAATATTAGTGTCCACCTAAAACTCAACATCATGAATGATAACAAAACCCCACTTCCAAGAGGATGCAAAGGCCTTGGTGATAGTATCATCCACCCCATAAATTTTTTGCAAAAAGTAAGAGTCCTCTTGCGTCTAGAAAATTCAGCATTAATTGGATCCAAAGTCAATGATGCAGGTTCGACAAAGGCCATTCTACAAAAATGAAAAGGTATAAGTAATATATCCAAGAGGGGGAAAGGACCCAGGAACTACAATAAAACTTCAATAAGGATCTGCAGCTATAATCAGATCCATAATTTAAAAGAACTAAGACTACTAGAAGCTTTTGTATTTTTCTCAACCCTCCCAAAGTTTGAAAATTTTGGGAAGAAGGGAGTAAATTCATGAGATACTCCCAATGTAGCAGGATTTATTTTAATATTGTTAAATTTATATTTCTAAAGAGACTTTTATTCCTTTAGAGATAATATGTTATGAATTTTGGAAAGATTTGGTAATGTCTTGTAGGCTTTGCAAGATCTAGTTCTTTACTTAACCATTGAATTAATGCACACTTAGTGGAGTTAGGTCAAGTAACTACCTTTTCAAAAACAAGTCTTACCACCAAGGTTTAAACCTATGTCAAAAAATTGAATTTGATATGGTTTGTTATTATATATATATATATATATATATATATATGTGTGTGTGTGTGTGTGTGTGTGTGTAAAATTTGTGATCACTATTATTGTAACCCTAACCACCATCATGGATCCTATAATCCTAACTAGTTGTCCTTCAAATTCTACCTTCATAGCTAGTCTTGTAACCTTAATTGTGGTGTAGTGAATTTTATCTTTGTAGCCTTAACATGCCTTGATTTGTAAAGTATATTTTTTTGTTACATAGATGAATTGGTAACTATCTTGGTTTCAAATTATAAAGCTTTCACTACAACCCTTAACCTACCTCATTTTTAATGACTTGATGTGAAATGTGTATTTGTAGCCTTAACATGTCTTACTTTGTAAAGTATATATTTTTATCACATAGAGGAATTGGTAACTATATTGATTTCAAATTATAAAGCTTTCACTACAACCCTTACCATACCTTATTGTTAATAGAAATTAGTACCATTGTTATTGGACTCGTGAGGGAGACCACTAATGGGTCAAAATTGGTACCATCATTGTTGGAATGGTGAGGGAGACCATCGATGGCTCAAAAATGGTACCACATCATTGAGCTGACATGCACTTAGTGGAGTTATGTCAAACTACTACCTTTGTCCCAACAAGGCTTACCTCCAAGGTTTGAACCTCTATCAAAGCATTGAATTTGATATTGTTTATATATATATATATATATATATATATATATATATATATATATATATATATATATATATATATATATATATATATATATGTATGTATGTATGTATAAGTTGTAATCACCGTTATTGTAACCATAACCAACACCATTGATCCTGTAACCCTAACTAAGGGCACTTCAAATTCTGCCTTAATAAAATATCCTTGATTTAATTTGTGCTCTTTAGACCCATATCCCCTTGTGTACATACTTGATTCTATTTTTGTTACCCTTGATGTGACCTTCTTCTACTAGATTGCCATACTCTATTTTTTATTTGCCATTGCCTTTGATGTGCTATCGATGTCAACATCACTAGTTAGTATAGTTGCTCAACCCTCACTATCACGACCAACCAATACTTGTGGTCTTCACTACACTACAACAAAAAAGGACCCTCTCACAGCCCTAGCCAAACCTATCGATCTTAGAGGAGATCATACCAAAGCATACAACCCAACACCAAGTTGTGATCCTAACATAGGATTTAAATTATTTAGTTTTGAATAGCTAAAGTTAAAATATTTTAGATTTAATTGTAGACAATTTAGAAATTGTCGGTAAAAAGTAACAATTTATTGTTAAGTTGTTACTATTTGTACTTGAGATTGATGATATTGTAATGCTTATATATGTTTTAGATTTTGAATAAAATATTATCTAGGGTTTTAATCCTATATCAACCACCATTCATTATTTTATTTTTTATTTTTGAACTAGAGAAGATAATTAGAAAAAGTCCTTTCAAAAGAAAATTTATGGAGTAATTTAAATTCAATACCCACTTTTGCTTGATCTAATTTTTAATAACCAGAAAATATCCATGAAAATTATATATTAAACCTTTGCTTTTATGAACTATTATATCATGCTTGATCATCTCATCCTTGATAATCATTTCTACTATACTACCTACTACATGGATAAGGTTTTCATAGATTCATTATTCCTATTATAGCTAACTAGGGCATCAGTACTTCTTGCATATGGTAACAAATTTAAAAAAAAAAATTCCTATTATGTTACCAATATTTTCTTCACATGATTCCATTAGGTTTTTATTTATTCCTATGACGTGGAATAAAAGTGACATTCCCTCCTTGTTTGCACTTTGCTTCTTGCATAGGCTTCCTAATATGAAGGTAAGAAGTAGAGTAATGTTTAACATTCACGAGACCATAGGACATATAAGATGACCCCATGGAGGATGTTCTTTACCTAATTGATAGTGAAGCCCTATTGAATTGTATATTGAGCTTATGCAATTGAGAAGGTCACTTTGCCATCCATTCAAAGATCAATTGTTTCATGGATGCCCTAAGGATCTAAAGAGCCAATAAACGCCAATTTGGGCAAACAGATGCCTTAATCGACAATTCAACTGCCAAACCTATCATAGGACACTGAGGCGACCCTTGATCATCAATTTGACAAGGAGGATCATGCCCACTGCCATTGAATTGGAGGGCAAATCCATTTGGTTGCTCACCATGGCTTTTAGCTGCAGTTTATAGTGCAGACTGCTCATCAGAGCTGCGGTTTGCATCAGGTGATAGATCCCCTTACCGTTTTATTTCTAGAAGACTTAATTAGGATAGATTAATCATTTGCATAGTTTAGTTATAGTTTTAGAGCTTTCTGACCAGTAGAATCAGTGTTAGAGCAACTTGATTACATTAGCATAGAGTGGGCAATAATGGTTTCTTTATATGCTTTTATGCTTCATTTCACGTAACTAAACCATTAATACTTAGTTGCTACATTCTTTTATGCATTTTATTGGATCTTTATCAATTTAGCATAGTTTAGACATAGCTTGTATACTTTATTGATTACATGTTTTTCATGGCTTTTTCATGCATTTATCCTTTAAAGGGCCTCATTACGAGAGGCTGCCTATTTGTATAACTTGCTTGTGTGGTTTCTTGATCATAAAAGATAGGTTTAAAGGGAGATAACATTTGAATCCTTCCTAAATGCAAAGAAGAGGGTTAGCTCCACCCTAGAGCAATTCGTGTCATCCTAAAAAGGCATTTGGATTATCACACCTACCCTTGAGAGGGAAAAAATTGCTTAGATACCCCATCACACTCTTCCTATTTTTCATCTCCCTATTGCAAAGATAGGAAGAGTGTGATGAAGGTAAGGATGTAAAAAAATTGCTCAGATACCCCATGCTCAGGCATGATATTGAGAGTAGTCATGTTAGACATGTGAGCAATGTCAGCGCTCAAAATTCATCACAATCCTTGGAGAATATACAATCTATTCCTCCATATAAGGAACCTGTGATTACTTTCCATACACAAAAAGTCAAACCTATCCCTGTTAAGGAATATGATCCTCCATTTTATATCATAGATAGGATAAATTAGATTGCGTATAAGTGAGTGCTGGTGGATACAGGATCATCGGTTAATATCATCACCACCTCAACACTCAAACATCTCAATATTCCACCAACCCACATCAAGGAAATAACTTTAATATTACAAGCTTTTAATGATGTGGAATCCACTACAGTAGGCAAAATATTCCTACCCATTGAGGTGGGACAAAATTTTATTCCTACGTTGTGCTACATTGTGGAGGGTTCAATACAATATAATCTACTACTTAGAAGACCATGGATAAGATCCATGGAGTGCATACTGTCCATAGTGCATCAGTGCATTAAGTACACCTATGGAGGTGAGGTCCATATAGTGGAGGCAGACCCAGAGCCCTTCAAATATTATAAACCTAAGGATCATCTTTCAGGAATCTAATGGGTCACCTATGTGTTCGAACACTCACACAGAGGAGTCTATTCAGAGTTTGGATGCAACCTCATTGAGTGTGGGGGAATTGCTTTCATCATCGTTGTCTGCTATGGCTTCGTCCATCACCCCTCCATCCTTGACATCTTTTAATAGGGAGGGATTGATGAATGCAGTTACAGAGATGCTCACAACTATCTTTGATGTGTCTTTAGAGGCGCCTCTTCCTCCTACCATATTAGAAGAGCCTATGGTGGATATGGATGAACCCGATTGCATCACACCATCGTCATCCACCATATTACAGGGTAGTCCTCATGAGGAAGATAGTGAGTACAAAGAGTTTATAGAGGCTAGCATTCTGATGTTGCTTACCATGGAGTCCATTGAGGATTTAGGTTAGATTTTTGTCGAGTCTCTACTTGTAGATCCAGTATTGGATGCATCGAGTAAATATGAGGAAAGTTCAGTCATCATGACTGAAATAAGATAGCCTAAATATGTTTACGAGTCCTCTATGACACACAATTTTGGAATCTTCTCACGAGTTTGTGGGAATGGTTGACATTCGGCCAAAAGACCAAATTACCCCCGATAATATAAATCTAGATATGGGGCATTCTAGTGGTGCTTTCACATTTCTAGAGCAAGAACCTTTGAAACTAGTCACTCCTAACTCATTTATCATGGTATCTTCTTGAGAGCACCAACATATATGTACCCCACATCATATTGGAGGTACTAAAACTGACATAGTTCAACAAAATGAAGTGAAGCAACAACCTAAACTAAGTCATAGGCATGAGCATGTGGATGGCACAAACAAATCGTATCATCAAGAAGCATCCATGTCAGCTCAAATGAATGAAATAGGTTATTTTCAATTACCTAATGGATCTCTAGCATCAACTTATCCATAGCCTTAAATAGACCAAGGTATTTCAAAATAGTCAGTTGAAATACATATGAACTCTTTGACAATCTTGCGAGCCATTCTAGGTTGCCTAGAACAAATGGAACACTATATGGATGTGCAAGATCAAGCGTTGCAGTTTATCATGAACCAGTTTGAAAACCTGGGATCACAAGAGCAACCCTTTTTTGAGGTTGAATCACTTCCTATACAAGTGTAGGAAAAACCTCAGCAAAAGTGAAAGCCCATGTGGCCAAGCCAACCAGTGGGTACTCAAAGCAAACCAATGCGGGTTGAGCACCAAAAATAGTCACAGCATAGTAGGACTCCTTTAAAAGAGTCTATGTCTAACATATTTTAGAATATGCAAGAGGCTAAGGTCATCACCTTGCCTGATATCATCCCTTTAGACCCACATAAAGTTAAACCTAGGGTTACAGGGAGTGTCATTATTGTCTTTATCACTGAATAAAAGGGTCATGGTATTCGATATTATCATGAATTTGAGAGTGTGGTGCAACATCTTATAGATAGTGGGGTTTATCATGTATATGGGTCTCTCATAGTGTCCCAACATGCTAAAGTGGAGGTAACACCTCCTCACATGCCATACCAAGGCCATCAGTCGCCTCGCAGGTCCAACAGGAAAACACAATGAGTAGTGTCATTTTAGATGACTACTCTAAATTTGTTCCAAAAGTTACACAAGGCAAATGAATTTGCACTACTCGAAGTTAAGCAGAGATTTTTTATTATTGGGGCACCTGATGGGGGTCCCTTCTGTGTATATCATAGAGCACATGGACATGACATCTGGGATTGTCAATCATTTAAGAAGGTCATCCAAGATCTGGTAGAACGAGATGTTATTCACAAGGATGGCTCTCTCATTCACCTACACCTATCCATTGGCACTCCACTGAGGTATGTTACTCATGTGGGAGAGTTTATTTTTGTTACTCTTCCTAAATGAGTTGATTACATTTTAGTGGATAGCATGCATGCTGGGGGTCCTCAAGGTAGCATAACTTCACCACCATACACACCAAATTTGATAATACAAAGAGAAATATCAAGAGGTAGCACACCTCCCTCACCTTCATCGACTGGCTCATGCACTGGGGGTCTATAGGGTAGCATGCCCTCCAAAAAAGGCTCCAAGGGTTCATAAAACCGCTTGGTCATGTCAGTAAAAGGCCCCGAGGATTTGTTTAAAACCACTCGGTCATCCCCAAAAGTCTCCAAGGGTTCATAGAACCGTTTGCTCATGGCAATAAAGGCTATGAGGGTTTTAAAAAAATTGCTTGGTCATCCTAAAATGCTCCAAGGATGCTCCTAAGCAGTTTGGTCAATCAAAAGGTACCAAAGGCATTTATAAGCCTTTTGGTCAAACCCAAAAAGGCACCGAGGACTCCTGAAAGTTTACTCGGTCAAACCCAAAGGCTCCAAGGATTCTTAAAGATTGCTTGGTCATCCCAAAATTCCCCAAAGGTGCTCATAATCCCTTTGGTCAACCCAAAGGCTCCAAGGATTCTTAAAAATCACTTGGTCATCCCAAAACACCCCAAAGGTGCTCATAATCCCTTTGGTCAATCCTAAAAGCTCCAAGGTTTCTTAAGAATCTCTTGGTCAATTTAAAGGCTCCGAAGGCATGTACTCGTCGTTTGGTCATATATGAGGCTCAAAAACTCATAAAAATTATAAAATCAATAAAATCCAAAAAATTGGTAAAACAAAAAATCAAAAAATATTTGCTTTTGCATTTTGCATTATGCATTTTTAGTCACACATGCATTCATTCCATTGCATTACAAATAGGCATTCGTAATCCATTGCATTTCGTAATAGAAGACATTGTGTTTTTCAATCTTACAAATGACACCATATTTGTGTTTTAATCATGTGCCCCTACATTTATCATAATCCATCATTCATGTGAGTAATTGTGTTTTTCAACACAACCCATAATGTTGCTATGAAGATATACTTAGGTTTTTCGGTCACTCAACCATACCTAGAGGACTTATCAAGAGTTGATAGAAAGCTTGCTTTACTTTTGTAGTTGAGGTCTAGTTAGTATAGTCCTTAGCATATCAGAGTTCTATCACTAATCAACAAATTAAGACAATCCTAATATGGACTAGGGGAAGATGAAAGCCACGAAGCAGGACCGGGTATCCTGAAGCAAAAAGAATTATTCTTGCTTATCCCCCTATGTGGATGGTATGGGAAATGTTGGCAGTTGGTAAAAGGACAAGTGTATTTCCTACTCAAAATCCCTTTCTTATGATAAAATGAGAAATATACCAGAGTGATATCCCACATCAATCCCCAAGATTGATACCCTATACCGATATCATAGATCGACATCCCAAATTGATATCCCATATTGATATCATAGATCGATACACTCAATCGATGTTACAGAAATAGTTTTCCCCAAAGTAAAATCCCCCAAAGGAAAGTTTCTAAATAGAATTATCAAATGTAAATTCTAGAAAGAGAAGATTGAATGAATATAAGAAATCAAAGCTCAAGTGAAGATAGAATGAAGATCAGAAATAAAAGTTCACATCAAGATCGAATGAAGATCATAAATTAAAGTTCAAATCTAGATCAAATGAAGATCAGAGAATAAATTCTAGTGAAGATCAAATGAATATCCAGAGAAATTCAAATTCAAAATAGAATCGACTCCCTTTCTTCGCTACATATGAGCAAGTATCCCAAAAAATTGAAAAATAAAGAGTGGGAGAAAACTTGAATCCCTAGTATTGCCAGCACTACTGTACCTTACGCATGACGATATGTATGATGCATTAGCACCTCGCTTATGAACAAGACCAATGTTTTAATATGGAAGAGCTAGCTTCAGGTGTCCTGTATCGTCTAATGGTCTAGTCCAACTAAAATCTAAACCTAAGATTGGATAAACACTTGTGGATCCCCTATCTTAGAAATGGGTTGAAAGAATCCCACCTGACATCGGGGTATGCTTGTGCTTTATCATAATAAATTCATGTGCACACATAGGTATAATGAATAGTTAGGGCCTATCCTAGTGACAACCTCATATTTCAAAAGTCTAGTATGGTCAGTATACAACTTTTGATAAGTCAATTAGGGTGTTTGAGCATCATGGAAAACCTCAAAATCTCTCTAAAAAGCAACAAATGCTAAAAGTATAAACCATAAAATGGTAAAAGTCATTGCAAATTATCAAATTGCAAAATATCCAAGGAATTATACATCATTAAATAAATCACAATCAAGATATAGGATAGATACCGAATGAATATCATCAACGATGTTTAGACGACCACTGACTATATTGTGCATATCATTCAAAGTGCAAAATAAAATAGAGTGACATATTATACCATTCGCATCATATAGCTTCATATCATTGCATCTCATATATGGGTGATTAATTGATTAAATTCTTGTTACAAGGATTCTCAATTATATTCATGATCTTTAGATTGTTAAACATATATTGCATTCATTACTTATGTCTTAAGTGATTAAAACATACAGGTTTATTTACATTAGATTACTACCGTGTAAATAAAGTATCTCCATAAATTAATGCATGCAAGGAAAGCAATATCAAATATGTGTTAAAAGAGAACATCACATCCATATGCATCCATCATAAATTGCACATCGAAGCATCCAGATCACTGCATCTCATCATTAGTACAAAATAAAATAGCTATCTCGTGCATGTCATCCATACATCACATCATATAACATAGCATAAATATAAGCATTGCATCCATGTGCATCACATAAACATAAAATCAAAAAATATATATAACAAGTACACATAGTGAGCCATAAATGATCAAATTATATATATGTGTTCAAAAGAGTACATCAGGAGTACAAAATACCTATAGGCTACAATCATGTAGGTCTTATACCTTACACCAAAAATGATACATCTACAAAAATATAGCCTAGATTTGGTAGAGCCCTAGCTCTAGCCTGCTCCCCCTGAACTAGATCTCTCATCGTCTCCCTTAGCTCTATGCTCTGGATCCTGCTCTACAATCAGCTCTGGTGCCTGTTGTGTGCCCTATTGAGGGCCTTGTATGCCACCTAACCCAAAGAGGCCTAGCACATGGGATACTAGTATGTCTATGCAGCTAGACCTATGACTAGAGGTCGCACTCGTCTCCTTGGCCCTAGTATGGGAGCTACCTCCATGAGTGCTAGAGGACCTATGCATCCTCTCTATCCTATGAGTCCACTGGCTAAAGCTCACTATGGACTATCTTGTAGTCCTGGACCTGGTCCTCTGAGATCCCGTAGCATGTCTATCCTCTGGCACCTATAAGCCCCATAGTATGATATAGCCCTCTAGCTGAGAGATGCAAGTTGCCCTCGTATCACAAAGATCATTTCCCTCCTCTATGAGGGAAGTGAGCCACTTGACCTCTGCCATAGGATCACCACCTCTTAGCAATGTGACTGATGGAGTAGTTGGAGGTCCCATAATAATATGAGAGGATGGAGGATCCCCCCTCTATACCCTGAGCAGATCTCTCTCTACAATAGCCTCACCCTACTATGCCAGTACCACATCACATGCACTAGTGAGCTCACATAACTAAGTCTCTACCGCTATATCCCACACTGTAAGACTTGTGATCTACTCCTGAGCCTCAGCTAGCCACCTATCCTAGTTAGCTAGCTTCACCTCGAGAGTGGCAATAGTAGTATCTCACTCCAGTTGTTGAGTCTGATACCTCCCAAGCTGACTCTATAAGTCAGCAACCTAAGCTAGGAGCAACCCCTATACACTATCAGGAGGGACCTCACCCTCCTAGGAATCCTCCTCATATGCATAAACATCCATATGGGGTGCATCCTCTGATGTAGCCTCCACACACCATCCACTATCAATTCATTGGTGCACCCTACACCCGTATGGGTCAACTGTCGCCTCTACTTGGTCATCTACCCTGCCTAGAGGCCCTGATATGTACCACCATAACATCAACCACCAAGCATCATATGTTGGGGTGGTTCCAGAACTATCAACTCCAAACTCTTAGAAGTCATCAGGCTCATCTCCTAATGTTGCAGGCTGAATCCATGGTAGATGCATCTCCAAGACTAGACACCTGTAAGAAAAAGGAATCTCTAGAATATCCTGCACCAGGCTGAACTGTCGTAGGACCCGAGAGTAGAACTGGTACTCTCTAATAGCGACCTTCCAACCGAGTATCCATCTATATTTACGAGCCTATCATAGCCACTTGCCAGCCTCTATCCAAGTTGGGTAATCCATGTAGGGATACCACTCAATGTCATTTAGCCTAAGTGATGCGAATTATGTAATGTAGTGCTCAGTATGGCTGGTATGGATCTTGCTCTTAAATCCCTTCTCCTCATGAGGCTAACATGCAATGTAGCACTGATGAGCATCATCAATATCCATAATGTGTAGTGGTAGCTCTCTAGGATGCTCTATCCTGATGTGTTGCCAACCCTAGATCTGTAGCAGCAAGCTACAACTCATCCCACGATAGCTCCAATCAGTAATCTGGTATAAATCCCTATAAATCTAGCACAGTAGAGTGCTCCCCTAGGCCAATCATAGTGGCTGATCCATGGAGCTTTGAGTCACTCTCCTGACACTGTCCAGGAGGTTCTAGGGAATCCTTGTGCTCGAGGAGTCTGGAAGAACAACCTGCACCACCAGGTGCATAAATATGGCCTCCCTCATGGAGAAGATCTGCTCACCCTACCAGTATCCAATATGAACTCCTCCATGATTGATCTTTCGTTGAGCCTCCCAACTTTGGTCATCGAAGATTGTATAAAAAATGGACTCCTTAGCCCTAGAAGTAGAAGAGGTGATGGTCTCACCATCAATAGGGATCCTAAAGATCCGGTAGACATCCTCTAGAGTAACTATCATTTCACCTGTAGACAGGTGAAAGGTGTTGGTCTATGCATTTCAACATCGGGCCAACGCAGTCAAGTAGGCCTGATCCACCCTAATAGTGGATAGATCTAGAACGTAGCCAAAGCCAACAACTTTGAACCATCTCAACTCCTCGAATGTGAGTTGTCTATGGAGAGTCTTAAGAATATCTAGCTCGTGGGCTCTAGAGGTCAATGTCTAAAATAAAATCATGGCATAAGAGGAAATCTAACTAAAAATACAAGAAAAAACATTTAAAAATGACCTAAAAAGCATCAAAAACATCTAAAAATTGATAAAAATACAAAAACATGTCATCAAGGAATCAGAAATGCATTAAATAAAATTAATTGCCTATTAAACCTTAGAAAAATTAAAAATTTGATAAAATTTTCCTAAAATCTGTGAATCGCGAGTCAACCCTACGGTCCACATGCGATCAAAAATTGATCGTTGAAATTTAAATGCTGACCATAGATGATAGCTGCCGTCCCCAATCGGTCAATTGGGAACCACAACTGGTACCTACGATATTCGATTAAGACCCTACTGTGGTCATTTCCTCGGCTAAAAAAAATAAATAAATAAATAATTTTTTTTTAGACCTAACTAGCCTAATCTAATATGAGGTTCATTACCAGCGGTTTAGTGAGGTTAATTTTTTGCATTTCTTAAATGGGGTTAATTTTAAACTAGTATTGAATGCGAGGTCTAGGTTTCAAATTACCTTGCCCCCACTGCCGCCTCGGCTAGATGAAGTTTTCCCGCGGTCTGCCATCGTGCGGTGTGTAAGGTGTTGGGTTTAAATTTTGGTAGGGTTTCAGGTTAGGTTTAGTTTTCATCATCCAGATCTCTCCAGTTATCAATCACTATCAAGTAATAATGAAGTAAATTTGAAAATTCAGCCTTTTATAAGCTTCTTCAATTCTAGTCGGACCACAGCTGACCCCTGTGGTCTCAAAATTAGGGTTTTCCAATCGCAGACCCTATTCGCGGTTCCAAAAAATTGTAAAAGCCAACCGCCTGCCCTAGAAGCGGTCTACAACTGGCAACCAATTCAATAAAATCCCATCGTGGGAAGGTCTAAAATGACAAATTAATGACTCCTAACGGATCAAATTTCAATTAAAGTAATCAATATTGCTAATTTGGTGATGTCCACAACACCAGGATCAATCAAATAAACTCAAAAATCACAAAAAAATAAATAAATCAAATAATAAAAATCCAAATGCGCCTCGTATTTAGTCATTTACCCTACACACTTGGCGATTGTAGTGACTTGTGATCCATGTAATCCGATAAGATGATTAAATAACTATAAGGACATTTGGGGTAAAATTGTCATTGTTGATTTGATATGTTTCTTCTCAATCCCAAAGAATGCCTTCAAGGCTGGATCGCTCCACGAGAATGAGGTGTTTCATGTCATTTCTCCTATGACACCTTTTCAGAAAATCATCGACAAAATTGATTCAACACAAATCTAATTGGAATTGTATCATTTCAATTCCCTAAGAAGGCTATTGCAGCCCAACTACTCCATGGGATAGGAATGTGCAATTACTATTAACAGTTGGAATCATAAGTTGAACTAGGCCTAGCCAAGTAATTCAAAATGCTCAAATCTAAATTTGTTCAAATCATTCATTTTGGTCGAGTGACCTCATTGCTTCATACATTGTCATTACCCTCATCGACTCGTCACTTGAGGGGGTCATCATAATATCATAATCATAATCAAAGTTAATAGAAGATCCCTAAAATCATAGATCCCTTGATCTTGTCAAAATTGCATTCGTCCTTGCGAATTATTACTAACAACTATCATAAGCTTACCCCTTTGCTTGGGGAAAATAGCAAATATGAAGTTTATTTGTTGTTCTCTACCTTTCAGATCTATGGGTTAGAAGATACCTATGGAATGCGCAGCCGCACCGAATGAGATGAGATGGGCACAAGCTTTTCAAATGTAATACTTTCACCCAGTTGGAAGCAATGATTCCAGGATACGCATCCTTTTGCTGGACAAGAGGCATCTAATGTTGATCTAACTAATGATCATCATAGAACCTTTGGCATTGTTTTAGGAGGTCTATTTTTGCTCAGCGTTGTTTGATCTCACAACGCATCTCAAAAGGGGCATTTGTAGACACCTAAAATGCATCATGTCGAAGGCGACTACTCATATGGAAATGTTATAAGACCATATGGAGGATCTTGAATAGAACCCAAGATAGAGCTATGGTTTTAACCACTCAATTTGGGATCCTTGGCCTAATCAGGTTGAACCGCAGATCAAACCTGTGGTCTATAGTATGAACTACGATTGAGGCCTGAGATTTATAGTCTGAATCACAATTGTCACCTTTTGTCTCAACTAAAGTTCAGTTGGCCTTCATTTGAGCCAAATCAGTTTGAACAACCATTTGGTCTAGAAGAAGGTGGTTAAAGGAATGAATATTCTAGAGGCTTCCATCCCAACTGTCCTAACCACCCCTTCTTAATCTTGGCTTCTCCATGAAGCCACCCCTAGACCTAGGGCATCCTATAAATACCCCTCCAATTGATATAGAGAGATATATGATGAATTGATAGCGAAGCCTTGTCGAATTGTATACTGAGCTTATGCAATTTAGAAGGTCACTTTGCCATCCATTTAAAGATCAATTGTACCATGGATGCCCTAAGGAGCTAGAGAGCCAAGAAATTCTAATTTGGGTAAACGAAGGCCCTAATCGACAATTCAACTGCCAAAACTGTTAGAGGACACTGAGGCAACCCTTGATCATCAATTTGACAAGGAGGATCAAGCCCACTGCCCTTAAATTGGAGGGCAAATCCATTTGGTTGCTCACTGCGGCTTTCAGCCATAGTTTATAGTGCAGACCACTCATCAGAGCTACGATTTGCATTGGGTGATAGATCCCCTTACCATTTCATTTCCAACAGACTTAATTAGGAAAAATTAATTATTTGCATGGTTTAGTTATAGTTTTAGAGCTTTCTGACCAATAGAATCAATGTTAGAGCAACTTGATTACATTAGCATAGAGTGGGCAATAATGGTTTCTTTATATGCTTTTATGCTTCATTTCACGTAACTGAACCATTCAATACTTAGCTGCTACATTATTTTATGCATTTTCTTGGATCTTTATCAATTTAGCATAGTTTAGAAATAGCTTGTATACTTTATTGATTACATGCTTTTCATGGCTTTTTCATGCATTTATCCTTTAAAGGGCCTCATTACGAGAGGCTGCCTATTTGTATAACTTTCTTGTGTGGTTTCTTGATCGCAGGAGACAGGTTTAAAGGGAGCTTACATTTGAATCCTTCCTCAACGCGAAGAAGAGGGTTAACTCCACCCTAGAGTAGTTCGTGTCACCCTAAAAAGGCATTTGGATTATCACACCTACCCTTGAGAGGGAAAAAATTGCACACTCCTACTGTAATATTGTATCAAAATGATTATCCCTAAGAGGGATGTACTTGTAATCGGGTTTTGACTTTGAATATAATGGAATAAAGCACACTTTGTTGGTTCATTCATTGTCAACTTCCTATTATTGCATGCATTTTGTGTTATCTTTGCTCATTACATTAGGATCCGTTAGGTGTGTGCCTTTCTGGTGGTTACACCTATATGTGCACCTATGTACCCTATATTTGTATTGAGTTCTACAATAATAGTCAAATTGATGATGCTCGGGACAACTCACTCTTCTTGCAAATGACAATCATATTATTTTTCTTTTGCTTGATAATAAGAGGTTGTACTTAGGTCATCCACCCTTAAAAAATGACATCTCTCTTCTTTAGAGCTTGAGAGTTTACAAATAGATACACTTCTAATCTCAATTGAGATGCTATAGCTAGAAATCTACATCATTTTACATAAAATATTTGAATTCTTGATTTTCATTTTCTAGATATTTTCAAATCTCTGTATGAATACAATTACTCCAAAATTTAGCATCTTTCTTGGCATTTTTCTATAGCATCTTTTACAATGCCAAAAATTCACCTCTACTATATTTTCCTTACATCTTAGGAGAGTAATATTTTCAAAACATCGCATTATCATAGTCTGGTTTACCAAATCTAGATTGCTAGTTTCCTTCTTGAAACACAAGTGCAACCAAAAAAATTATAATAAATAGTCTAAATGAACACACATTATTGTTAGAAAATAAAATAGATAATACCAATGGAAAACAATAAAGTAAATCTTAATCATTAATTTATTTAGGCAATCAACAAATTTTGTTAGCTTCAACTAAACTTTCTACTTTCTCTAACCATGAAAAGGATATGTTAACTTCATGATCCTCAATCAAAACCCCTCTATTGGCTAGCTTATCTACACATTTGTTTCCTTCCATTAATATATGTGTAAACTTGATTTCTTCAAACTCTTTAGCAAGATATTTAATTTCCATAATTGTCTCTTGTATGTTCCACGAAGCCTTTGCTTTACTCAAAATTGCATTTAATACTATGAGAGAATCACCATCCATCCATATTTTATTCAATTTAATTTGTTTACATATTTTTAACCCTTCTAAAGCTGCCCAAGCTTCATCTTCATTATTTGTATTAAATTAACAATTGAAAGCATAATGAAACAATCTCTCTTATATTATTTCTAATTATTCCTCCTCCTCTTGTTGGTCCTAGATTTCCTTTACATGCTCCATAAAAATTCAATCTAACCCACTCCACATATGGTGGCTTCCACATTATATTGTTTACTTTATTTTTTCTTCTCTTGTGTCCAATAATAATTCTATTTAATGACTTGAATCCATCTATCAAGACTCTCTGCTTCCAAATTAGGGATTGTGTGAGTTGATAGGGTTGGTTTAGATTCCTCTATGGCTAAACACATCTTCTTTTCCTCAACCTCTAAATTATTTTCCTTTCCTTTAAATATTATTCTATTCCTTTCTAACCATATAGTCCAAAGTATTGTATCTTTTGATATATCCCACATTATCTATAAAACCTCTCTTTTATAAGTGTTGTATCATTGCTTTAACCAATCTTCAATTATGCTATTCATCACCATGCATTTACTAAACATATTAAGAATCCATTGCCTTATATTCTATACTACTGAGAAGTTTCCCAAGAGAGGGGCCATGAAAAACCCTTTTCATAAGGTTATCCCAGGAGAAAATTCTTCTATGACCTACTAGCCAAACAAACATTTTGACTTTAGGAATGCTTGGTCTATCCCAAATATCTCTCCATATTCTAGTGACATCATTATTATGTTGGTTTTGAATATTATATCCATTTCTTGTTGTGTATTCTCTTGAGCTATTCAACTCCCAAATCAATTTATCTTTGGTGCCCCTCGAAATAATCATGGTTGTTATATTTCTACTCAATTACCTCCTAGCATCAATGTCTTTTATACTTGTAAAATAATATTATTTCAATTTGTATCTTCCTTATCGATCCTTTTACAAAATATTTGAAATCCTATCACCATATTTATCTTGAAGTAATCTCATCAAAGGTTTCAAAAATGGATCTAAATTGAGTGGTTTTTATCACACCAAGTATCCATCCAGATATAATATTTTTTCTCTAGTTCCCACCACCCATATTAAACCTTTAATCATAAGATCAATAGGTTTTATTTAACCATTTCAAAGAGTAGAACCATTTGGAAGAGAGAATGCAGTAAATATTTAACTTGGATCATTGGGATCAATTTACTTACTTAGAAGAATTCTTGGCCATTGTTTTTGACTCTCTTTATACAATATTCAGATAACTTTTCCCCTAAGATCTATGTTTACATATGTAAGAGCTATGAAACCAAGACCTCCCCTAGTTTTGTCATCACGCAACTTGCTCCATTTCACCAAAGGAAATTTTATTTTATCATGTAAACCTGACCATAAAAAAGGATCGTAGAATAAATATTAAACTTTTTTCAACTGATTTTGGCATAGGATACAAAGACATATAATATATTTTGGAATGAATTTTAAGGCTAACTTAATTAACTGCACTCTTCCTACTAATTATAACCATCTGCCTTTCCAAGCTGGAAATTTATTTTAAACTTTACAAACAACTAGATTCCATAAATCTATCCTCATTCTCCCCTCAAATAAAGGCATCCCTAGATAAGTTGTTGGTAAATTTACCTCCTATATTTGAAGCGACCTAAAAATTCTTGCTTTGATATTAGCAAGAGTGTTAAGGAAGTAAATTTTGGATTTAGTCCTATTCTTTTTTTCCCTGAAGCTCTTTCCTACTCTTTTAAAAAGTTATTCAAAGCTTTGGACTCATTTATATTTGCCCTTCCAAAAAGGGTTGTATCATCTACAAATTGTTGATGGGTGATGCTATTGATGTTATTACTAACCTTAAGTCCACTTATAAGCCCATGTTTGTAAGTATTTTTTAATTTTCTACTCAAAACTATTGCCATAATAATGAACAAATAAGGAGATAGAGGGTCTCCTTTCTAAGGCCTCTCTTAGCTTTAAAATATTATGTTACTAACCCATTGGCCAACACTGAATAAGAAATTGTAGAGACACAATATTTAATCCATCTAACCCATTTCCTCCAAAAACCAAACATATCTAAAATTGCAAAAAGAAATCCCAATTAACCCTATCATAGGCTTTACTCATATCAAGTTTTAAGATCATAACTTTCTCTTTCCTTGAAGTTGTTGAATGTATAACTTCATGTGCTACTATGATCCCATCCAAAATTTGTTTCCATTTCACAAATCCTCCTTGCTCTTATGAAATAATTTTGTCTAACAATGACCTTAATCTATTTGCCATAATTTTGGAAATAATATTATAAGCCATATTACATAGGCTTATGGGTTTAAAAGAATCAGATAATTCAATATCCTTCTTTCTTTGGAATTAAAGTAAGATAAGTTGCATTTATTTTATAAGGAATGTATTGTTTTACCCTAGACTATTCCACTACCACCAATAAATAATCCTTTACTATATCCCAATTATGTTGGTAAAAAGTTGTAGAGAGCCCATATGGACTAGGGGATTTATCCTTATTAAAAGAGAAAAGATCTAAATGAACTTATTCTAGAGTAATAGGCTCCATCAGTTTTCTATTGTCTTCATTTATTATAAATAAAGAAACATCTTGAAGAAGTTTATCATTAAGAACTTTGGTCTCCTATGAACCTAGAATATTCTAATAAAATAACTTTACCCCTTTTCTAATTTCACTTTGATATTCAATTGAAACCCCTTCTATAGATTTAATTCTACTAATTCTAGAAGATGATCTCTTACTATAGCCATCTTATGACTTTTTTTGTATTTTTATCTCCTTGTTTTAACCAAGTTTGTCTTGATTTTAATCTCTCGAATTTCTCTTAATCAAAATATTATGATATTCACTAAGAAACTCCCTTTCCTCTTAGATTGTATTATTTTTATCACCTTTTTGGAATTTTGAAATTTTATCTTTTAGTTCTTATTTCTTCTCAAAAATATTTATAAAGGTGTTCTTGTTCCATTCTTTTAATCTAGATGTCATAGCTTTAATTTGTTTTGGAAGAGCATAGAAATATCAACAAATTCCATGTTTGAGCTATCATATCAACAAATTGAGGATGGTCTTCCCACATATGCTCATATTTAAATATGATTTTTTTTAATTCATTTACCACCATTTTAACTCTTATTGAACAGTGATCTAAACCAATCCTTGTCAAGGTATTACTATAAGCACAACTTCCTTACCAATTATTTTATCCTGAATGGTGCATGGTAATTCAAGAGAGTATTCAAAATTTGATGATATATAGTCCTTAGGTTCATCTAGAATATTCTTCCTTAAATTAAGATCATATTGAATAAAGGGTTCCTTGCTAATATGTTGAAATTGTTGTATTTTGTCCTCTAAGTTTTAATCTACTTTTTCTTCATAGGCTAAAGCCTCAAAAGAATTAGAATATCTTCCAGTATTCTTCCTTATTGGTCTCCACTGTTAATTTTCATTAAATTTTCTAGATCTATTTTTTGGAAGTTTAAAACCGTCTTTATCTATAACCATTTGTAATTTTCTCTTACTATTTTCTACAAATGATTCTACTGGTATCTTCTTAGGGCATGATCTCTCAATATGCCCATCTCATTACATATTCTACATCTAAAATATATGTTTTCATAATATATAGTTTGGATCCACATATTATCCCCATACTTAAGAATGATTAATTTTGGTAAAGCTTTGCTTATATCAATCATTACCAATATTCAAGCATAAATACCTAAAAATCTATATTTTGTTTTATATGAAATATCAAGGAATTCTCCTATAGTGTTGGCTATTGCCTTGAAGATATATATTTCCTAAAATTCAATGGGTAACCCAATCATCCTAACAAATTGGTAATATGGATAGATTTAAATTTTTAGGTGAAAAGTCTTCATACCAGCAGGTAAGGAATAGCCCTGCTCTTCCCATAAATAAAGGACCCCCTTTTAGGATTATTTATCATTATTCCATAGAAAAAAAAATGTCTTGGAAGAAACCTTTGGGAAGAAATGATAGAATCACTCTAGGAGACTTCCAACTCCTATCAATCCATTTTCTCAAGGTTGAAGCCCCTAGCCAATAACCATTAAATTTACAAAAAACTACCCTATCTTGGATAAATGAGGATCCCTATGAGGTTCGCTCACTAACCTCTACCACTAGGAATTATTCTAAGGATTTAACTATAAATCGATCCATGGAAAGAAAACTAAAACTCAAAATCTACTAAAATTTATTTCAAAGTTCTATAGCAAATATAATATTTGATAAAAAAATTTAAAAAATTTCATGCACAATTTCTAAGATAAAGAAAGGGGAAAAAAACTTAGCTAAAAATTTCTTTGTCTAGATGGAATGTCTTGCCTCGCTGAAGTCCTAGCCCTTCATTTATCTTCCCATTGTTTGAACCCTAGTTGGAAAATATTTGCAATTTCATTTTTTGCAAATTGAAAAATTATCACTACTCTTGTTCCGAATGGTTGAATTCACATGGTTGTATATCCATAAATATTGCTT
Source organism: Wollemia nobilis (assembly GCA_028583015.1). NCBI lineage: Eukaryota > Viridiplantae > Streptophyta > Pinopsida > Araucariales > Araucariaceae > Wollemia > Wollemia nobilis. The sequence goes on from JAQPPZ010001769.1 coordinate 66,814, forward strand.
GGATTTTTGCATTTATCCACTCATTTTAAATCTATTCAAATTCTACACAAGTTGGTCCAAGAATCAGCTGAATCGGATAACTCTTCATGAAGATATAGCTCCTAAAATATGAGATATTTTTCAAGAAAAAACCCTAATCCTTCACACTTTGCAATTTCATTTTTCATGACTTGAAAAATCATCACTCCCCTTGTTTCGAATGGTTGAATCCCCAGGGTTGTATCTCCCTCAATATTGTTCATATTTTAGCATATGACCACTCATTTTAAAGCTATTCAAATTTTGCACAAGTTGGTCTAAGAATCAGTTGAATTAGATAACTATTCCCAAAGACATGACTTCTAAAATATGATATGTTTTTTCAGGAAAAAACCCTAATCCTTCATACTTTGCAATTTCATTCAACCCTTACTAACAATCATATTCATATATGAAAAGGAATGCTTCAAATTTTTCTAAGATATCTAATATATTTTTTACATGCACCTACACATGCATCAAGAGAAAGTTTTATAGTGTTTATGTATGTATATAAATTATATCATTCCATATTTGATAGCTTTCCATAAGTATTTGTCCCAATAATTCTAATAATTTAAACAATTAGGTGATTCATAATACTATAATTTGAGTATAAATGACCTATACATTTCTCCTAAAATATTTCTTATTGTTTGTGAATGATTTTATCAACATTTTTCAAGTTGAGTATTAGTTGAATATAAAAAGTCTCTTTTGTTTATCACGTGATATGATTTAAGTAGATTAAATTATACACCTGGAGTTGAATTTTTGAAGGCCATATACAATAGGATGATTGATAATGAATAACCTCAATACTATAATTGATTGAATATTTTTTGTTTTAAGAATATTTTATCTAAACTTTATAATAACAAAGAATGAATATTACCAAAAGATTATAAAATAATATTTTATTTATTTTCATTATAAAGTCTAACGTTTATATAAATAATTTTTAATATATAATATGCTTCCAAACTTTTAGAAATTATTTTTTATCCTCTTCCAAATTCAAGATGGTCAATTTGGTCTCTTATTCTAGGTTTTAATTATATTTTCATGATTACCATTATTTTCAACATTTTTGTAGGATCACCATTCTTAAGTTATAATTTTATCTTTATGGTTAAAGTTTGACATTAATATAAATAGTTATTAATACATAATATGCTTCTAAAATTTTAGAAATTCATATTTTTCCTCCTTCATGATCAAGATGTTGAAATTTCTCATCTTAATCCACAATAGAATTTTGCTCTTATGATAGCCATATTTTCAACATTTTCATAGGGTTGCTTTAAGCGGTCCTCTTACTCTAAGTTATAATTTTGACTTTATGTCTACTATCATTTTTAAGATTTGATACAATTAGTTTAGATTATAATTATGTTTGTATGGTTTCTATCAGTGTGCCCACATTTCTATAATTTTTATAGGACTTTTTTGCTTGGTCCACTTAATCCTTTTAGTCTAGGTTATAATTTTTTTTTATGGTTACTAAATATGCGGGAGAGTATTGATGGCATGTGTTACAAGATTTGTTTTTAATTTTTAATTGTATTCAAAGGAAGCATCAAGGTGATCTTATCAGGATTAGAGAAAAAATAACCAATATCAAAATATATTTGACCCAACTCAACCATATTTAGTTTCCATACTAGAACCTCTCGTATGCTATGAAAAACTAACCACTATATCCTTATTCATATTATAACAAAACAAGAACAAGGATCCAATTTTGAAAGTTATTTTCATAATGTTTATATATTTTGGTAGATAAGATACTATAGCATTAATATCGGGTTTTACAGGTTGACCCAAAACCTTTTACAAAAATCAGCCTAGGGCTGTTGATGAACATGTCCTTACTAAGGATCCTATATATGTAAAATCTACATGCCGCCAAAGCCATTACATCCGGTAAGGCACATAGCCTATTATAAAAAAGAAACTTCCCATACAACATTTTGGGTATACCCCGAGAAAACACACCTACATAATAATTAAAAAAGAAACAGACACAGATCCCTTCCTTGAAACAGTGGAGAAACAAAAAACTGTAGACACACATAACAGAGCACTGAAAAAAACTCCCACAAGATTTGTATTGATAGTTACTCTTAATAATTCTTTGGTAATTGATTTATTTCGTATATGACATGCTTTGGGACCACATCCCGTCTTGGCCAATCAGCCTTGGAGAAGTGAACTTGCTGGCTAGATTTATGGCGGTGGCTATCTGGTGGTCCATGTGGCTCTGGTTCGAAGTCTTATATTGTCATTTCTTTCCTACCCTGTGATTATCAACCAAACTCAAATTACTAAGATGACTAGGAGCCATGTTATCTAACATGTGACTATCCCCATTAGTATTTGTGGTATTTCCAAGTAGCATCCACCAAGACTGATAGCTCGGATAATTTTTATTGTGAGTCCATTTCAAAAAAGAGATAGGAATACTCATAGCCTTCAAACTTACAGTGCCTTCCCTATTGGTAAATTCGACTATCATTCTTGGCATTCTTGTTGAATAAGCTCCTCTACTTTTCTCGGGATACCATGTTCCCATTTGAAAATTTCCTCACCATCGACACCCAAATTGGCCAGCTTATCAGTAACTTTGTTAGCTTCTCGAAAGACATGTTGGGATTTTCTGTCCTGTCTTCCCTGGAAAAGGATCCTAGCCTCTTCAAAAATTGTTTTAATCCTCCAAGGAGGTGTTTTCCAATTATTGAGGAGATTTATAACATGCATAGAGTCTCCTTCTACAATAAAATTGCCTTCTAAGTCTTGAGTCATTTGAAGGCCTCTCCACATAGCTCTAGATTCAGCTTCGTTGTTCGTCCTTGTTCCCAGATATTAAAAAATGCAAGCATCATATTCCCATTATGATCTTGCATAATGTCACTAGCGCCTGCTCTGCTAGGATTTTCCTTAGTCGCTCCATCAAAATTAAGCTTAAACCAACCCGTAGGAGGTGGGGACCACTTAACATTGGCTCTGGGATTGACTACCCTAGGCACAGACTCATCTAACAAGGTTAAGCTTAAATATTGAACAAGCATGGTCTCTTGTAGATGAGGTTTACGACTATCAAAAGGGATAAGGTTCACATTCTCATTGGCAAAGGATAGGATCCTGGAAATGATAGATTGATGATCATGGATAGACTCATTAAAGACTCTATGGTTCCTTTCTAACCACACCGGCCAAAGATAGTGATTGAGACAAATTTTCCACATGTATCTAAGTCTTTGGCTTGAAAAGGGGTAAGGCCACTAGATGAACAAATCAAGTACGATGGCTAGTTTAACCCAAGAAATATTGAAGACCTGAAAAACCCCATTTATGACAGTCAAGGAAAAAGGGCACTCAAGGAAAATGTGATAAATGGTCTCCCAATTAGCCCTACATAGATAACAACGATTAGTGATACAAATACCTTTACGCATCATATTATCAATGGTTAGAATTATTCCTTGGATAACCAGCCATGAAAAGACTATAATTTTTGGAATTAAATTTTTTATCCAAACTAAGTCCTTTTGGAGGACAAAATCCTCGTCATCAAGAAGAAGCTTGTAAGCTAATTTAATAGTGAACTATCCATTTTTCGTAGGAGCCCAGGTCACTTGATCTTCCTTGGGTCTCATGGGGATAAAATGTTGCTCGATAATGTTACAAAGATCATTTGATTCCGCTTGAAATCCCTGAATCCTTATTTTTTTCCACTTCATTCTGCCTCTGTCCTCAACCATATAATTGGAGACTTTTCTGCCAATGAGTTCTTTCATGATATCTCTGATTCGGGCTAAGTTAGGATATTGCATCAGTTGTTTGTCCTTAGCCCACCTGTCATTCCAGCAATTTATCCTCTCACCATTACCTAAAACCCATCTTAAACCTTTTTTTATGATTTCCTTACAATTGAGAATTGCTTTCCAAAAAGCAGAACCTTTGATTGGAACTGAGTCACTTAGAAATTCCATATTTTGAAGATACTTTTGTTTGATGATAGTTGTCCATTCATTTTCTTCACCAAAAATGAGGCACCATGCCTGCTTAGCTAGTAAAGCTAAATTCATATGAGCAATTCTCCTTAGACCTAAGCCCCCATTTTCCCTGGGTCTGCACACTTTGGTCCATCCTAAAAGGTGTATCCTTTTTTTCTCCTCTGATCTAGTCCATAAAAACTCTTTTTGGAGTTTCTCAATTTTCTGGAAAACCTTCATAGGGGCTTTGAAAATGGAGAGGAAATAGACTGGAATGCTCTGAAGAGAGGCCTTAGTGAGGGTCAGCTTTCTTGCTTGAGATAGAAGATGACCTTTCCATCCAACAAGTTTTTTTTAATTATTTCAATAACCCTATCCCACATTGACTCTCTCAGAGAACCAATGAAAAGAGGGAGACCAAGATACAAAGTGGGGAGGTTTGCTATATCACACCCTAAAATTTTTGCAATCCTTCCTTGCCTCTCAATGGGGGTGTTCAAGAAATATAACTTGCTTTTACTGAAATTAACTTTTTGACTAGCAACGTCCTCGTAGAGTTGCAGGATGTATTTAATTATTTTAGCCTCAACCATCGATGCCTTAGTCAATAGAAGGGTATCATCGACGAATTGTTGGTGAGAAACAACCCTAGTGAAAGATGTTGCCTTGATTCTTGATATTAGCCTTGAACTACAAGCATTTTTTATGGTTCTGCCTAAAGATTCTGCCACAATGATTAATAACATGGGGCTGATAGGGTCCTCCTATCGAATTCCTCTACAACTTTGAAAGTAACCAGTAGTTGTTCCATTAACCAGAATCGAGAACCATGCTTTAGAAATACATTCTTTGATCAAATTAACCTATTGGTGGTGAAAACAAAACTTAAGGAGGACATCAATTAGAAAGTCCCAATTTAGCCTATCAAATGCTTTGTTCATATAAAACTTGAGGGCAAAAATAGACCTATTAGTCTTATGAGAAGAATGCAGAGCTTGATGAATTGTGATAACTCCATCCAATATTGACCTACCCTGGATAGAGCTTCCCTGGCATGGATATATGATTTTGGGTAGAACATCTCTCATTCTATTTACAATGGCTTTAGTTAGGATCTTGTAAGAAACATTACACAGACTGATTGGCCTGAAGTCGGCCATAGATTCAAGGGTTTGCTTCCTAGGAATTAGAGAAATAAAAGTAGAGTTGAGACTTTTTGGGATATGATTGCTTGCTTGGAATTCTCTGATAGCAAAAATTACATCCTCACTTACGATGTCCCAAAAATCTTGATAGAAATGAGGGGGAAAGCCATCGGGTCCTGGGGATTTTTCTAGCTCCATGCTAAACAAGGCTTCGTTAATTTTCTCATCAGAAAAGGGAACTAGAAGCTTAAGGTTTATATCCTCATTTATTATGCTAGGAATGGATTGCAAGAGAATATCTTTGGCCTCCTCATTGCACTATGATTCCTGACCAAGGGTAGAATTGAAATAAGTTACTGCCTCCTTTCTGATTTCTATTAAGTCCTGAGTAATAGAGCCATCTACTTTTTTTAAAATTTTTATCTTGTTATTGCTTCTATTTCTAAGCGTGGTGACATGAAAAAACTTGGAATTTGATTCTCTGTATTTCAACCAAAGAGCCCTTGATTTTTACCTCCAATAGATTTCCTCATAGGTCAAAATGTTATGAAACTCTGCTAGTTTTTTTCATTCCTCCTGCCTAGTAGTTTCATCAGCATCACCATGTTGAATCCTCTGATCAATTATCTTCAAACTTTCAACAACCTATTTTTTATATTCAAAGAGGTTCCCAAATACCTCTTTGTTCCAAGTTCGAAGCTTTTCCTTAATAAACTTTAATTTTCCAGCAAGTTTAAAAGTTGCACTACCCCTGACGGGCTGTTACCACCACTGAATTAAGTTATCTCTAAAACTGGAATGTTTGATCCATAGATTAAAATCTGAAAGGTTTCTTGAAGGATAGAGAGTTAGGGATATCTAAAAAAATGGGATTATTATCAGAGGTAATTTTAGTAAGGGCTTGTAGGGTAGAATCACCGAACAGAGTTGTAGCCTCCTTTGATAGAAAAAACCTATCAAGCCTTTATTGAATGAGATGACACCCTATCCACCGATTGCTCTAGGTATAATTCGCTCCTCTAAGTTTTACATCCATCAATATGTTGGAGTTCAAAATTCATTGAACTCATCCATGCTCCTGATAGGTGGTCCATTTCCACTCATATTGTCTAAAGGGTAAAGAGGAGTGTTAAAATCCCTAGCCAGAATCTAGGGGACATTATGGAAGATTTCACTCAGATTGCCTAAGTACTCCCATAGTAGAGCTCTCCCTTGAATTGAAGTCGGGGCATAAATATTTGAAAGGATCCATGACCTTTTGCTATTTATTTCCTTAAATAAAACACTAAGAACCCTATCATATTTCTGAATAATGGTGCCTTCTACTATCTAGGAATACCACAAAGTCATAAGGCCTCCATACGCTCCTATGGCTGATTTGCAAACCATCTCCCCTTGATTCCAATATTTTTTTGCTACTTTTTTTGACTGAATCTCATCAATTTTTGTTTCTTGCAACATGATAATAGTTGGATTCACTTGATTTCTTATTGCACTGACTTCCCTATGTTTGGGAAGGCCATTGAGGCCTCTCACATTCCATGAGAGGAACTTCATTTAGATTGTTTGGGATTTCTTCCTCTCCCCCTCCCTTGAGGGGGTTTTCCTAATTTGTTGTCTTTAGAACCCAGAATAACCTATTGAAACAAGGTTCTCTATTTTCCATTGGCAATGTCATTATCAGTTTTAATTTTTTGATGCTCAACATTTGATATTATCCCTCTTATTTTTCACTGCCAAAATCTATAGGAGACTTCACAATGCTCCTAGTTTGTTTAGAACTAAACTGGGGGGGAGGCAATTTGTTGTAGAACCAGACTGCCATATTCCTTAGTCTGAAGAGTTTCACATATCTCCACCCCTACATCTAAATCTTTTCCTTTTTTCCTGTATTCCCCTGGTCTATAGGACGGCCCCTCAGTAGGATTCACCTAGCTCCTAGTGATGATGTTAGGGATATGAGATTTTTTATTTTCCAATGCCTCAAATTTCTTCCTAAGTTCTTCAACATTAGGGTTTGGCTTTGGGATACCCACTAGGCTTGAAGTATTTTCAGCATTGGGGTTTAAGGATCCCGAATTGGATGGGTATTCTAGAGATTGAATATTAGGGTTTGGATTTGTGATGCCCATGGGGCTTACAATAATTTCAGCATTAGGGTTTGAGGATCCTGACTTGGATGAGGATTCTAGAGAGTCAAAAAGGTTAGCCTTAAGGTTCTGGACTTACATGTCTTTTGATAATCCTCCTACTCCCATATTGGATAGAATTGAAAATTTATTTGAAACTAGAGGATTGGAACTTACCTGAGTATTTTGATTGCCAACAACCTATTTTTTTCCTTTGTCTTTTTGGGACCCTACACCCTCTCTTTTATTTTTTTGGTAGACATAGTTTGCCTGATTGAAATCACCTCTGCTAGGGAAACTCCTCAAATTTCCTCTATCTAGCATTCCCTACTTATGCTTTTCTCTATTCATTTCCAGCTTATGGCACTGATTGCATAGATGTCCTTGATTTTTGCATTCTACATAGAATGTCGGTCTATTCTCATATTCTATCGGTTGTTTTTGATAGTATTCTCCATACTCTAGCTCCACAAACCTTGGAAATTCATTATCCAAATTAGTATTTACGTAGATTCATGCATGAGTCATCCTTGTCCTGGCCAAGGTCGCATGGTCAATGGAGATCAGGTCCCCTATAGTTCTGGCTATGCCCTACAACCAATATTCATTGAATAACTGGGTAGGTAGACTCGGGAGATGAACCCAAATAGGGGTAATGTTAATATTTTACTTTTCAGGGTCAAAATATTCACCCCATCATCTGAGAAAAAGGCTCCTTTTGCCCAAAAACCAAGGACCTCCTATTAAAATATGGTTAGCATCCTCCATATTGTTAAAATGAATAATGAAGAACCCTTGAGTTAGAGCTACCAACTCCAAGCTACCTATTGGTCGCCATTTACCCGTCGTCCAAGTCCTGATAGTCTCCATGTCCGGCCTACCTCCCAAAAACTTGCCTACCAAGGAGAATTCTTCCATTGAAAGAAAAGGGCCGATGGAACTTGTCGGGACCAAAATTTTATTATTTACTGGAACTAGGGGTGGAAGAGAGAGAACCTCCTTTATTTTTCCTCTAATAATCTCAGCAAAAGACAACCACTTCTTGGGCCCCGCATTGTCCTTCATATATTTTTTTTGGGGTCTTTCTAAGGAGGGTCGGGCCCCCGCGTGATGCCTGCCTCCAAATCTATCGTAGCCTAACCGCCTTCCTCTAGATCCTCGCTTGATCCATGCTCGAGGTTCCCACCCGCCCCTTCCATACCTACTCTACCTCTACTACCTTGGCTGAGATTCTTGCCCAAAAAATTCAAACCCTCACTCCCATTGCACCCGCTAAACCTCATCTCACTCATTCCTGATGATGCACTTACGTATCATGAATATAATAATCGACATGTGATGGTATGGTTCACACAAGTTAGACCTTTTTGTAGTTTCTAACTTGGAATTTAAGCTCATATTTTTTCTTCTTCCATGCTCTCTTAATAAGGTGTAGATACCACTCTTAATGGACTACTTTTAAATACTTAGTAGACATTAGTTTAATTTATTTTCCTTTCCCTTTTTTCCATATACATCGTTAGAGTAATTTTTTTTGTTAATAGTTAAAAAGACATGATTTATATTTTGATTTGGTTGATATTTTATTTTTGTAATTCATTGGTGTTAATAGCAGCATGTCAAATTCTAATAAATGTTTACTTCATTCCTCCAACGTAAGTCATTTGGTGAGGAGATAAAATTTATAGATATTCTTAGAAAATATGCCCATTGTCTCTTGTGTTCAATATTTGTAATATGATACAATATTATTGTTGTATCTATTTAAGGGGTGTAACATCCAAACCACTTTGGATTCATACCTTGGATGTCCTATTTGAAGTAGCCAATCCCTCATTGTTTGTCCACATACTCTATACTTATAATGAGCTAGTTTATAGGGGTTTACTTAGGCTATACTTGAGTTATTATACAACTAACCTACTAACATTTGTAAGATAGTTGTGTACTTAGTTAGTTTGCAACCACTCCTAAGTTGTAGCATTGGGAAATATTATTTTATTATGTATAAGAATGAATTGATATATGTGCTTGGAAGGATGCATTTATCTGGGAACCATGAGTATGTCATGCAGGGCATCTTGTATCATAGCTATAATGATAACTAGTATTATAGAGATTATATCTCCATTTCTAATATTTGAATCTATACACACTGATGAGAGGTCAAGGGAACTATCAAGACCAATGAGGGTATAGACTAGGGGAATGGTCCAATAGATAAAAGAGAGAGGTGTGATCTTTGTGGAGGTGTGAGACATTCCCTGACATCAAGTTAAGCCCCCAACTAGATTCATGGCTCAAATTAGAAATATGGAGGAGGGTGAGAAGTAGGATGTGCCACTCATCACTTTGAGGAATAAAATATCAAATAATACCCTAGATATGGGGAAAATGGAGATATAAGAGTCATCTCATAGAAGTGGTAGGGTGAAGGATGATGTTTGAGATATTGAACACAAGAGTAAGAGCACTTTGGTGGACATCCAAGTGGATGTTGAGGAAGAAACTACCCTAGAGAATAGAAAAAAGGGTAATAAAAATTTATACAAATAAAAAAATATAGTAATGGATATGATCCATACAACAAGATACCCTAGTAATTATTCTAAAGATTAAAATTATAACTTCACATATATAGATGTGCAAACATAGATATAAAATAAAATGCTAAAATGAAATAAAATTTCTACTAAAAATTATAAATGTAGGTACCTCAAAGAGATGATATGATTTGATTGTTTGTGGTCTATCTCATCTTACCATTCAAATTTTACTATAGTTGATACTAGTCCATCATCTTCAAATATACTCAAATGATGGGTAAACATGAGAATATGTTCACTTTTGTACATCATTCAAGAAAAAAATTACAAAATGGGGGTAGTAGTAGCATGAGTGGGTTGAGTGATACGTTGGCTTTGCTAGACATAAAACTATCATAGATAGACAAGAGGTCTAGATTTATAGCAAAGTATGATGGAAAGAGAGAGGAGTGTTTAAGGGATATGACAACGATTTGAGATCCCATCCTATTGAGATAGATGATAAACCTTGGCCATGCATTGCAAGATGTGTCAAGAATTAGGACCAAAGAGAAAATATTGAGTGAATTAGGGTAACATCTCAGGGGATGATGAGAAGTAAGCAATAGCCTTCCAACAAGAAAATTTAGAGTCGCATAAATAATGTATATGGATAAACATAGATACTTTTGGAATATCATATTGAAGGTTTAACATTATATGTCATTCAATATATATCATTTCTTTTTTCTTGTGCACCTCATTTTTTAGTACATGAACATCTATTTTTATTACTTATTAAAATATTAGGAATAGTAAAAACTATAAATGATATAACCTTTATGAATTAATATGATATATAAGAATAATATTATGTAAGTGATGAATCAAATGCATGTAGTGCAATGTGATTTAACATGTACATAATCAAAATAAGTAAGACTTTATAGTAAATATTTATAAGAACTTAAAGAAACTCATAATTGTTCTATGCTCAACGCTTACCAAGCAGGTAAATTTTATATGGATGAATAAATAACACCCAAAAGAATAATGAAATTCAGTTTAGAAACTACAAATTTAGTCTTCCTTATAAAATATTTTGACAAATTTTATACTTTCTTTTGAGCGTAATGAAACACTATCGTCCTTCCTATAGTATAAGTCAAGTAGTGAATAAACTCAAGAGTGCATGTTCATATAATGATCCATATAGTAGAGTGCTCCATAAAAGAGACTCAAATATAAGGAATACATGGTTCATAAAGGAGAACAAAATATTGATGCTCGAAGATAAGAATATATGATCTCATGTACATGCAATGTGCATGTATAGAAGTAAGAATATCATACACATAAATATGATGTATGACAAAAGGAAAAATATAGAGATATCTTGAAAAGTTGGTGTACATGTAAAAACTAGTTGTATACTATCTTTCCAATAGGTTTCCTCCCTTATTTTATTTTATGATTTTCTTTTATTTTTTGAAATATATGCTCTTTGTTTTCACACATGTAAGATGCACCTATTTCATTATTTTTTTGAGTTGATTATTTTTATCAAATATTATATGTTTCTTTATTCAAATTGTAAGATCCTAAAGGATTTTTTATTGATAAACCATACAACTAGTTCCACAACCACTCTGGAGATGGTGTAATTATTTAAAAAAAATAGCTTTATAGAATTATAATAATTTTGGTATAATTTTTGTAGGTAGGAAGATACTTTGAACGTTGATTTTTGAAACTAATAATTGACTTTGTAATTTAAGATCACATGTAAAATATTTTTCTGAGTTGTGGGAGAATTTTGATAACTTTTTGATGTATTTTTTGCAAGGTTTGACCAATTTTTGTTGAATTTTTGGCAAATATTTTGAAGATCATGCTTTTTGTGATGAAGTAAAGATAAAATTTATAAGTTCATATCACACCTTATAAGTTTTGTGATGAAATTAAGGAAAAACTTTAAAATTTCATATTACACCTTAGAAATATTTCCTAATAATGCTATAAAGATAGAATTTTTAAGGTAATTATGTATGGAAGGGAAATGTATGCATGTTATAATGATGAGAATAATATGTGAAATTTAGGGACTTTTTTTTTATCTACACCCTTAAAAAATAATTTTATTCCACTATGTTTCAATACACTTATCTAAATTATATTCAAATATTATTTTTTTAATTTAATGTAGACCCCTTTTCACTAAAACTTGGTGGTTGTTTCAGAAAAAACACGAAAAACATCAAGGAGCGATTCCATGAAAAGCACAAACATGGCTGCCAAGTCCTGTTCCAATAGAAGAAAAGGCACTCCAAAAAGATCTCCTTCCTTTTGATTTATATTCTCTCTTTCTCCATGTAATTTTTTTTCTCATTCTTACATGGATGGTTTTTAATATTAGTTTGAATTCATTGATTCTTATAATTTAGCAACCCTAATTTTAGGATCTTGCAATTTTGGAAGCAGTTATATTAATTTACATTGGGCTAATTTTGTGGATAGACAAAAAGGACATTAGGATAAGGTAGGTGATATTAGTTGACATGGATTTGAACAACTATGTTGTGTCAAATGGAAAGGGCTCTTTATTGGGGCCTCTTTTTCTTCTATTTTAAGATGCACCCACTTGCACTCATTCACTATTTTCACAAAAATAATTGTAGATTTATCATTGTAGTGGAAACAAAAAAAAAAAGGGCATTTATATGATAATTTACATGCAATGATGTACTTTGTTTTGGTTTGTAAGTGCTTTTCTTTATTGTGAGGTTTGGATAATCCTAAAACAAAATGATGTGGAGATATGTATGGAGGGCCTTTAAATTTTATTTTCTAGGTTAACATTTTTTTGTAGTACTATGGGATATGAAGTAAACCATTCATTACCCAAATTTAATATTTTACAGATAGTAGATAGACTATAAGTTTCATGATGTAGATATAAACTAATATATAGAGTATGAGAATAAACTAGAGTGATTAGCTGAAACATGGACTAGACAACCATTGTACAATAATCAAAATCAAGCAAAAGAGATACACCATGTATTTCTATGCAAATAGCTATAGTGTATTCTATCTCTTCGTCATCAAGAGATATAAAACATGAAAATAGTCAAATAATTTTAAGATTACTTTAAATTGAGCTATAAAAGATTCATTATAATCATGTTGTATAACATTTATTAAATATACAATATACTTTATATTTAACTAAGAATTGAAATTTGAGTGCACAATGATGTTATTTTTAGACATATGTACATAAGTATGACCTATTTTCTTTTAATTTTGTATGTCTTTGACTTGTAATTGGTAGGATAGTAGAGGATACACCATACATGATATATATAAATACATATTGACTTGCTTGCTTTCATCTAAGATCATTGGAGTAAAAGGCTAGTCCCAAAATAGATATTTTTTATGAATCTCAGTAAAATATTTCTCCATTATTTTTAATAATATCTGCTTATTCCTACAAATGCTCATGCATGGTCCTATTGATACTAGTTTAAACCATTGATATAGTGAACCACCAAGCCTAAAGTATATTCTTGGTAGATGGACAAAATATTCAGGTTCATGTGCATGAATAGCTTGGAATTTTTCTATCTTTGACCTCTATATCATGTGCTTCATTTAATCTATTTTTCTTATAATCTTGATATTGTCCTGTTTCTTCTAAAAATTCACTTAAAGCATCATAATAATTTCTTGAATTAGATGAACATGGAATGTCAATATTGCATGAAGAATGAAACACTATTTTGAGCGATGATTCACTTGATTATCTTGTACCAATCTCTACTTTCTTTTTTAGATTTTCAATCAAGTCCTTTTGTTTTAGATTTCTATATTTATGAAGTTCAAATGAAAGCAATATCATATACATTATACTACCTATATCAATAGGTAATATAATATCAAGTTGCCAATGTAAATAGGATTCAAATGTTTGAAAATTCTCATCCATAGCTTCTCTATAGGTGAATTGCAATGCTATGTCTAGCTTACCCTTAGATTTTTCAATTAATTTTCTAATGCCATATTTAATAACTTTTAATATTTCATTTTTAATTATGGACTCCATATTTCCTTCCATAATAATTAAAGTTTGTAATTCAATTCTTTTGATGTTGCAAACCTTATACCTCCCTAGTTTAATATATACTAAAAAATAAAATTTACAATTTTTTAAATTTTTAATCCTTTGATGTAAAAAACCTCTTAACTCCCAAATATTTTAAATTTGCAAAATTTCAAAAAAATCCAATATTTTTAAATATTATTTTTCTAAAAAAATGAAGAACTTAAGAAAATAAATCTTCTATCTTAAAAACTTTAAATATCTTCAATACTTCAAAAAAACTGAAATAAACTAATTAAAATTGAAATCCTTATCACTCCACACTTTTAAAAACTATAATATATATATATATATATATATATATAGACCTTATAACTCCAATTTTAATCTCCTTTATTATAACTTATGACTTTAATTAAAGCATTTGAAAACCTTTAATTTTTAACTGATATTGCTTTCACTTTGATTAACTTGTGCTTTCTTACGAATGTGCTAACAACTCTTTCTTGGTCATCTTACACTTGTTCACTGGATACACTAATAACTCTACATTCCAAGTTAAGTATCCTATACCAAACTAAACCCTAATATTGTGTTGAACTGCATGCAATTCAATTATTCCATTGCCTTTTTTTTTGTGATAATAGTCTTTGTATATCCATGTTACTTTTATTGGCTACTGGCAATATTGCTTGACATTACTTCTTGTAGGTGTAATATGAATGTTAGTCTAATCACCTTTGTTATTAATATTTTTCCTAATGCTAATCAATTCACCTCCCTTTCTATACTGTTCACTAGTATCCTCTTTGGTCCCCTCACTTTGTTGGCCTTTTTACTTGACACTATTGAAATATTTGCTCCTCTACTAGTCTTCCTTACTCAATGTTATGAAGTGTTGATCTCTTTACTTTGCCACAAGTCTCTTCACTTTTTTTTTTGGATAATAATGGGTTGTACTTGGGTCCCCCAACCTTGACCAATTACAACTCTCTTCTTTAGAGCTTGATATAGGGTTATGCATAGTGGCGAATATTCACCAAATGGGTGAATATTAGGATTTTCAAAATTGGAAATTGGTGAATATGAGGACCCTCGACGTCGGCCCATTCGCCTAAAATTTTTAGGACCAATTTTTTCTTAGGGTCAATTTGCCACAATATATATCCAAACATAGGCATATTTGTACTTGTTGGAAATATATTTTCAAGATTGATCTAATGGTGGTGTTTTTAGGAAGTTATAATATGATTTAATAGGTCAAAAGTGGCCCCAAATATGAACTTACATTTTAGGGCTTCAAATACCCCAAATTTTGGTATGAAGATGCTCGATTTGATTTGCTTAGGATTCTCCATGATTCACCTTGATTTTGATTAGGATTCACCATTTTTTTACAAGTAATTTTTGAGTCTGACCCCTTATGCATAACCCTGGCTTGAGAATTTACAAATAGATACACTTCTCATCTTAATTGAGATGCTATAGCTAAAAACCTACAACATTTTATATAAAATGTTTGAATTCTTGATTTTTCATTTTTTGGATCCTTTCAATTTTCTGTATGAATATCAAAACTTCACATCTACTATCTATTCATTGCATCTTAGTAGAGTAACATTTCCAAAACATCGCACTATCATAGTCCACTTTACCAAATTTGAATTGCTAGTTTCCTTTAGTCATCCATTTTGACTATTTTTTTTTTGTATCATAGGTTCTTCCTCCTATAAAGTGAAAAGATCTGAGAATGCATTTTTGTACTTCAAGATCCTGATGTAGTATCTAGTTGTAACACATTTTTTAGGATATTCATTTTTAGACAACTGATCATCATCGATTGTTTCATAATTAGCTTCAAGAATGTCATATGAGGTGCTAATATTTTACATGGAAGCATATGGATGGTCTTTAGTAACTATTTGGATTTCATCAATGATCCGCTTCACATTCTCCTTTTGATGTTGGGTCTTATGTTTCTCCCCTGATTCTTGTTAGACAATTGGTGCTTCTATAATATGAGCTTATTTCTTTTTAACAGGAACATTTGAAGGATTTGAATCATTCACATGCAAGGCCTTCTCCACCATGGAAAAATTAAAGCATTATTGAATGTTCGAATATCTCTTTTTCATATTCAATATTTTGAATCCATTCCCTTTCTATAGAGGAGATAGTAATGGATTGAGGTCTAGGAACTGAAACATCCATCCAAATAGCCAATATTTCTTTAATAATATTAATTTTTTTTATTATATGGATGAAGGAGTTTTGAAATGGTCTCCAAACCTTTTAACAAGGTAGAGTAGTCACCAAAAAGGTAACAAAATACTTCAATGGATAAATTTTTCTCTATTTGGGCATCCATATACTAGAATGCACCAATTGCATTACCAATTTTGGTGGATATATTCTCTTCCCAAAAATCCACAGGGAGAAGATTCACCCATACTAGGAAGCCATTAATTTCTTCTATAAAGGGGTTGAAACTAGGTGTCCAAGGTCTTATATAGACATCCCTTTGTCCAAAAAACCAATTATATCTATAGTCTATTACCTCATATCTATCTGTTAAATTAGAAAAGGAAACAAAAAATGAATTTTTGGGTAGGAGAGTTACTTGGAATTTTGTACTCCGCAAAAATTTAATGTATCCTTTGAGGTCCTCCAAGCATGATCTTTTGCCCTTGAGTTTATAGATAATTTTTAGAACTTCATAATAAATCATATCCAACCCAAATTCATCCTCCAAAATTTTTATAGAGTGTAGATTTTCATCCACCCAAGAACCCAAATATCCTTTAAACATATTTCTTATGACTGAAAACCTAGGGTTTACACATGACAGACGGTTCATCCAACCCACATTACGATTGCTGGTGCTTCTTATAATCCTTTATTTTCCTATGAAATTTTCCATCACCTACCTCTGCATCTATGTAAGATCCTTCCTATCCATATCCATTTTTGTGCTTGTTGAAGCCTTTACATTCACTGTAGCTCATCACATTCTATCTATATCCATTGTTGTGCTTTCCCTAGCCTCTGCATTCATCGTAGCTCATCACATACTACCCATATCCATTATTGTGCTTTCCATAAGCTTCACATTCATCATATATTATCACAACCTCTACATTGATCATAGCTAGCCAAAACCATCCCTTACAGTTCACTATAGCTTGCCATAATAATCCAAAGAGTAGCAATTCACTAGGGTTTAACTAACTAGTCTCTTCACTTGATACTAGTGCTAGATGATATAATATTTTTGTTTGGATCAACTCTAGACATTGCTCTTCTTCTATTGGAGATGTTGGATAATTCCCTCCTATATTTTCTTCTATTGGAGGTGTTGAGACTAATGCTATTTCAAAAATCTCTCTAATCCATTTATATATTCAATAGCTCTTTTATCACTTTTTTATTATTAACTATCTAGACTATTTTTCATAATGATAACTCTCTACTTCTACCTTGATAACTTTCTATTTACCTTTATTTTTTTAATGGAAAATATCGCTTTTGGGATGCCACTTTTAGGTATGACCAAAGGATATAGGGGTATCTATTCCACCAAAATTTCCCCAGGCTCGCACTTGGCTTACCCCTCGACACACTCAAATAGCATGCCTAGCCCAAAGTAAATTATTCAATAAACCACACATGTACCAGCCAAAAAGGATGAAAAAAACCATTTACTCAAGGATCATATAGATTATAGTAGTCATAAGACTTTCTTCATACTAATTTCACCATAACTAGCACTAGCAACACCCTCATTATCTTTTTTTATCAAAGAAATAATTATATGCTTGATTCTCTTAAGAGCATCCATGTCAAAAAACTGGTTAATCCAAGTGATCTTTATCAAACCTCTATTCACTCCCTAATTAGTAATAGCATCATCCACCTTATTTATAGATATTCACACATGAAAGTACTCTAGGGACTGAATGAGTGATAGAGTTCTCTTATAGTATGAAAAATATCATGTAGCCTCCATATAGATAGTGAGTGTTGGGCATTGAATTGCACCAAGTTTTACTTGATACTACGGTTGTCTATCTTCCTACTTTCTATTTAGGCTTGCACCCGATAGCTGTAGCTCAACACTCAACATTGGAAGGACCAAAATTGGGGTTTCTGATCCAACCTCCAGAGTAGGTTGGTTCCTTGTCAACTTAGCAGATTGTTGACACAATTATGCTCAATTAGGGCTTGGAGTTTAGGGTAAGAGAAGGTTAGGGTTAGAGAGATGTAGATATCAGTGGACGGATAGGTTAACAACATTGCATCACCATAAAAAGCTCCCAAAAAACCATATTAAAGACATACATTCAGATCAACCCTTATCCCAAGATAGCTCATTTCAGATATTAAAGCATAACAGAGAAATGTTATAGCAAGCAATTTCAATATCCAAGAAATGATAATCCAAATAGCAGAATTCACCAAAACTAGATTTTACAGAAATGTACTTACTAATAACACAGAACAAACTTCAAAGCAGATTTCAATTACTCATAACAGCTAGTAATCCAAGATAGGCACAAACTAACCATCTAAGTATTCACAGAAATACAACTATGAAATCCGAACCTCTGACATCAAGCATGGAAACGCAGCCTTGAGGCGAAGATCAATGTATTGCTCCTTTCATTCAGCTCTTCAAAAATATTTACAATGGTACAGGCAAACACGCTAGAGCCGACCCTTCAAAATGAGGGTTCAACCTCTACTTATAGTTTTTCATATTACAATAATCAAGAAACAATACACATAATCTTGTTACAACAGTTCAACAAAGATCTTAGCTGGCATTAGCTGATTGGTCAGACCTCTGAGAAATCTGTTGAAAGGGAAACCACCATGGCAGCATGGGTTCTCTACAACTTGTTGGTCGCTCATTAGAACTACAGTTCAGAACATTCCAGATCATGCACTTCCATAGATATTTCTTGGGAGTAGAGCACCACCATCGATCTGCAACTACCTCTAGTTTGATCTTCTTGGAAACTCTCGATGCTTCATCTTTCAGCCAATCTATTATAGTTCTAGTGTAGGGACATCCTTTTAAATGGCCCAGATTTAGTAGACTAACCTCCACCATTGATCTTCTTTATCCCATGGTCCAGATTAGATCCGGTATAAGCTGAAAGCCCATCCGCTGGATGACGTCATTTTACTTAGCAATAGAACATCCAATCCGGATCTTGGAAATTCGAACCTTGAATCCGCTTCGGACCCTTATCTTCCACTTTATCCTTTCCAATCCGCATTAAAATGGTGATGATGTCACCTCTTCCTTATAACTTTTGTAGATTCCATTTCGGATAGAATGAGCATCTTCTTTAGTCCGGATCCGGAGTTAAGTTCTTACATCATTCCGCCATTCCACCTTATCTTCATTCTAGATAGAAAAAGACTCGTTCATTCTCTAAATTGTCAATCCACACTTTTTTACTACTTACATCATCATCTCCTTGAGACTTTTGTGGATTTGAGGATAACGCTAATCCAGGGTGGAGAACCAAAAGAGTTTCCAAAATTGGGTATATGCAAAAGGGCCATTCCACACTTTTTTCTATTTACGTCACCACCTTTCACAAACTTTTATGGATTTTGCAATCCTTCTTCAATCAGAACCGAAATGGAGTTCCCCAGAATCATTTTAAACAAGCAAAATTGCATGACTATTGAGTGGATTCATCTTATCAACCTTGTTCCAGAGCGGAATGGTAGTTTTATCACTTAGTAAAAATTATACAAAATTTTACTAAGTATGTGGCCATTTTGGGCCTACATTCTGGCGCCTCCCGGGTGGATTTTCTCGCAAAGCCAATCGAATCCAGAGTCTTATCCATTGGGCCTTAGGAGTCAAAACAAAACTAATTTTTGAAGATATGTTTTAAGGAATAACTTCCATACAAACCTTACCCTCTAAAAGCACAAATTCTACTTAGAGGGTAAAGGTTCATATAGAAACCATGCCAAAAACATCATAAAACCCACTTGTTCGGCCATAGACTTGTGTCCATAATATCAGTACTATTACTATCTTCCAAAACTATACACAACTCTACCTCCTTTATAAGGCTTTATTTCAAAGAATGCCTTCACACAAAAATGTTGTTCTATAGACTTCATACCTTTATTGCTTATTTTTGACAATTGTTAGGGTAAAAATAGAAATACAAAAATGATGTTATATGTACAAACATAGAATGTCTTAAGCATGAGCCCCTCCCGGGCCTGTAACTGCTCAATATTATTCTCATTCTTCTACAACCTCTTCCTCTTCATCCTCTCTAGGAGTCTGTACTTCCTGATTATCTTTGCCAGAGGTGTCCCCGAACACTTGAATCATTGATTCTAAAGATTGAAGAGCCTGCTTCCAGGCTTGCTCAGAAGGATTTGATGTTTCTTTAAGCTGCTTATAAACGTATTGTAATTCTTCCACATCCTCATAATCAGCAACATTTCCTCTAATCACTAGATCTTCCATGAGATCTCTTAGGTGTGTGTAGCTCATAATTAGCTTAGCAGCTTGTTCTTGAGATAGTGGCTCTTCTAATGAACCGATTCCAGCCTCATCCTGTAAGCTATCTTTAATGCTTTGTTGGACTTCTTCCATAGATAACAAGTTGTGATCTTCCTTCCAAAGTCCTCTAAAACTGACCTTAATCATTTCCTCATTTAATTCAATGATCTCTTTAATCCCCCTGTCTATTCTGTCAAACAACAACCAAGATTTCTGAGCTGCCCTATGCTTTTTTACTACTATCTTGGAGGCTACCCTAGCTATATTCCATTCCTTACTAGGAATTGGTTTAGCGGCATCACTGAGCCTACTACCAACCAATATGTACATTCATTCTACTAGAATCACCATAGGTTACAACTCTCCAGTGATCTGATCTAAGTCCTTCTGAATGGCAGATAGCAATTGGCTGGCATCTTTCAAGTAGTCAATGATAAGTTGAAGGCCTGAGCATTTTCCTTGAATTTTAGAAAGCAATTCCTCCTTGATATTTTTCAAACTATCTTTAGAAAATCCGGTGGACTTGGCCTTCTCAATCTGAAGTTGATGTTTTAAATTTTGAATTTCTTTGGCTTGATGCTCATTCAACTTCTTTTGTTCCTCCAGCTAGTCTTTCAACTCATTAGCTTTCTGGAACCTTTCTTGCCAACTCTTAGCCTCTTTCCTCAGAACTTTCTCCACTTCTTTCTGATCATGGAGGCCCTTCTTAAGCTTTTCAACTTGTTGTTTCAACTTTTCTACCTTATATTTTGCTATATCAGTCTTTACATAAAAGGTATCCAAGTGAGCCTTGGCCATCCCTAACTCATATTCAGCAGGAAGCTTGTCGATATCTTCTATGATTTCCTCTACTTTATAATCTTGAGCAGTCATTTCATTTTTAGGTTTGCTTACTTATGGAATCAAAGATCTTGAAATCCTTTGCCTAGTGACAGGGTTAACATACATACTTTTCCTTGTCACGACCATTCTACTGGAAGGCCTGGTAAGCTTCTCTACCCAATAGTCATTTATACTCTGAGTAGCTATCTATTCTTTTGATACAACAATAGACCTTGAAATATCAGTAGCCAAAGGAGATAACGACATTAAAAACATAAGGGTGGACTGATTTGCTATTGATGGGGGTGGAGATACATTGACAACAACCTCTATTACAATGGTAGATTCTGTGACTACCACTATTGTGGACATAGGTAAATTCAGAGAAATGGGAACAATACTAATAGTAGAAGGGATGGATGAACTTGGAACGTAGTGTCCCATGGATTGTGGCAAAAAAATGGGGGTGCAATGATAGTGGATACTGAAGTGGATGCCTCAGAAGTGGAAGGTGGGTTTGAGAAATATTGTGACATAACAGAACTGACTGGTACCTCCATAGATACTGATGGAATGAGAGAAAAATTGGGAGATGGAGGAGGTAAATTTACCATATTTTCTTGCTCAGAAAGGGAGGGAAATTCTTTTGGGGATTCATGGAGATGAGAAGGAGAAGAGGGATTAGAAACCATACCTTCACCTACAGATGTAGGGTGTTCTTGCTCAACTCCTTTTTCAAGTTGTTGTTCTTGTTCAACTAATCCTTCTGTATCAAAAACAACTACTTCTTCCACAATTTCCTCCATACTCATCTTCTACCTTTTGGAAAGCTCTCTCCCTTCTATATCCAGAGTTCTCTTAGCCCTTTTATGAACTAATCAGAAAGCATCCATATCATCTCCGGAATCTTCTTCTGATAATTCTCCTTGCACTCCTCCGAAAGGTAAAGATTGCTCAGTAATGGATTGTGGCTTTGCTGACATCGTAGGAGTAAAAGAAAGTGGCTTGATTCCAATGCTCTTACCCTTCCTTTTTTGATCAACAAATTTATCCTGAGGCTGTGCTCCTAGAGCTAAATGTTTAGGCCTAGATTTTGCTTCAATAACTAGGGTACTAACAACCTTTTCTTTAGAACATTTCATTTTGCTCATCATCCTAGCTCCTTTAGGGAATATCTCCACCTGCTCAGAAGTAGGACTGAAAGTCCTCAATGCTTCAGTATTTTTTAAAGAAGTCCTTTGATCTGTAGAAGGTTGGAGAGATTCAGAATCACCCTGGGGTTTTTCAACCGTCAATACAATGTGCCTTACATCCTTTAGTTCCCAAGTATCAATATTTTCATCATATCTTTTTGAAAACTCTTTATCAAATTTTATTCCAAATTTAGATTCAGATTTTCCAATTTCAACTCTCATACGCCACCAATCCATGATCTTGGCATCCTCCCATGGTCCCTTGAAATCATCCTCTTCTACTTCTTCTGAAGCTTCCTTCTTAGACGACATGTCTTTTTTCTTTGCCGACTTTGACTTGGAAGAGGGCCTATTTTTCTTTGTAGTTTCGGCTTTAATTTTGTCAATCATCTCTTCAGTAATCTGATGACTGGGCTGGTGGTCGGGATCAAAATCTTCAATCTGCTCATAAAAATCCAACCATGGAGGTAACTGATCCATCTTGGAAACATTCCACTCTAACAGGGTAGTCTCATCATTGTTTCTTCCCTGTTCAAAATGAGCCCTGGGCCTTTTCTCAAATTTGTAGGCCTTATCTCCATTCAGAGTTTTATTTTTTGTAGTGAAAATACCATCGGGATCATAACTCCACTTCTACAGGATATAAAATAGACCTAACCTATCTAGGTATCGGTCAATTTGCTGACTTTACCCCTTTTTAGTAATGGTGATATCACTCAAAGTGCGGTGGGAAAGCAAAGACTTCCTTTTTCTCCCTGAACCATATCTCGAGTCAATGTATTCTGCCTACCTCAAATATTCTAAGGCAAAGAGTCTCTCCATGACAAAATGGGGCAAAAGAAAAGGTTTACCCATGAAACCATATAATCTGATGATTGTTCCCTCAGTTAACAGATACCAGTCCCCTTCTTCTGCATCTTTATTCCTCAGAACCTCTTTGGCCAGGGGTGGTAATCTGGGGAAATTTTCGTACATTATTTTGAGGGCCGGTCCAAGAAATTCCAAATTGAACCTATAGTGAGACTCACTGCTTCTTAAATGATTTGTCCAATAGTAGACTGGCATAGGTTCTCCTTTATCGATTTTATCCTTGACTGGGATCCACGACATTCTATCTTTCACAATGGCATAAAACATCCATACCAAGCTTGAGCAATGCCTAAAGCTAGGAGCATCGGAGCCCCTCTTTAAGCTTACTAATTGTTCATGAATTCTTTGGGTGAGAAACGTTGGCCAGTCAAAATAAATCACCCTTATTCCTCTTTTTACCACCTCCTTTTCATACATCCTTTCATTAGAGATACAATATGCAACGATAATTTTCCAACCATGAACCTCTTCATCAGAGTCCAAACCCTCCATGCAGGCCAACATAGAGAACAGAACGGGAGTTACAAAATTTTTGATAGAAATGGGAACTTCAGGCAACTCGTCCTAGGGTTTGGTATTCAGCTGCTTATAGACCCAATTCCTAAATGACTCACCATCATTCGCCCACTTCTTTGTGGAATAAAACCCCATTTGTTCAACAATTCTAAAGGGTTTTGGTGGTACCGATGGGTCAGACCCTAAGGCAAAAATCTCATGATAGAAAGAGGCAGTGATGCTAAAAAGGGTTTCTCCCTCACTAGTTTTTACTACCTTAGCCAATGGGTCATAGTATTTCACTATCGCAACTATCAATTCAGGACATGGATGGACAGAATCACAAATATAAAAGGACAAATAAGAGAGAATGGAGCATCTACCTTCTACCGATAGAGCAACATTCTTTTTGTATCTATCATTCACGCTCCTTAATTTTATCCTTTCGAAGATGGTCATTTCTATATCTGCTACCACCTTGGCTTTATCCAGGTAAGGCACAGATGTTCTTTCATCTAGAGTTTTGAATTCTGGGACATCTTCTGCAACTTCTGTAGGAGATTTCTTAGGAGCCATTTTGTAACAGTAAGATTCTATGCACTGAGTAAGCAAGGAGGGCTTCAGAACACTGCTAAGCTTCTCTACAATCTAGTGGTTGCAAAATGAATCCCGTGTAGGACTTCGTCACTTTTATCATCTGGAACGCGCATATCATCCACCATAAATGTAGTTGTTACATGACATCTTGTTGGCACACTTCACCATCCTTTCCATTATTTCTTTGGTGGCTCAAAAAGTGGTGTCCTCCCTTCTCATTGGTCAAATTTTGAAATCATGTTGCCAACTCATCGCATCCCTTCGGCTACTCTTCAGTCCCATGCGAGTTTGTTAGAATTGAATGCACGAGCAATATTTAGCCTCCATGTGTCAACTTAGAACTTGTTGTTTGGCTTTACCCTGATTCCGCTCCGGCTATCTCCAGCTTTGAGAGGTTCCCAGATTAGTACCATTCTTGTTTCTCTTTTGATGGACCATTCTTGTGGAATCGCCAATCCGGATCCGACCATGCGGTCTTGAGGGCGGAATGTCACTCCGAGGAGTTTTGCACAACACAATGTGTGGGATGGAATATTACCATGAATCTGGCCAATACTTAGTCATTTCTTGCAAAACTTCTTCTCTCTCTCTTCTCTTTTTTTTAGCATTTCTTCAAAAAAGAACTAATTACAAAGTGCAGAAAGAAAATGAAATAGAAAGTGCAGAAAGGAGAGGGAAATATTTGTACAATGTATATACATATGTTACAATGAGCTTATTTCTTACATATAGTAAAGCTTAAGGTGGAAACCATTCACCGAAATTGGTTGTATGTTTCCTTCTAAGTCTTTCAACTGAAATACATTAGACTCTTTTGCTTCCACAATTTTGAAAGGACCATCCCAAAAGGAATCAAACTTTTCATGCTTACCCGGATTTGCTCTATCCACATTCCACCTGAGAACTGAGTCTCCTACTTGAAGTTTTTTGAACCTGGCCTTTTTATCAAACCATGCTTTAATGTCTGATGAATGCTTCTAAAAATGATCATATGCTTGAGTTCTGCTCTCTTCCAATTGTAGCAAGTGTGTCAACCTGATTTTCATTGGATCTTCCTCTAACTCTTCTTCTAAACTGACAAGCTTAAGTGTTGGAATCTCTAGGTGAATCGGCAATACTGCCTCTTTTCCATATACCAGTGCATAAGGAGAAGTTTTGATAGACTTTTTAATAGTAATCTTGTCTACCCATAGAGCATGGTCGAGCAATAGGTGCCAACTCCTTTTGTTACCTTCCAGAGACTTTCTCAAAATCCTTAATAGGTTCTTGTTGGTAGATTCTGCAAGTCCATTACCTTGTGGGTAATAGTTTGAAGTATTTTTAAGAGTGATGCCATACTTTTTGGAAAACTCAATGTACTTAGCTCCTATAAAAGTAGGGCCATTATCACTCACCAAAGCTTTCGAAACTCCAAATATAGAAATCAAACTCTCCATAAAGTTGATCACAACTTCCTGGTCTGCCTTCTTTGTAGGAATAGCCTCTACCCATCTGGTAAGATAATATGTAGTTATCAAGATAAACTTGTGCTCTATTAAAGAATTAGGATTTATGACTCCTATGAAATCTAATCCCCATTGTTGAAAAGGCTCCTCAACTTGAATAGGCTTCAGGGGGGATGCAACATTTCTAGTCTTTCCAACATACCTTTGACACTTATCATAGACCTGGGTAACTTTAAAAGCATCATTGAACATAGTAGGCCAATAATAGCCTACTCTTATTATCTTCAAAGTTGTAGTCCTACCTGAGCTATGGCCACCTGCTGACCCTCCATGAAATTCTTCAATGACTCTTTTTTGTTGGTCCTCCTTCAAACATTTCAGGAGAATACCATCCAAGTTTCTTTTGAACAACCCTTCAGGAAGTAATACATATTTTAGAGCATGAAGTCTATACCTCCTTCTTTGAGAAGGATTCAGATCAGGTGGGCAAATTCTAGTTTGGAAATACCTGGTCATTTGTTCGATCCAATCAGAATCTGGAGTGTGGACAATCTCTACTTGATCCTCTTCTATCATCTGACAAGCTATCACTCCAATCAATGCTGAAGTATCTATCAATCCTTGGCACAAGGCTCTACCTCTTACCAACTTGGTGGGGTGTATTTCCATGTCGTACTCCTAGATCTTAGTAATCCAACCAGCCCTTTTATCTCCTAGGTCACCTTGTAAGATAAAACTTCTCACATCTGGATGAACCACATACACCAGAGTTTTGCTCTATACCAGATATTGTCTGAACTTCTTAAGTGACTTCATCACAACAAACACTTGTTTTTCAATAAAGTTATATTTTACTTGATAGTCATGTAAATTATGACTCCAAAAGAATACAGGGTGTTCATCCCCTTGATCATCTCTTTGGGTGAGCACCGAAGCATAACTTTGTTCAGCTCCGTAAGCATAGAGAATAAAATATTTGCTGAAATCAAGATTTATCAAGACTAGGGCTGTGGAAATGGATTGCTTGATGATCTCAAAAGCTTGCTTCCTAACCTCAGTCCACTTGAATTCTACCTTTTTCTTGAGTAGTTCAGATATAGGCCTCACCTTCTATGCAAAATCAGAAATGAACTTCCTGACAAAATTGATCTGACCTAAGAAAGATTGTAGCATCTTCTGATTAGTAGGCAATGGAATAGCTAGAATTGCTCTAATTCTATCTGGCTCTATGGCCATACCTTCCTTTGAGACCACATGTCCTAGTAGTTTTCCCTCATGTACTACGAAGAATGACTTCTTAGGATTTAGTGAAATACCAAATTCTCTGCATTTTTGAAAAACTTGTTCCAAATGAGATAGATGATCATTTTTATCATGAGAAAACATAGTCATGTCATCTAGGTAAATCAGAATAACTTTGTTTATAAGTGTACCAAAGGCATAATCCATGGCCCTCTGAAATGTAGCTCCTGCATTAGACAGACCAAAGGGCATCCTATGATAGGCAAATGTACCCCATTTTGTAGTAAATGTTGTCTTGTATTGATCTTGATCTTTTACCCAAATTTGGTTATATCCAGAATAACCATCCAATAGCGAGAATCTCTCTGCTCCAGCTACCACTTGTAAGATCTGGTCAATCTGAGGGAGGGGATAGTGATCCTTGAGGGAAGCTTGATTCAGATTTCTAAAATCCACACATAGGCGTATATCTCCATTCTTCTTTCTTACGGGTACCAAATTGGCTACCCAAGTGGAATGTTTTATCGGATATATTATCCTAGCCTTTAGCAGCTTTAAAAGTTCTTCTCTCATAATGGCTTCTATCCTTGGATTGACAGGCCTCTATTTTTTCCAGAATGGTTTAGCATCAGGTTCTAACTCAATAGTATGTTGGATAATCCTTTTGTCATAAAATTTAAGGTCCTCATATGACCAAGCCACAGTGTCTTGGTATTTTAAGCACAAAGCTTTGATTTCTTCTGCTTCCTCAGGAGAACATTGGATCCCAATATTTAGCTTCTTTCCTATTCCAACTTCTACCTCCTTATAGATCTTCTCACCAACCTTCATAGCTCCAACCTTCTTCCTATCTTCATTATCGAATAAACTTTCAAGGGTGACCAATCCCCTTGGGATATGATTGTTTCTCAGCTGGATGAAGTCTTGCTGATCTATCTCCTCCAAGTCTTCCTCTTGGATAGTTGTGAGGCATGCTTCTTTTATCATAAAGTCTAGAATTTGTTCATCACTTTCGAAAACCTACCAGAATATTTGCTTATCCGGCACTATAGGTATGAAAACCATTTTAATTCCCTTGGTCTTATTAGTTCCAAAATCTATAGGAGGATTGAAATTAGCTCCCTTTGTTGCCAATGCATCTGCCAAGTGATTCTCTTCTCTAGGCACAAAATTTAGGTTCAGGGCATCAAATGAATCCATTAGGTCCCATACTCTATTCCTGTAAGCCTTTAAGTAATGGTGCTTACTTCTACACTTATTCCTTACCTGATGTACTATTAACTCAGAATCACCATATATGTTCAAAATCTTGATGCCCATGCTTTCAGCTTGCATTAATCCAAGGCACAAAGCCTCGTATTCTACAGCATTGTTGGTACATGACCATGTCAGTCTATAAGAAAAATTCTTCATTCCTTCGGACTGTGATTGTAGAACCACACCAGCCCCTGCACCATTTCTACATTTAGCACCATCAAAGTGCATAACCCATGTTTCATTATTTCTTAGGGATTGATTAGAAATAGTAGGGAGTTTCTTTTCCAATTCATTTGTGATGTTGTATGTACCCATACCAGTTCCAAATTGATTGTAATCTTCTTTGAAAGGTAACTCATCTTCAATGTCTAGTTCCTCAATGTTTTCTACTAGCTCAAATTCCTCCAAAGGGTTAAGGTTGCACATATCTTCTTCAATTTTTTCAATATGATAAGCAACTAGTTTCTTAGGAGTTATCCTTATCCTCTTTCCCTTGAAAGGTATTACCATGCTAGAATAATCCATATACATACATCCTCCTAGCTTTGTAGTAAATTCTCTTGAGAGACATAACCCAAAATAGGGTTCTAAATCCACCACCACTATTTCCTGTACTACTATCACCTCAGGGGCTCTATGCAACCTCATCAGTACATCTTTAATAACCCCAACTATCTTGATAGGTGTCCCATCTAACTGTAACACTCCAGGACAAGATCGAGTATATTCCATACCCATTTCTTCATAGACTGCCTTAGGCATAACTGTGGTTGATGCTCCTGAATCAATCATACAATTCTAGAATACCCATCCCTCCATTCTTAGGGATATATAAAAAGGGGGAGGTTTGTTCTTTAGAACAACAGGTGTCATTTATTTCTTTTTTGATGGTATACTGAGGATGGTAGTGGCTGGTCTATTCTGGGGATTTTTGCTGAGGGAAGCTTTAAGTAGGTCAATCTGGCTCGAGATGAAAAGAGTATCATATAGGCTAGCTTTTGATGGAATCCTTTTCATCTCTTCCATAATGTTATACTCAGACTTGGTTAGGGATAGTCTTTCCAGTCCTCTGTCTAGCTCACCATACCTCCTTTTGTATTGTTGGGTTACCTCTAACCTTTATCTTTTGGTAATAGAGGGGAACCTGAGCCTTTCTTGTTCTTCACCCTTGGATTTCATTCTATCTCCTTCCATTACTCTTTCCAGATTTTTAGGGAAATTATCAGTTTTCTCCTTTCCCTTGGCTCGAGGAATAGGAAAAGTGTCACTATTCTGAGGAGGGAAGTCAGCCTTCTTTTGAGAAGGGACCTAGAATTGTCCCATATTCTGAGGGTCTACTTGTAAAGCTTTGTTTCCAGACCTTGTCATAACAACAATTGGGCTTTCTTCCTCCAACTCTTTTCCAACCATGATCTGATCAGGGTGCCATAACATATTAACTCTCCCCTTCTGATTTCTTTCAGCTTGATCCATGGCTTGTTGAACATGGTGTTGATACATCACACAAGACTCGTGAGTCATGGGGGTCATTGCATACTAAACACCAGATATTTGCAAGAGTGGTATCTATAGAACATTCTGGATCTTCATATGCTGCATTCACCCTAACCTCGATACTATTACTAGGGCCAGGCCTTTGATATTTGTTTACATATGGGAATCTCCTCTATTGTGACCTTTCCTGATCTCTCTTTTCCATTGAATTCATTCTGTTACTCAGAGTTTTCATGGTATTTTGTATGTCCAGAATAGCAGACAATTCTTGAGAAGGTTGAGAAGAAAGGGGGGGAAAAGAAGGTATGGAGGACACAAGTTTAGATCCAGGAATCAGATTTATCTTAGGATATGGAGATGGTAAAGAAAGGGGGTCCATGTAGGAAGATTTTATGGATTGCTCATGGCTACTACTGGTTTCTGAGTTGTAGGGCAACACGGTCTTTGTGGGAATTCTTCCTACATTGATCAGGATATTTTTAGCATGGATGATTGCATTATAAACTTGGGGGAAAGTTTCAATTCTAGATTGTTGTGTTTGCAGACCTAGCTCTGATCCCAGGGCATGGATGTAATACATATAAGCCAAACAAGTAGTTGGTCTAGTAGTGGGGGGAATTCTCTTCCATGTTCTGCTAAATCTCAAATTAAAGTCTGAGATAGTTTCTTGCTGAGTTTTTTGCATGGTTGTAAACTGATTCAGTAGGGAAAAGGGATCAACAGATTCATTAAACTCTTCTATGAATGGCTCAGCCAAGGATTGCCATGAAGTGATAGAATTATCTTCCAGAGTTCTAAACCAATGCAATATCTTTCCATGAAAGGACAGGGCTAGAATTCTGACAATAATATTTTCTTCTTTTATGTTGTGGATTGTTGCTAGATTCAAGATATCTTGGCAGTGCTCATAAGCTATTTTCCCAAATCCATCATATGTGGGGGTTGCCTTAGATACAACCTGAGGAATGGCATCCATTTGTGCTAATCTAAGGGGCCCAGTTGAATCCCAATTAGGGTACTTATGTAGTGGCTGATTGGGAGCCACATTTTATGCCATATTTTTGGTTGTAGGTCTTCTTGGGGGAACTATTGGGTTTTCTTCTAGAAGCTCTTCTTCTTCAATAAAATCTTGATCTAAAATTTTGATAACAATAGCCCCTCTCTGAGGTAACTCACAATGAAAGAAATAATTAGGGTTGTTCCTCTTATAAGACCTGGTATACATGAAAGGGTACTGGTCTACAATACTTTTTTAGGGTCTTCTAACTAGGGAGTCACTAGGTGAACTTTCTTTTCTCTACTAATAAGGTCAAGACAATTCACCAAATCTTGATTCCTTCGAGATGAGATAATAATAACTCTTCTAGATGGGTTTCGTGTTCCTTGTGAACTGTCCCATCGGGCATGCCAAAAACTATTGGGCACTGAATTGCACCAAGTTTTACTTGATACTATGGTTGTCTATCTTCCTACTTTCTATTTAGGCTTGCACCCGATAGCTGTAGCTCAACACTCAACATTGGAAGGACCAAAATAGGGGTTTTCGATCCAACCTCCAGAGTAGGTTGGTTCCTTGTCAACTTAGCATATTGTTGACACAATTATGCTCAATTAGGGCTTGGAGTTTAGGGTAAGAGAAGGTTAGGGTTAGAGAGATGTAGATATCAGTGGATGGATAGGTTAACAACATTGCATCACCATAAAAAGCTTCCCAAAAACCATATTAAAGACATACATTCAGATCAACCCTTATCCCAAGATAGCTC
Source organism: Wollemia nobilis (assembly GCA_028583015.1). NCBI lineage: Eukaryota > Viridiplantae > Streptophyta > Pinopsida > Araucariales > Araucariaceae > Wollemia > Wollemia nobilis. Next base: position 98,459 of record JAQPPZ010001769.1, read on the forward strand.
ATTTTAGATATTAAAGCATAATAGAGAAATGTTATAGCAAGCAATTTCAATATCCAGGAAATGATAATCCAAATAGCAGAATTCACCAAAACTAGATTTTATAGAAATGTACTTACTAATAACACAGAACAAACTTCAAAGCAGATTTCAATTACTCATAACAACTAGTAATCCAAGATAGGCACAAACTAACCATCTAAGTATTCACAGAAATACAACTATGAAATCCGAACCTCTGACATCAAGCATGGAAACGCAGCCTTGAGGTGAAGATCAATGTATTGCTCCTTTCATTCAGACTCTTCAAAAATATTTACAATGGTACAGGCAAACACGCTAGAGCCGACCCTTAAAAATGAGGGTTCGACCTCTACTTATATTTTTTCATATTACAATAATCAAGAAACAATACATCAAATCTTGTTACAATAGCTCAACAAAGAACTTAGCTGGCATTAGCTCATTGGTCAGACCTCCAAGAAATCCATTGAAAGGGAAACCGCCATGGCAGCATGGGTTCTCTGCAACTTGTTGGTCGCTCATTAGAACTGTAGTTCAGAACATTCTAGATCATGCACTTCCATAGATATTTCTTGGGAGTAGAGCGCCACCGTCGATCTGCAACTGCCTCTGGTTTGATCTTCTTGGAAACTCTCGATGCTTCATCTTTCGGCCAATATGTTATAGTTCTGGTGTAGGGACATCCTTTTAAATGGCCCAAATTTAGTAGACTAACCTCCACCATTGATCTTCTTTATCCCATGGTCCATATTAGATCCGGTATAAGCTGAAAGCCCATCCGTTGGATGACGTCATTTTACTTAGCAGCAGAACATCCAATCCGGATCTTGGAAATTCAAACCTTGAATCCGCTTCGGGACCCTTATCTTTCACTTTATCCTTTCCAATCCACATTAAAATGTTGATGACGTCACCTCTTCCTTATAACTTTTGTGGATTCCATTCCGGATAGAATGAGCATCTTCTTCAGTCCGGATCCGGAGTTAAGTTCTTACATCATTCCACCATTCCGCCTTATCTTCATTTCGGATAGAAAAAGACTCGTTCATTCTCTGGATTGTCAATCCACACTTTTCTACTGCTTACATCATCATCTCCTTGAGACTTTTGTGGATTTGAGGATAGCGCTAATTCGAGGTGGAGAACCAAAAGAGTTTCCAAAATCGGGTATATGCAAAAGGGCCATTCCACACTTTTTTCTGTTGACGTCACCACCTTTCACAAACTTTTGTGGATTTTGCAATCCTTCTTCAATCCGGACCCGGAATGGAGTTCCCCAGAATCATTTTAAACAAGCAAAACTGCATGACTATTGAGCGGATTCATCTTATCAACCTTGTTCCAGAGTGGAATGGTAGTTTTATCACTTAGTAAAAATTATACAAAATTTTACTAAGTATGTGGCCATTTTGGGCCTACAGTGAGGAATATTATTTTTAGTCTTTTAATTATTTTATGATCACCTCAGAATCTCCTTCAACATAAATATTCTAGTCATTTTATTTAAGGGCCCACAACAACCCTTCAAGGAGGGCATGTGCCTCAACATGATCGTTAGTAGTATCTTCAAGGCTAAAGAAAAATTGCCTCTCATATTTCCTTGGTCATCATGAAAGATGCCATCCCTACCAGCTTTACTTGGGTTTCCCTAAGATGCACCATCAAATTTGAGCTTAATAAACCCTTTATAAAGAGGTTTCCAACTAATTTGTGTGTTATTCTTAGAGGTTTTATTTATTTTTGATTGGGCACCAAATGATCGTCATCTAAATGTTGGCCCAACCATTGAATCTTGATATCTCTACTATTTTTATCTAGGGGTTTATCCCAAATCTCCCACTACTTTACCAAAATATATTTAGTCACTACCTTTTCAATAGAAATCTAGGTTTGGAATTGGGGGATTCTTTCCTCCCTAAAAATCATTTTATTTCTCCATAACCAAATTGATCAAATAATACAAGTGGGGGTCCATTCCCATATGGATCTAATATAGTCAATATTGGAGTTTTAGCCAACCCACTCTAGAATTAGATCCCTTATAGTCTAAAAATTATGGATGGTTCTCTCCAATATTTTACAAAGTCCTACTAGAGTAGGGTTATGCATAAGGGTTCGGCCCCAAAATGTATTTATAAAAAATTGATGAATCAATTTTGAAATCCAAGAGAATAGTGTTCACATGCATGTAGAAGATTCACTATTATTAGGGGTAATGTTGGAAATTTAAACTTAAAATGGTCAAATTATTATAAAATCGAGGCGAATCGATCCAAAAAAATTTGCACCCATTTTTTTTTGGCTAATGGACCCTGGTCAAGGGTCCCAAATATTATCCAGTTCCAAATTTTGAAAATCCTAATTTTAGCCAATTTGGCAATAAATAGTCGCTATGCATATTCTTGTGCTAGAGAGATCAAGCAAAGGGGAAAGAAATGAAAATATGGTTAATGGTTTTAGTGTTAGCTTCATAATTTGTGCTTATTAAGGGGTCATAATAGCCTCTCTTCATCAATTTATTATTAGCTCATATTTTTTCTTGCATCACCAACCAGATAAAAATGGAGATCTTGGGCCAAACAACTTTCCTCTACATTCTTTGCCAAAATTGATTCCTATCCCCATTGAAGTTTAACTCCATAAGAAAATTGTAAGATTTCTTGGAATTTAATTTTTCATATCGAATTTTCCCTTATATTAACAAGTATGGAACCTTGCAATATGAAAGCTTCTTGCTAGAGATGATTCCCCAAAGTTTTTTTTTATCAGCTTCCCTAATTTGATTAGGACAAGATCAAGAATATTTTCCAAATTGAAGCACCGTCCTACCAATCTCATGGGGAATGGGATGGCCATGAATGTAGTTCTTCTGTAGCACAGGTTCTTCCTCCTGTAAAGTGACAAGATCTAAGAATGCATTTTTGTACTTCAAGATCCTGAGGTAGTATCTAGTTGTAACACATTTTGTAGGATCTTCATTTTTAGACAATTCATCATCACCAATTGTTTTATAATCATCTTCAATAATGTCATATGAGGTGCTAATATTTTACATGGAACCATATGGATGGTCTTTAGTAACTATTTATATTTCATCAATGATCTGTTTCACATTCTCCTTTTGATATTGAGTCTTATGTTGCTCCCCTGATTCTTGTTAAACAATTGGTGCCTCTGTAACATGAGCTTCTTTCTTTTGAATGGGAAAATTTGAATATTTTGAATCATTCACATGCAAGGCCTTCTCCACCATGGAGTAATTAAAGCGTGATCGAATGTTTGAATATCTCTTTTTCATGTGGCCATATTTTTGACAACCATAACATCTTATGGAGAAGTTTTCATATTCAATATTTTGAATCCATTCCCATTTTATAGAGGAGATAGTAATGGATTGAGGTCTAGGAAATGAAACATCCATCCAAATATCCAATATTTCTTTAATCATATTAATGTTTTTTTATTATATGGATGAAGGAGTTTTGAAAGGGTCTCCAAACCTTTTAACAAGGCAGAGCAGTCACCAAAAAGGTAACAAAATACTTCAATGGATAAATTTTTCTCTATTTGGGCATCCATATACTGGAATGCACCAATTGCATTACCAATTTTGGTGGATATCTTCTCTCCCAAAATATCCATAGGGAGAAGATCCACCCATATTGGGAAGCCATTAAATTATTCTTGTTGGCAATTTTGGGTACTTTGGGTACATTGCCGTTGCTCAAATGTATAAGTTGTCATTGATGTCAAGAAGCTCTTGAAGGAATTTGATTTAATGTCAAATAATTTGTTTTGATGAAGGTTACGGCATGACAAGTTCAAAGGTTATTCAGAGCATGAACAGTGAGTTTCCAAGAAGACCATAGTAGCCCATTTGCAAAAGATCAAAGAAAAAGACAAGTAAGAAAAATGTCGCGATATCGCGACATATACAGCAGGCAAGAAAAATAGTCGCGATTTCGTGACATATTAGAGGAGAGAGAAAGAGCTGGAAAAACTGTCACGATTTCGTGACATGTTAGAAGAGAGAGAAGAAGCAGGGAAAACTGTCATGATTTCGTGACATGTTGGAAGAGAGAGAAGAAGCAGGAAAAACTATCGTGATTTCATGACATGTTGGCAGAGAAAGAGAGCAAGGTGGAAAGTGTCGCGATTTCGTGACATGTCGCATTTTCGCGACTTGAAAAGAGCAGGAAGGCAGAGAAGGAAAAGTGTCACGATTTCGTGACATATTGCAAGGAAGGTTGTATGGATGAAAAAGTGTCACGATTTCATGACATAATGCAGAAGAGAGAGTCCACAGTGTGAACTGTCATGATTTCATGACAAGTTCGAAGAGAGAGAAAGTAACATGAAAAGTGTCACGATTTCGCGACATGCTGCAGAGTTCAAAGTGAGAACTATCACGATTTCGTGACATGCTACAGAGTTCGAAGTGAGAACCGTCATGATTTCGTGACATGCTGCAGATGAAAATGTTCCAAGTGAGAACTATCACGATTTTGTGACATGCAGCAAAGGAAAGGTTTTGAAGTGAGAACTGTCACGATTTCGTGATAGGTTGTGGAGAAAACGTACGGATGAAGAAAGTGTCACGATTTCATGACAGGATGAAGGGAAAGCGTACGGATGCAGAAAGTGTCATGATTTCATGACAGAAAAGAAAAGCAGATGTCAAGCAGAAGTGTCATGATTTCATGACAAAAAAAACAGGGCTTCAAAGAGAAGTGTCACGATTTCATGATAGAAACAGAAAGCAGGTCTTCTATAGGAGAAGTGTCATGATTTCATGACAAAAGCAGAGAGGAAGGTTATGAAGATAGAAGTGTCACGATTTCATGACAGAAGTGAAGACGAAGTCTGCAGAGGTAGAAGTGTCATGATTTCATGACAAAAGCAGAAAGGAGGTCGACGAAGGGAGAAGTGTCGCGATATCATGACAAAAGCAAAGTTGATGCTGACAAAGACAGAAGTGTCACGATATCGTGACAAGAGCTTAGTTAAAGTCGACAAAGGCTGAAGTGTCACGATATCATGACAAAAGCCAAAAGAAAGTGTACGGTTGCAAAGGTGTCGTGATATCATGACATGTTGTAGTTTCATGGCCAAAGCTACAGAAGAGTTGCAGAGGCATTTGAAGCCGACAAAGTTAAATGTGAGCCGATGAAGATTAGGGTTTGCAACCGACGATGTTTAGGGTTGTGCAGCCGACTACAGATCAGGGTTACAGCCGACTAAGATTAAGGTTTTTGATCTTGAAAGTGTTATTATAAAAGGTAGGCTATTTTGAAGAGTTGGAGGTATAGTAGTTGCGAGATTCATAGATAGAGCACAGAGTGAGAAGTTCGATCATCGAGAGCAGAGTGCAAAATTTGATCAAAGTGTGCAGAGTGAGCGAAGAGTCATGGTGAATTATTCTGAGTGCCATTGTGTTTGCGAAGATAGTGCAAAGGTTGAAGTTCGACCAAGTGCGGCTGTGAGTGCACAGAGAGAGCAGAAGGCACAGAGAGCACAAAGGGCAAAGACGAACATAGAGTGTTGCTGTATGGGCGTAGAGTGTGCGAAGACAGTGCAGCTTGTGTGCGGAGGATTGATTTGTTCAAGTGTTGGATAGATATGAAAGATAGAGGAAGACTTGTACTAGACCGACTGACTATGTTTGGTACAGGTTGTTTGAGCTACTGTGGACGTGATCATAGAAGGTAGAGGTCTCTTAGGCTAAGCATTGAGGACAGGAGGTCTTCTGTGGAAAGGAGTTCCACGTGCTGGCAAGAGGTAGAGGCAGTTGATCTTCTGAGGGATCATTTCCAGAGCAGAGGGGAAGGTATCTCCTTTGAGCAGAGGCTCATAAAATTAGATTGGGGGAAGGTATCTCCTTTGAGCAGAGGCTCATAAATTCTATTTGGGGGAAGGTATCTCCTTTGGGCCGAGGCTCATAAACATTGTAATTGGGAAGGATTCCCAAAGAACTTTGAGATAACTTTTAGAGAAAAGTTTTGTGGACGTAGCCCGGACATTTTGGGTGAACCACGTTAAAATTGGTGTCTCTTTGTGGATGATATTGTGCATTGCTTTGATATTGCTTTGGGTATATTGCTTTACTATTTAGAAGTATAAAGAAAAAGTAAAAAGAGGTCTTATACTGTTCACCCCCCTCTCAGTATAAGCTTGTGTTCTTCAATTGGTATCAGAGCGGGTGCCTTCGAAAAGTTTAACAGCTTGAAGGAAAAGCTAGCAAAGAACACAATGGATTATTCAAGTGGCAATGCAACACCTATTCTTGATGGATCAGATTTTGGTCTTTGGAGTGCAAGGATGAAGGTTCATCTAATGGCACTTGGGAATGAGGTTTGGGAAGTGATTGAAGATGAGTACACTATTCCTGAACATGGTCCTTATACTAAAGAAGACAGGCTCCTACATCACAACAATTCAAAAGCAATGAATGCAATCCTGAAAGGCTTACAGAAAGTCGATCTCACCAAAGTGATTCACTGCAAGACAGCTAGTGAAATGTGGAAACAGATTGAAGGTGGTTCATACAGGTGATACAAATGTCAGAAAGGCCAAGTTGAGACACTTCAAAGGTATGTTTGAACAACTCCAGATGAATGATGATGAAAATATTAGTGACTACATGCTTCGAATGGATGAGGTTGTTAACTCCATGAAAGACTTAGGTCTTGAGCTTGCTGAAAATGATGTTTGTGATAAGATTTTAAGATCTCTTCCTAATAGATTTAGTGAAAATATTTTTGCTATTGAGGAAGCTAAAGATTTGGATAAGTTGAAAAAGGATGAGCTCCATAGTATACTTGCAGCATTTGAGTTGAGAACTCAAGTGAAGGTTGATGTCAAGAAAGAGGCGACTTTCAAGGCTACCAAGAAATCCAAGGGTAAACAACTTCAAGAGAGTGATGAGTCTTCTAGTGATGAAGAGGCATATTACAACAAGAAAGGCAAGTTCTCTAGAAAGCACAAAAGCATGAAAAATATAAGATGTTTCAATTGTGGAAAGTTTGGTCATTATGCTACTTGACTGTACTATTTCCAAGAACGAAAGTGATGAAGATAAACAGGATTCTAAGAGCAAGGATTCTGAAAAGCACAAGCATCACAGGAAAAACAAAGATGAGCACAACAATCAAGGAAAAAGGTATTCTCACAAGCACAAGAAGAGTTTCTACCTAGACAAAGCAAGTAAGTGTTCTAGTAGTGATAGTGAAAGTTCTTCAAGTGATAATGAAAATGAGATGTTGTTCATATCAGAAAAAGAGGAAGAACCGAAACATAGATTCATTATCATGAAATGTCTTAGATGTGGAAATTTTGGTCACCTTGAGGATGATTGCACAAATAATGAATTGGTTTCTAGTATGTATGAGGATGCTTCAGAAAACTATAAGGAAGATGCTTGTATGGTTTTTGAAAAAGGTAGCACCTCTAGTGAGAAGAAATCTGAAAAAGGCTTTGATGATTCAGAAAGCAAACAAATAAAGGATCTTGAAAGTGAACTTATTAATGCTCTTAGTGCTTTGAAAAAGGAAAGAAAGAAGAATGCTAGACTCAAGGATAAGTTAGATGAATGTTGTATGGAGAGAGATGATCTTATAGAAAGTCTTGACTTCTCTATGGCTAAGACGCAAGAACTCAAGGATGAGTTAGAGTCTAAGGTTCTTGAGTATAGTGAGTTAGAACAGAAAATGGCTTCTTTGAAAGAGGAAACTAAAGAGTACAAGGATAAGCTTTATAGGTTTCAAGATAGCTCCAAAAAGGTTAAGTCACTCATCAAAGGACAAAGAAAGACAACAGATAAAATAGGCCTTGGTTTTGTTAAGCCACACAAGGAACAAGTTGGAGAGTCTAGTAAGAAACTCCAAAAAGAAGAGAGTTCTGATGAGGAGAGTATTTCAGATCATGAATCCTTGAATGATAGATGCGCAGAAATAGAAAACAGAATTCAGAATGAGAAGAAGAAGTTTTCGGGACCCAAGAAGTCAAATAAAGGAAAATTTCAAGGTAGATGTTTTGCGTGTCACAGGTTTGGTCACACGGCTTCACATTGCATGGCTCAAATGAAGAAAGTAAACGACAATTTCAGAGGTGGTAATTTCTTTCAAGGGTATTGCTACTCTTGTCAATAGTTTGGGCACAAGGCAGTTTATTGCAAGGCAAATAATAGGAATAGGTTTGGCCAGAACAGGTTTGGTCAGAACAGGTTTGGTCAGAACTGGTGGATTCAAAGAACAGGTATGCCTAAAAGAAATAACATTGTTACTTGTTATAAGTGCAACAATGACGGTCACACAACTAGACAGTGTAGAGCTGAACTTCCAAGGTACAGGAATAGGAACAGTGGTATGAACAGGTCCAAGGATCAAGGCATGGACAAGAACAGGGATGAGAACAAGAACAAGAACAGTGACAAGAATAGGAATATGGACAAAGAGTTCAAGAGAAGGCCCGACAAGGAAGTTATAGACGCTGATGATGATCAATGCCTAATGGGAGTTTTACTCCCACCCTAGAATTAATCACCTCATCAGGAGGTGGGGGAGGGACTAAGCTAAGAGGCTCATTCTTAGTCCCGAGCCCCAAAGGTGACCCTTTGCCATTGATGACAAAGGGGGAGAGATATGAGTAAGGGGGAGAGCTTCAAAGTGAAGAGGAGAGCTTCAAGTCAGGGGGAGCAAAACTTCAAAGGAAGATTCTCAATTGTTAGCACAGTTGGTTTCAGTTTTGGCTCTTGAGAAGTGTTTTTAGTAAAGGTTTGCCATCAATGACAAAGGGGGAGATTGTTGGCAATTTTGGGTACTTTGGGTACATTGCCTTTGCTCAAATGTATAAGTTGTCATTGATGTCAAGAAGCTCTTGAAGGAATTTGATTTAATGTCAAATAATTTGTTTTGATGAAGGTTACGACATGACAAGTTCAAAGGTTATTCAGAGCATGAACAGTGAGTTTCCAAGAAGACCATAGTAGCCCATTTGCAAAAGATCAAAGAAAAAGACAAGTAAGAAAAATGTCACGATATCACGACATATACAGCAGGCAAGAAAAATAGTCACGATTTCGTGACATATTCGCGACATGTTAGAAGAGAGAGAAGAAGCAGGGAAAACTGTCACGATTTCGTGACATGTTGGAAGAGAGAGAAGAAGCAGGGAAAACTGTCACGATTTCATGACATGTTGGAAGAGAGAGAAGGAGCAGGAAAAACTATCACGATTTCGTGACATGTTGGCAGAGAAAGAGAGCAAGGTGGAAAGTGTCACGATTTCGTGACATGTCGCATTTTCGCGACTTGAAAAGAGCAGGAAGGCAGAGAAGGAAAAGTGTCACGATTTCGTGACATATTGCAAGGAAGGTTGTACGGACGAAAAAGTGTCACGATTTCATGACATAATGCAGAAGAGAGAGTCCGTAGTGTGAACTGTCATGATTTCGTGACAAGTTCGAAGAGAGAGAAAGTAACACGAAAAGTGTCATGATTTCATGACATGCTACAGAGTTCGAAGTGAGAACTATCATGATTTCATGACATGCTACAGAGTTCGAAGTGAGAACCATCACGATTTCGTGACATGCTGCAGATGAAAATGTTCCAAGTGAGAACTATCACGATTTCGCGACATGCAGCAAAGGAAAGGTTTTGAAGTGAGAACTGTCACGATTTCGTGACAGGTTGTGGAGAAAACATACGGATGAAGAAAGTGTCACGATTTCATGACAAGATGAAGGGAAAGCGTACGGATGCAGAAAGTGTCACGATTTCATGACAGAAAAGAAAGCAAGGTTTCAACAAAAGTGTCACGATTTCATGATAGAAACAGAAAGCAGGGCTTCAACAGTAGAAGTGTCATGATTTCACGATAGAAACAGAAAGCAGGTCTTCAATAGGAGAAGTGTCATGATTTCACGACAAAAGCAGAGAGGAAGGTTATGAAGATAGAAGTGTCATGATTTCACGACAGAAGTGAAGACGAAGTCTACAGAGGCAGAAGTGTCACGATTTCACGACAAAAGTAGAAAGGAGGTCGACGAAGGGAGAAGTGTCGCGATATCATGACAAAAGCAAAGTTGATGCTAACAAAGATAGAAGTGTCATGATATCGTGACAAGAGCTTAGTTAAAGTCGACAAAGGCTGAAGTGTCGCGATATCACGACAAAAGCCAAAAGAAAGTGTACGGTTGCAAAGGTGTCGCGATATCGTGACATGTTGTAGTTTCATGGCCAAAGCTACAGAAGAGTTGCAGAGGCATTTGAAGCCGACAAAGTTAAATGTGAGCCGACGAAGATTAGGGTTTGCAGCCGATGACGTTTAGGGTTGTGCAACCGACTACAGATCAGGGTTACAACCGACTAAGATTAAGGTTTTTGATCTTGAAAGTGTTATTATAAAAGGCAGGCTATTTTGAAGAGTTGGAGGTAATAGTAGTTGCGAGATTCATAGATAGAGCGCAGAGTGAGAAGTTCGATCGCCGAGAGCAGAGTGCAAAATTAGATCAAAGTGTGCAGAGTGAGCGAAGAGTCATGGTGAATTGTTCTGAGTGCCGTTGTGTTTGCATAGACGTTGCAAAGGTTGAAGTTCGACCAAGTGCGGCTGTGAGTGCGCAGAGAGAGCAGAAGGCGCAGAGAGCACAAAGGGCAAAGACGAACGCAGAGTGCTGCTGTATGGGCATAGAGTGTGCGAAGACAGTGGAGCTTGTGTGCAGAGGATTGATTTGTTCAAGTGTTGGACAGATCTGACAGACAGAGGAAGACTTGTACTAGACCGACTGACTATGTTTGGTACAGGTTGTTGAGCTACTGTGGACGTGATCATAGAAGGCAGAGGTCTCTTAGGCTAAGCATTGAGGACAGGAGGTCTTCTATGGAAAGGAGTTCCACGTGCTGGCAAGAGGTAGAGGCAGTTGATCTTCTGAGGGATCATTTCCAGAGCAGAGGGGAAGGTATCTCCTTTGAGCAGAGGCTCATAAAATCAGATTGGGGGAAGGTATCTCCTTTGAGCAGAGGCTCATAAATTCTGTTTGGGGGAAGGTATCTCCTTTGGGCCGAGGCTCATAAACATTGTAATTGGGAAGGATTCCCAAAGAACTTTGAGATAACTTTTAGAGAAAAGTTTTGTGGACGTAGCCCAGACATTCTGGGTGAACCACGTTAAAATTGGTGTCACTTTGTGGATGATATTGTGCATTGCTTTGATATTGCTTTGGGTATATTGCTTTACTATTTAGAAGTATAAAGAAAAAGTAAAAAGAGGTCTTATATTGTTCACCCCCCCTCTCAGTATAAGCTTGTGTTCTTCACTTCTATAAAGGGGTTGAAACTAGGAGTCCAAGGTCTTATATAGACACCAATTTGTCCAAAAAGCCAATTATATCTATAGTATGTTACCTCATATCTATCTGTTAAATTAGAAAATAAAACAAAAAAGGAATTTTTGGGTAGGAGAGTTACTTGGAATTTTTTACTCCACCAAAATTTAATGTATCTTTTGAGATCCTTCAAGCCTGGTCTTCTACCCTTGAGTTTGTAGATAATTTTTAGCACATCATAATAAATCATATCCAACCCAAATTCATCCTCCAAAATTTTGATAGAGTGTAGATTTTCATCCACCGAATAACCCAAATATCTTTTAGAGATATTTCTTATGACTGAAAACCTAGGGTTTACACATGATAGATGGTTCATCCAACCCACATTATGATTGCTGGTGCTTCTTATAATCCTTTAATTTTATATGAATTTTTCCATCACCTACCTCCACATATTTCTAATATCCTTCCTATCCATATCTATTTTTGTGCTTTCCGTAGCCTTTACATTAACCATAGCTTATTACATGCTATCCATATCCATTGTTGTGCTTGTCCTAGCCTCTACATTCATCGTAGCTCATCACATACTACCCATATCAATTATTGTGCTTTCCATAAGCTTCGCATTCACCATATATGATTGTAGCCTCTACGTTGATCATAGCTAGCCACAACCATCTCTTACCATTCACTATAGCTAGCCATAATCATCCAAAGAGTAGCAATTCACTATGGTTTAACTAACTAGTCTCTTCACTTGATACTAGTGCTAGATGATATAATATTTTTGTTTGGATCAACTCTAAACATTGTTCTTCTTCTATTGGAGATGTTGGTTAATGACCTATATTTTCTTCTATTGGAGGTGTTGAGACTAATGCTATTTCAAAAATCTCTCTAATCCATTTACATATTCAATAGCTCTTTTTATCACTTTTTTATTATTAACTATCTAGACTATTTTTCATAATGATAACTCTCTACTTCTACCTTGATAACTTTCTATTTACCTTTATTTTTTATTTTATTTTACGAAAAACATCGCTTTTGGATGCCACTTTTAGGTATGACAAAAGGAGATAGGGGTATCTATTCCATCAAAATTTCCCAAGGATCGCACTTGGCTTACCTCCTTGACACACTCAAATAGCATGCCTAGCCCAAAGTAAATTATTTAATAAACCACACATGTACCAGCCAAAAAGGATGACAAAAAAACTTTTACTCAAGGCTCATACAAATTAAAGTAGTCATAAGGCTTTCTTCATACTACTTTCACCATTACTAGCACTAGCAACACCCTCATTATCTTTTTTTATCAAAGAAATAATTCTATGCTTGATTCCCTTACGAGCATCCATGTCAAAAAATTGGTTAATCCAGGTGATTTTTATCAAACCTCTATTCACTCCCTAATTAGTAATAGCATCATCCACCTTATTTATAGATCTTCACACATGAAAGTACTCTAGGGACTGAAATGAGTGATAGAGTTCTCTTATTGTATGAATAATATCATGTAGCCTCCACATAGATAGTAAGGAATATTATTTATAGTCTTTTAATTATATGATGATCACCTCAGAATCTCCTTCAACATAAATATTCTAGTCATTTCATTTAAGTGCCCACAAAAACCCTTCAAGGAGGTCATGTGCCTCAACATGATCGTTAGTAGTATATTCAAGGCTAAATAAAATTTGCCTCTCATATTTCCTTGGTCATCATGAAATATGTCATCCCTATCGGCTTTACTTGGGTTTCCCTAGGATGCACCATCAAAGTTGAGCTTAAAAAACCCTTTATAAGGAGGTTTCCAACTAATTTGTGTGTTATTCTTAGAGTTTTTGTATACACCTAAATCGTGTCATGCTTAGGGGAGCTGCTCACATAGACACATTCATATGATCATATAACATAATCTTGGACTTTCCAAGCATAAAAAGTGGTTCTCACCACTCATTTGGGGCCTTTTCAAGCGATCCAAGCCTAGCTGCTCAAGCCAAGAGTAGCCAGATCCTAGTCGCTCAAGCCTAGATCATCCAGACCTTAGCCATTGCAGATGATAGTGACCAGATCTTAGTCATTGTAGATGACAGTGGCTATACCCTAAAAGTAGTTTTATCAACAAACAGGCCTAATCACGGGTGGAAGTGGCAGTCTTCATGTAATAAAGGTGAGTGGGAGTAACTTGGAATTCCTTTTCACAACCAGTTCACATAGGAGACTTGAGTTTACATTTAGACTTTAGTTAACTAGCCTCCAAACATAAACAAAGGACAAAATCTTCTCATGCTAATGACCAGTTCGCATAGGAGACTCAAGTTGGCAGTTATATTTTAGATAACTAGCTTCCAAACATAGAAAATATAAGAAACTTATCATGCTAACTTACACTACGCATGAGAAATTCATTCCTAGGGCTTGGACATAGACCTAGGGTTTCACACTATAAAAGGTGCAAGCCTAAGAGCACCAGGAGAGATATATTTTATCGAGGGGTCAGATATATACATCTTTTATCAATCTTGGTCATTAAGGAGAGTTTTTCGAGACTTGGAGAGTCCCCTTGGAGATCATGAGTACGGTGAAGCCCTGATGGATTGAAGAGCATAGCAACCATTATTTCAACATTGGATACAATATTTGGTCCATATCTTTGGATCAAATAGGACGAGAGTCACTTTAGCGGCCACTGTCTTGGATAGTGGCCCATAGGCTTAGCTTAGGGCTTTAGACATTAGATTCATTGTTCTAGCATATCATTAGCATAGCATAATTTCATTCATTTGCATCCATAGCAATAGTATAATTTGCATTTTCTTTAATTGGTTATATTTAGTACTAACAACCTCATTCGGGGAGGCATTATCAGACATTTAAGCATGTGTTGTTGTTTCATTGCTTACAAGGCCACAGGTTGATCAGATAGAATCTGTAACATACGAGAGAAAAAGGGATCCCTCTAGGAAACAAACTTGGAGAAGGAGGCATATGTAAGCCCTCATACATTTTTGTGTGCGAAACTGAGAAGCTTTTCAAAAATGCACCACCTCTTCATGAAAGGGGCACTCTTTGCATATTTGTAACCTTATTGTGTCAAAATGGGTATCCCTAAGAGGGACTGACATGTAATTGAGTTTCAATACGAATAAATATATCCATCTTTGTTATTTCCATGTTATATGCTTTTACATTGTCTTCCATTTTATATTGGATTTTTAATAACATTGCAAGTAGAGTAAAGCGATGAGTGTGTCCTAGGGTCGCTACAGATGGCGATCACGGTGGGACCTCCATTGATTTTTCATTTTTTGCTGGAATAATAACTTAATTTTGTGTGCAGGTCTAGCTGCTCTGAGCTACAATGGAAAAAAATTAGCTACTTTGAGCTACAACGACCAATAGAGATTTAGCTGCTCTGAGCTACAACGGCCAAGAACCATCCGCTTTGGTCAACAACGGCCAGAACTAGAGTGTAGAAAAGGTCAAAACATCGACTCTCTAAGCTGGATCAAAGGTTGGTATAGCTTATCTAATATTTTACAACTTTTTGTCTGCTTCTGTGTGTCTAAAATAGAGAACTTAAAGCACATTTATGTTTGGAAATTGAAATAATAAAAGGAGAAAGAATTAAGCATTTTTCATATCTTAGATCTTCTTTTAAAATTTTCCACTAGGCGTTGCTAGGAACAACGACTTATACCTAAAATTTTTTCCCTAGAATCCAACAAGCTAGACATTATATGTTGTTTGCATGCTTTGAGGCCCTGCTAGAGGCCATAGCTGCACAAAATAAAGTGCACTCATACAAATGATAGTAGTTCATGCATCTTTCTGAATATTGAAATGTATTTTTAAACTTATGCATATAGGAAAGATTCAATGCTGCTATATGATGCACTTTATGTTATGCAAGCTTAAAATGAACACCACACACACACGTCTTATTTAAACATTGGAGAGTTGGATTTCATCACCAACCTTCAATTCAGTCCAGTGACGTTAGAATTCATCTCCTTCCACTATTTTACCCCCTAGAGCTTCCTAGAAATGGATTGAGAAACTTACTTATAGTGATACTAAGTTACTTGTGCTCAAACTTTCTCCCACTGTTGGAACAATTATTGGTTTAGAGTGGAAGAGCTAGGCGAACCCCCACTGGGTCTTCAGTAGTGTACCCTAGATTCTTTTGAGAAAATCATGTTTGGCATGGGTGTACTTGATTTTCACTATGGATGAGTCTTCTCATTCTTAATCCAAGAGCAAGAGCCAGAAATTGAAAAAACAACAGATCAAAACACACCAAATAGTTTAGGGCACATTTAAATCGGTAATCAAGATAAAAATTTGTTTGGTATTGTGTGACTATTCCTAAATTGCAACTCAAAATATTAATTCATAGATAACATGGTCAAAACAAGAAGCAAACACCCTCGGTATGATACCGAGGGAGAGACTAAAGCAACTCATACCCATAGGCGGAGTCATAGCAACATTGAACGAACCACCCATAAGACCATGAGATGTAGCTCCATGAGCCTAAGGGGTGATAATTCAACCCTTGGGGGATCTCCTCAAGAAACCCCAAGTAAGTAACCACATCATGGAACAAATTCACATAAACAAAAAGAGGCTTCACAACCATACTCATCAAGGAGACATGAAGAGACCTCAAGGGCCTCCTCTAAACACACAGAAACATATCAAAGATGGGAAGAAGCTTCAAGGGCCTCCTCCTCACATGGACATAAAGAAGGTTCTAAAAATCATTCTTCACATATGGATGACGAGATTGCTACATCTCCATTTACATGGAGAAAACATGTCACAAATCCCTCTTCATCAAGAAGGTAAATAAGAATTGCAACACCTTAATATTCACAAGAAACATATGAGACATGGATCCCCACTTAAGGGTAGGAAACTAGAGATATGTCTGGCCATGGAAATCAAATAGAAGAAACCCTTTATGCAAAAGGAAATATTCCCATATACTATGACCTCATAGGAGTGAATGACACCCCATAGGACTAGCCATGGAAAACAAGATAGCTAGATGGGTTGGATCGATTTCCTACATGACCAAATCAAATAATTGTAGCTACTGAGAAATCTGCATCTAGAAGCTCATGAACTATGACTTCTAAACACATCTCTCAGTCTAGGGGTATCTCAGAGTGACCTCATAGTAAATGCATAGAATTTGATCATAGGGATACTCAATAATACACTAAAAAATTCACATTAGCTAGCAAGAGTACAGGTACAATAGAAACCTCCTCGAGGAATATGTGAGTCAAGACAATAAGAACAGAGTCAGATAAACATGAGCCTTCTATAACAATGCAAACTGACCGAATGAGGTGGTTATAAAATACACTACGTAAGGAGCGAGAGCTAGTAGAAGCTCTCGAATAGGATAAACAAAGAGAAAGACTCTTGTGCCAACATGAGTAGTGTTTAAGAGATCAGGCTGAGTGGCTAGCTCTTAACAATTTATAGAAAAATGGTGGTGACCACAAAAGAACAAGACGCACTGACTCACCTAAGGAGAGGCACACTAGAAAATATAGCTCAAAATGAAATCCCCCACCAAACCATGAACGAAATCCAACTAGTGGGGGAAGGGCAAACACAACAAACCAGGATCACAATCCTGAGTCCCCTCGTAGGAGGGAATAAATTGAAACAAATAAAATGGATAGAGAGTTACCTCCATTGCCACTGTGAATAGGCTTACAAGAGGAGGAAATACATGCATCAAAGGCATTTCAAGAGCTTTCTAAAAATATGAAAGCATTTGAGAAACAAGAGGCAGTTGGGAACTCACCAACATTGAGCAAAATACACAACCAACCATTGTGCCCATCAATCTCTAGCCCTCCATATCCTAAGCACTTTGGGATGCCTAGGTTAGAAAAGTTTAAGGGTGAAGAATATGCACAAGAGCATGTCACCAATTTTATCAACTCCTATTCTCATCTTGAAGACAATGATGATCTCATGCTAAGAACATTCATAATGAAATTTTTAGGTGCTGCCACTCAATGGTTCAACCAACTACCTAAGCATAGCATAACCAACTTTGAACAACTAGTAAAAACATTCTTAAAGCATTTATCATTTGGTGCTAAGAAGAAAGTGAACCTTTTAGACCTGGCCAACTTGAAATAGTATGATGATGAGCGAGTAATGAATTATGGGAATAGATGGAGAAAAGTCATCATGAAATTATCATTCTTCATTCCCATAGAAGAGATCATTTGCATGTTCACCAAAAGTTGCTCTAAAAACATCTCCCTCTTGCTACAACTTTAGCAATATCCTTCATTTAAGGAAGCTTTGGAATAGGCCAAGCTCATCGAAGAAATAAAAGTAGATTAGGGAACCATTAAACTCCAAAACAAAAAAAAGTGGAACAAGAATGGTAAGAATGACAAGTATAAGCAAAATTAGGCCAACCCTGCTCCAATAAATCAAGTCGTATTGACTACACCAAATGATAGAGGTGCACAACAACCCAAAAATTATCAAGCACATCCCCCGCCAGCCAATTACGACCAAAGGAACAATCAGTGGTAAAACAAAGAATGCAATCCACCTCGTTATTTCACGCCTTTGACAAAATCAATGCAATCAATCTTTAATCAGTTGAGTGAGGCTAGGAGGATCAGATTTCTTGATATATCGCTTATAGATCCCAACCATACTAATCCAAAATGGTATAGGGAAGATCAATTTTGCCCTTATCATAGGATACCAAGGTATGACATTGAGGCTTGCATCGGGTCTAATCATCAAGTGCAAAACATGATTTAGGTGGGAGAACTCAAAGTTGAAAACCCACTGGCTCTCGATAACAGAGACATGGGAATATACAGAAACCCATTGCCCAACCATGAGGCTCCTAGAGAGCAAGGGGCCCAAGTCAATCAGGTTTGAGCCAACATACCTAACCATAGATGCATTGGGATGGCTGAGATTGTTAAAATAGCAACAAAGGACTAGGCGGTATGGTCAACCGCAACCTCCTACAGCTCCCATGAACATGCTAGCTGCTCCTAGACAAAGGCAATACAACCTTCTAGGTCCACCAACATGACCTGTGGTAACTATTCGGAGTATATTGGAGCAAAACCTATAGATGAATCCAACTAAGTTATCCATATATGAGCTCATACAACAGTCCCCAAAGCATAGGGAGACTCTAATGGAGATTTTAAGGACAATTGAGCTCCAACCATAAGATGCGAATGCATTCACTCACTTTGTGGGACAAGTATAAGAATGCCAGGAGCCTGTAATTTTATTTTATGATCATGATATTAAGACAGTTCTTGCTACCTTACCAGACCCTCCACTAAAAATTATAGCAGCAACCAACAACTTACCTTTCAAGAGGGTCTTGTTCGATACAGGTTCATCGATAAAAACCATTACAAAAACTACAATAAAGAACCTCAAGATCCCCAAATCCAATATCATTCTAGGAGCTTACACATTGAGAGTTTTTAATGATGCTTTATGCAATACTGTGGGAACAATAGTCCTACCTATAAAGGTGGGGCATAATACCATTCATGTGATGTGTCATGTCTTGTAAGGATCTATGCAGTACAACATCCTCTTAGGGCATCCTTGGATAAGGGCCATGAAGTGTGTGCCTTCGATATTGCACTAGTGTGTCAAGTATGTGCACGAAAACAAATTTTATGTGGTTCTGGCCACTGAAGAGCCCTTTAAATACGTCCATCAGGTTGACATTCTAGGAGAATTTGTAATCCCTTCTACCCACCTGTACGTAGCACCTTCATCCCCAACCACACAATTGGATAACAAAGAAAAAGTGGTAAGAAAAGACCCATGCACTTCAACACCTCCTGATGCACTAAAAGTATTCAATGCTTCTAAAGTACCATCAACGCCAAAAACAAAAGATAATCAGAAGCTAAAGGCACCTTTAGTTAAGGAAGAAAGTCCCAAGGAAGTGCCAATTGTATCCATTTATGAAATTCCAAGTCCTATGGAAGAGGAAGATCTTCAAGATCAAGATGAGGATAGTGATTATCACCCTACATCGCCAATGTCATCCGTAGGGTCATCTACATCGCATGCATCAATACACTTGGCAATAACAGGCATTGGGGAGTACTTTGTGCATAACATTACCCTTACACCTATCATTGAGTCTACATATGACATGGGAAGGCCTAAGGACTTGAGGACGCCAGTGGTAATAGTGGTTACACTCAGAATCCCTCCCAACCAAACCAATTTTGTCTATGTCGGCCTGGACTGCACCCATAAGTCTTCAGATATAGAAGAGGATAGTGATGAATCATTCATGGTCAATGTTTGTTACCTATCTAACCTTGAGTTTGCTCTAATATACTTTGATCATTGCCATTGGCATGGCTATGGCCTTAGCATATATGAGCAAGGGCGCAGGCAACCATACGAGCCATAATATCAGCTTTCTTCTGATATATTTGGCTTAGGCTATTATATCGAAGGTCGATATGACTCTCTTGTAGCAGCATTGGATAGATTAAGCTTATTGTTAGGAGAAGAAATTAATTTCATTCCTTATCACCCCCTAAGAATAGGAAATTTGAGCAACAGATAAGTGGCCACAATAAACATACCGCCACTAGAAATTTATCACCCAAACATCTCAATTGATTGCACCCCAATAGGGTACAACTCAAGGGATGAGGATAATGGATATGAAGCAAGTGATGATGATGTGCAACTTGGCTTAGCCTATCAATGGCCTTGCTATTTACAAAGATTCACATGATCAATCCATGATGAGAGTGGATATACATAAGAGGAAAGTGACTATGAATCAGAAGACTCAATAGAAAGAGCCTACTTAGCCCTAAGCCATCAACCCCTAACTTTGGGGAAATAGACAAATGCAAATAGATTCTTCATAAGAGATGAAGAATATGAAAATGAAATAGAGATGGCCTACTTAGGGCCAAGACATGAGCCCCTTGTCTTAGGGCCACATACCAATGCTAACGGTTTCTGGATAAGCGGTGATGACTTTGAGGATGAGACTAAGATGGCTTATCTTGGACCTCACCACTTGTGGCAATTCAACAAGCTAGTAGAGAGAGGCGGCACTTCATGCTATAGACCCTCATATACATTTTTGGGGAGACATGTTGACCTAGTTTCCATTCACTAGATGGTCAATACCCCTCTGCCTACATTTAGATAACGATTAGAGCCCAATGATCATATTATCTGCCCTAATCATGGACTAGATCCATAAATTCCAATTCCTCTATAACCTCATCATAAGTATGGAAGGGAAACCCCTGAGATAATATTACATCCATATGGTCCTGGATATTTCATCCCATCCATCAACATGAGATAAAATCTATAGGAGACTTCACAATGCTCCTAGTTTGTTAGGACTAAATTGGGGGGGAGACAATTTGTTGCAGAACCGGACTACCATATTCCTTAGTCTGAAGAGTTTCACATATCTCTACCCTTACATCCAAATCTTCTCCTTTTTTCCTGTATTCCCCTATTCTGTAGGAAGGGCCCCTCAGTAGGATTCACCTAGCTCCTAGTGATGATGTTAGGGATATGAGATTTTTTATTTTCCAATGCCTCAACTTTCTTCCTAAGTTCTTCAGCATTAGGATTTGGCTTTGGAATACCCAATAGGCTTGAAGTATTTTTAGCATTGGGGTTTAAGGATCCCGACTTGGATGGGGATTCTAGAGATCGGGCATTAGGGTTTGGCTTTGTGATGCCCACGAGGCTTACATTAATTTCAGCATTATGGTTTGAGGATCCTGACTTGGATGGGGATTCTAGAGAGTCGAAAAGGTTAGCCTGAAGGTTCTAGGCTTCCATGTATTTCGATAATCCTCCTACTCCCATATTGGATAGAATTAAAATTTTATTTGAAACTAGAGGATTGGAACTTACCTAAGTATTTTAGTTGCCAACAACCAATTGTTTTCCTTTGTCTTGTTAGGAACATGCACCCTCTCTTTTCTTTTTTTGGTAGACATAGTTGGCCTGATTTAAATCGCCTTTGCCAGGGAAATTCCTCAAATTTCCTTTGTCTAGCATTCCCTGCTTCTGCTTTTCTCTATTCATTGCCAGGTTAGGGCATTGATTGCATAGATGTCCTTGATTTTTGCATTCTTCATAGAATTTTGGTCTATTCTCATATTCTACCAATTGTTTTTTATAGTATTCTCCATACTCTAGCTCCACAAACCTTGGCAATTTATTATTCAAATTAGCATTTACATATATTCATTCATGAGTCATCCTTGTCTTGGACAAGGTCGCATGGTCAATGGAGATCAAGTCCCCTATAGTTCTGGCTATGCCCTACAACTAATATTCATTGAATAACTGGGCAAGTAGACTCCAAAGATGAACCCAAATAGGGGCAATGTTAATATTTTACTTTTCAAGGTCAAAATATTCACCCCATCGTCTGATAAAAAGGCTCCTTTTGCCCAAAAACCAAGGACATCCTGTTAAAATGTGGTTAGCATCCTCCATATTATTAAAATGGATAATGAAGAACCCTTGAGTTAGAGCTACCAACTCCAAGCTACCTACTGGTCATCATTTACCCATCGCCCAAGACCTGATAGTCTCCATGTCCAGCATACCTCCCAAAAACATGCCTACAAGGGAGAATTCTTACATTGAAAGAAAAGGGCTGATGGAACTTGTCGGGACCAAAATTTTATTATTTACTGGAACTATGGGTGGAATAGAGATAACCTCCTTTATTTTTCCTCTAAGAGTCTTAGCAAAAGACAGCCACTTCTTGGGCCCCGCATTGTCCTTCGTATCTTTTTTATCGAGGTCTTTCTTAGGAGGGTCGGGCCCTCGCGTGATGCTTGCCTCCAAATCTACCGTAGCCTGACCGCCTTCCTCTGGATCCTCACTTGATCCATGCTCAAGGTTCCCACCCACCCCTTCCATACCTGCTCTACCTCTACCGCCTTGGCTGAGATTCCTGCCCAAAAAATTCAAACCCTCACTCTCGTCGCACCCGCTAAACCTTAGCTCACTCATTCCTGATGATGCACTTACGTATCATGAATATAATAATAGACATGTGGTGGTATGGTTCACACAAGTTAGACCTTTTTGTAGTTTTTAACTTGGAATTTAAGCTCCTATTTTTTCTTCTTCCATGCTCTCTTAATAAGTTGTAGATACCACTCTTAATGGACTACTTTTAAATACTTAGTAGACATTAGTTTAATTTATTTTTCTTTCCCTTTTTTCCATATATATCGTTAGAGTATTTTTTTTTGTTAATAGTTAAAAATACATTATTTATATTTTGATTTGGTTGATATTTTATTTTTTTAATTCATTGGTGTTAATAGCAGCATGTCAAATTCTAATAAATGTTTAATTCATTCCTCCAACGTAAGTCATTTGGTGAGGAGATAAAATTTATAGATATTCTTAGAAAATATGCCCATTGTCTCTTGTGTTCAATATTTGTAAGATGATACAATATTATTGTTGTATCTATTTATGGGGTGTAACATCCAAACCCCTTTGGATTCATACCTTGGATGTCCTATTTGAAGTAGCAAATCCCTCATTGTTTGTCCACATACTCTATACTTAGAATGAGCTAGTTTATATGGGTTTACTTAGGCTATACTTGAGTTATTATACAACTAACCTACTAACATTTGTAATATAGTTGTGTACTTAGTTTGAAGCTACTCCTAAATTGTAGCATTGGGAAATACTATTTTTATTATGGATAAGAATGAATTGATATATGTGCTTGGAAGGATGCATTTGTCTGGGCACCATGAGTATGTCATGGAGGGCATCTTGTATCATAGCTATAATGATAACTAGTATTATAGATATTATATCTCCATTTCTAATATTTGAATCTATACACACTGATGAGAGGTCAAGGGAACTATCAATACCAATGAGGGTATAGACTAGGGGAATGGTCCAATAGATAAAAGAGAGGTGTGACCCTTGTGGAGGTGTGAGACATTCCCTGACATCAAGTTAAGCCCCCAACTATATTCATGGCTCAAATTAGAAATATGGGGGAGGGCGAGAAGTAGGATGTGCCACTCATCACTTTGAGGAATAAAACATCAAAGAATACCCTATATATGGGGAAAATGGAGATATAAGAGTCATATCATAGAAGTGGTAGGGTGAAGGATGATGTATGAGATATTGAACAGAAGAGTAAGAGCACTTTGGTGGACATCCAAGTGGATGTTGAGGAGGAAACTACCCTAGAGAATAGAAAAAAGGGTAATAAAAATGTATACACATAAAAAATATAGTAATGGATATGATCCATACAACAAGAGACACTAGTTATTATTCTAAAGATTAAAATTATAACTTCACATATATAGATGTGCAAACATAGATATAAAATAAAATGCTAAAATGAAATAAAATTTCTACTAAAAATTATAAATGTAGGTACCTCAAAGAGATGATATGATTTGATTTCTTGTGGTCTATCTCATCTTACCATTCAAATTTTACTATAGTTGATACTAGTCCATCATCTTCAAATATACTCAAATGATAGGTAAACATGAGATTATATTCACTTTTGTACATCATTCAAGAAAAAACTTACAAAATGGGGGTAGTAGAAGCATGAGTGGGTTGAGTGATATGATGGTTTTTTTTTTTTCAGCGAAAAACTCCTTTCCGGGCCGCCTTGGTCTAAGATACCATGAACAGGGGGTTCTCCACCCCAACCAAGCCACTGAGGGTCCCACCCCCCCCCCCCCCCCCAACATTATCAATTGGATTTTGGGTACCTAATTCAGATTTTTGGTAGGGTGGAGATTCAAACCTAGGACCTCCCTTGGAGGATTGCCCTCTCCTCTCCAACTCACCTACAACACCTATGTTGGATTTGCTAGACATAAAACTATCATAGATAGACAAGAGGTCTAGATTTATAGCAAAGTATGATGCAAAGAGGGAGGAGTGCTTAAGGGATATGACAACGATTTGAGATCCCATCCTATTGAGATAGATGATAAACCTTGGCCATGCATTGCAAGATGTGTCAAGTATTAGGACCAAAGAGAAAATATTGAGTGAATTAGGGTAACATCTCAGGGGATGATGAGAAGTAAGCAATAGCCTTCCAATAGGAAAATTTAGACTCGCATAAATAATGTATATGGATAAATATAGATACATTTGGCATATCATATTGAAGGTTTAACATTATATGTCATTCAATATATATCATTTCTTTTTTCTTGTGCACCTCATTTTTTAGTACATGAACATCTATTTTTATTACTTATTAAAATATTAGGAATAGTAAAAACTATAAATGATATAATATTTATGAATTAATACGATATATAAGAATAATATTATGTAAGTGATGAATCAAATGCATGTAGTGCAATGTGATTTAACATGTACATAATCAAAATAATTAAGACCTTATAGTAAATATTTATAAGAACTTAAAGAAAATCACAATTGTTCTGTGCTCAATGCTTACCAAGCAGGTAAATTTTAAATGGACGAATAAATAGCACCCAAAATAATAATGAACTTTAGTTTAGAAACTACAAATTTAGTCTTCCTTATAAAATATTTTGACAAATTTTATACTTTCTTTTGAGCTTAATGAAACACTATCGTCCTTCCTATAGTATAAGTCAAGTACTGAATAAACTCAAGAATGCATGTTCATATAATGATCCATATAGTGGAGTGCTCCATAAAAGAGACTCAAATATAAGGAATACATGGTTCATAAAGGAGAACAAAATATTGATGCTCGAAGATAAGAATATATGATCTCATGTACATGCAATGTGTATGTATAGAAGCAAGAATATCATACACATAAATATGATGTATGACAGAAGGAAAAATATAGAGATATCTTGAAAAGTTTGTGTACATGTAAAAACTAGTTGTATACTATCTTTCCAATAGGTTTCCTCCCTTATTTTATTTTATGATTTTCTTTTATTTTTTGAAATATATGCTCTTTGTTTTCACACATGTAAGATGCACCTATTTCATTCTTTTTTTGAGTTAATTATTTTTATCAAATATTATATGTTTCTTTATTCAAATTGTAATATCCTAAAGGATTTTTTATTGATAAACCATACAACTAGTTCCACAACCACCCTGGAGATGGTGTAATTATTTTAAAAAAATAACTTTAAAGAATTATAATAATTTTGGTATAATTGTTGTAGGTAGGAAGATACTTTCAACGTTGATTTTTGAAACTAATAATTGACTTTGTAATTTAAGGTCACATGTAAAATATTTTGCTGATTGTGGGAGAATTTTGATAACTTTTTTATGTATTTTTTGCAAGGTTTGACCAATTTTTGTTGAATTTTTGGAAAATATTTTGAAGATCATGTTTTTTGTGATGAAGTAAAGAAAAACTTTATAAGTTCATATCACACCTTATAAGTTTTGTGATGAAATTAAGGAAAAACTTTAAAATTTCATATTACACCTTAGAAATATTTCCCAATAATGCTATAAATATAGAATTTTTAGGGTAATTATGTATGGAAGGGAAATGTATGCATGTTATAATGATGAGAATAATATGTGAAATTTAGGGACTTTTTTTTATCTACACCCTTAAAAAATAATGTTATTCCACTATGTTTCAATACACTTATCTAAATTATATTCAAATATTAATTTTTTTATTTAATGTAGACCCATTTTTCAGTAAAACTTGGTGGTTGTTTAAGAAAAAACACAAAAAACATCAAGGAGCGATTCCATGAAAAGCACAAACATGGCTGCCAAGTCCTGTTCTAATAGAATAAAAGGCACTCCAAAAATATCTCCTTCCTTTTGATTTATATTCTCTCTTTGTCCATGTAATTTTTTTTCTCATTCTTACATGGATGGTTTTTAATATTAGTTTGAATTCATTGATTCTTATAATTTAGCAACCCTTTAGGATCTTGCAATTTTGGAAGCAGTTATATTAATTTACATTGGGCTAATTTTGTGGATAGAAAAAAAGGACATTATGATAAGGTAGGTGATATTAGTTGACATGGATTTGAACAACTATGTTGTGTCAAATGGAAAGGGTTCTTTATTGGGGCCTCTTTTTCTTCTATTTTAAGATGCACCCACTTGCACTCATTCACTATTTTCACAAAAACAATTGTAGATTTATCATTTTAGTGGAAACAAAAAAAAAGGGCATTTATATGATAATTTACATGCAATGATCTACTTTGTTTTGGTTTGTAAGTGCTTTTCTTGATTGTGAGGTTTGGATGATCCTAAAACAAAATGATGTGGAGATATGTATGGAGGCCTTTGAATTTTATTTTCTAGGTCAACTTTTTTTTGTAGTACTATGGGATATGAAGTAAACCATTCATTACCCAAATTTAATATTTTACAGATAGTAGATAGACTATAAGTTTCATGGTGTAGATATAAACTAATATATAGAGTATGATAATAAACTAGAGTGATTAGCTGAAACATGGACTAGACAACCATTGTACAATAGTCAAAATCAGGCAAAAGAGATACACCATGTATTTCTATGCAAATGGATATAGTGTATTCTATCTCTTTGTCATCAAGAGATAGAGTGAAGTCATGAAAAACATGAAAATAGTAAAATTCTTTTAATATTACTTTAAATTGAGCTATAAAAGATTCAGTATAATCATGTTGTATAACATTTATTAAATATACAATATACTTTATATTTAACTAGGAATTGAAATTTAAGTGCACAATGATGTTATTTTTAGACATATGTACATAAGTATGACCTATTTTATTTTAATTTTGTATGTATTTGACTTGTGATTGGTAGGAAAGTAGAGGATACCCCATAAATGATATATATAAATACATATTGACTTGCTTTCTTTCATCTAAGATCATTGGAGTAAAAGGCTAGTCCCAAAATATATCTTTTTTATGAATCTCAGTAAAATATTTATCCATTATTTTTAATAAGATATGCTTATTCCTACAAATGCTCATGCATGGTCCTATTGATACTAGTTTAAACCATTGAAATAGTGAACCACCAGGCCTAAAGTATATTCTTGGTAGATGGACAAAATATTCAGGTTCATGTGCATGAATAGCTTGGAATTTTTTTGTCTTTGACCTCTATATCATGTGCTTCATTCAATCTAGTTTTCTTATAATCATGATATTGTCTTGTTTCTTCTAAAAATTCACTTAAAGCATCATAATAATTTCTTGACTTAGATGAACTTGGAATGTCAATATTGCATGAAGAATGAAACACTATTTTGAGCGATGATTCACTTGATTATCTTGTACCAATCTCTACTTTCTTTTTTGTATTTTAAATCAAGTCCTTTTGTTTTAGATTTTTATCTTTATGAAGTTCAAATGAAAGCAATATCATATACATTATACTACCTATGTCAATAGGTAATATAATATCAAGTTGCCAATGTAAATAGGATTCAAATGTTTGAAAATGCTCCATAGCTTCTCTATAGGTGAATTGCAATGCTATGTCTAGCTTACCCTTAGATTTTTCAATTAATTTTCTAATGCCATATTTAATAACTTTTAATATTTTATTTTTAATTATGGACTCCATATTTCCTTCCATAATAATTAAAGTTTGTAATTCAATTCTTTTGAAGTTGCAAACCTTATACCTCCCTAGTTTAATATATACTAAAAAATAAAATTTACAAATTTTTAAATTTTTAATCCTTTGATGTAAAAAACCTCTTAACTCCCAAATATTTTAAATTTGCAAAATTTCAAAAAAATCAAATATTTTTAAATATTATTTTTCTAAAAAAATGAAGAACTTAAGAAAATAAATCTTCTATCTTAGAAACTTTAAATATCTTCAATACTTCAAAAAAACTGAAATAAACTAATTAAAATTGAAATCATTATCACTCCACACTTTTTAAAACTATATATATATAGACCTTATAACTCCAATTTTAATATTCTTTATTATAACTTATGACTTTAATTAAAGCATTTGAAAACCTTTAATTTTTAACTAATATGGCTTTCACTTTGATTAACTTGTGCTTTCTTATGAATGTGCTAACAACTCTTTCTTGGTCATCTTACACTTGTTCATTGGATACACTAATAACTCTACATTCCAATTTAAATATCCTATACCAAACTAAACCCTAATATTGTGTTGAACTCTGCATGCAATTCAATTATTCCATTGGCTTCTTTTTGTGATAATAGTCTTTGTATATCCATGTTATTTTTATTGGCTACTAGCAATATTGCTTGACATTACTTCTTGTAGGTGTAATATGAATGTTAGTCTAATCACATTTGTTATTAATATTTTTCCTAATGCTCATCAATTCACCTCCTTTTCTATACTCTTCACTAGTATCCTCTTTGGTCCCCTCACTTTGTTTGCCTTTTTACTTGACACTATTGAAATATTTGCTCCTCTACTAGTCTTCCTTACTCAATGTTATGAAGTGTTGATCTCTTTGCTTTGCCACAAGTCTCTTCACTTTTTTTTGTTGGATAATAATGGGTTGTACTTGGGTCCCACAATCTTGAACAATTACAAGTCTCTTCTTTAGAGCTTGATATAGGGTTATGCATAGTGGCGAATATTCACCAAATGGGTGAATATTAGGATTTTCAAAATTGGAAATTGGTGAATATGAGGCCCCTCGACGTCGGCCCTTTCACCTAAAATTTTTAGGACCAATTTTTTCTCAGGGTCAATTCGCCACAATATATATATAAACATAGGCATATTTGTTGTTGTTGGAAATATATTTTTAAGACAGATCTAATGGTGGTGTTTTTAGGAAGTTATAATATGATTTAATAGGTCAAAAGTAGCCCCAAAGATGAACTTACATTTTAGGGTTTCAAATACTCCAAATTTTGGTATGAAGATGCTCGATTTGATTTGCTTAGGATTCTCCATGATTCACCTTGATTTTGATGGATTCGCCATTTTTTTACAAGTACATTTTGATTCTGACCCCTTATGCATAACCCTGGCTTGGGAATTTACAAATAGTTACACTTCTCATCTTAATTGAGATGCTCTAGCTAAAAACCTACAACATTTTATATAAAATGTTTGAATTCTTGATTTTTCATTTTTTGGATCTTTTCAATTTTTTGTATGAATATCAAAACTTCACATCTACTATCTATGCATTGCATCTTAGTAGAGTAATATTTCCAAAACGAAGCACTATCATAGTCCACTTTACCAAATTTGAATTGCTAGTTTCCTTCAGTCATCAATTTTGACTATTTTTCTTTTGTAGCATAGGTTCTTCCTCCTAAAAAGTGATAAGATCTGAGAATGCATTTTTGTACTTCAAGATCTTGATGTAGTATCTAGTTGTAACACATTTTTTAGGAAATTTATTTTTAGACAACTGATCATCATCGATTTTTTCATAATTAGCTTCAAGAATTTCATATGAGGTGATAATATTTTACATGGAAGTATATGGATGGTCTTTAGTAACTATTTGGATTTCATCAATGATCTGCTTCACATTCTCCTTTTGATGTTGAGTCTTATTTTTCTCCCTTGATTCTTGTTAGACAATTGGTGCTTCTATAATATGAGCTTATTTCTTTTTAACGGGAACATTTGAAGATTTTGAATCATTCACATGCAAGGCCTTCTCCACCATGGAGAAATTAAAGCATGATTGAATGTTCGAATATCTCTTTTTCATATTCAATATTTTGAATCCATTCCCCTTCTATAGAGGAGATAGTAATGGATTGAGGTCTAGGAACTGAAACATCCATCCAAATAGCCAATATTTCTTTAATAATATTAATTTTTTTTATTACATGGATGAAGGAGTTTTGAAATGGTCGCCAAACCTTTTAACAAGGTAGAGCAGTCACCAAAAAGGTAACGAAATACTTCAATGGATAAATTTTTATCTATTTGGGCATCCATATACTAGAATGCACCAATTGAATTACCAATTTTTGTGGATATCTTCTCTTCCCAAAAATCCACAGGGAGAAGATTCACCCATACTGAGAAGCCATTAAATTCTTCTATAAAGGGGTTGAAACTAGGTGTCCAAGGTCTTATATAGACATCCCTTTGTCCAAAAAACCAATTATATCTATAATCTATTACCTCATATCTATCTGTTAAATTAGAAAAGGAAACAAAAAGGAATTTTTGGGTAGGAGAGTTACTTCGAATTTTGTACTCCACCAAAATTTAGTGTATCCTTTGAGCTCATCCAAGCATGGTCTTCCGCACTTGAGTTTATAGATAATTTTTAGCACTTCATAATAAATCATATCCAACCCAAATTCATCCTCCAAAATTTTGATAAAGTGTAGCTTTTCATCCACCCAAGAACCCAAATATCCTTTATACATATTTATTATGATTGAAAACCTACGATTTACACATGACAGACGGTTCATCCAACCCACATTACGATTGCTGGTGCTTCTTATAATCCTTTAGTTTCCTATGAATTTTTCCATCGTCTACCTCTGCATCTTCATAAGATCCTTCCTATCCATATCCATTTTTGTGCTTGTTGTAGCCTTTACATTCACCGTAGCTCATCACATGCTATCCATATCCATTTTTGTGCTTGCCCTAGCCTCTACATTCATCGTAGCTCATCACATACTACCCATATCCATTATTGTGCTTTCCATAAGCTTCAAATTCATCATATATGATCACAGCCTCTACATTGATCATAGCTAGCCAAAACCATCCCTTACCATTCACTATAGCTGGTCATAATAATCCAAAGAGTAGCAATTCACTAGGGTTTAACTAACTAGTCTCTTCACTTGATACTAGTGCTAGATGATATAATATTTTTTTTGGGATCAACTCTAGACATTGCTCTTCTTCTATTGGAGATGTTGGATAATTCCCTCCTATATTTTCTTCTATTGGAGGTGTTGAGACTAATGTTATTTCAAAAATATCTCTAATCCATTTACATATTCAATAGCTCTTTTTATCACTTTTTTATTATTATTTATCTACACTATTTTTCATAATTATAACTCTCTACTTCTACCTTGATAACTTTCTATTTACCTTTATTTTTTTATTTTTTTAATGGAAAACATCACTTTTGGGATGCCACTTTCAGGTATGACCAAAGGAGATAGGGGTATCTATTCCACCAAAATTTCCCAAGGCTTGCACTTGGCTTACCCCTCGACACACTCAAATAGCATTCCTAGCCCAAATTAAATTATTCAATAAACCACACATGTACCAGTAAAAAAGGATGAAAAAAAACCATTTACTTAAGGATCATACAGATTATAGTAGTCATAAGGATTTCTTCATACTACTTTCACCATAACTAGCACTAGAAATACCCTCATTATCTTTTTTTATCAAAGAAATAATTCTATGCTTGATTCTCTTAAGAGCATCCATGTCAAAAAATTGGTTAATCCAAGTGATCTTTATCAAACCTCTATTCACTCCCTAATTAGTAATAGCATCATCCACATTATTTATAGATCTTCACACATGAAAGTACTCTAGGGACTGAAATGAGTGATAGAGTTCTCTTATAGTATGAATAATATCATGTAGCCTCCATATAGATAGTGAGTGTTGGGAATTGAATTGCACCAAGTTTTACTTGATACTACGGTTTTCTATCTTCCTACTTTTTGTTTAGGCTTGCAACCGATAGCTGCAGCTCAGCACTCAACATTGGAAGGACCAAAATAGGGGTTTTCGATCCAACCTCCATATTAGGTTGGTTCCTTGTCAACTTAGCAGATTGTTGACACAATTATGCTCAATTAGGGCTTGGAGTTTAGGGTAAGAGAAGGTTAGGGTTAGAGAGATGTAGATATCAATGGACGGATAGGTTAACATCATTGCATCACCATAAAAAGCTTCCAAAAAACCATATTAAAGACATACATTCAGATCAACCCTTATCCCAAGATAGCTCGTTTCAGATATTAAAGCATAACAGAGAAATGTTATAGCAAGAAAATTTCAATATCCAGGAAATGATAATCCAAATAGCAGAATTCACCAAAACTAGATTTTACATAAATGTACTTACTAATAACACAGAACAAACTTCAAAGTAGATTTCAATTACTCATAACAACTAGTAATCCAAGATAGGCACAAACTAACCATCTAAGTATTCACAGAAATACAACTATGAAATCTAAACCTCTGACATCAAGCATGGAAATGCAGCCTTGAGGCGAAGATCAATGTATTGCTCCTTTCATTAAGCTCTTCAGAAATATTTACAATGGTATAGGCAAACACGCTAGAGCCGACCCTTCAAAACGAGGGTTCAACCTCTACTTATAGTTTTTCATATTACAAATCAAGAAACAATACATCAAATCTTGTTACAATAGCTCAACAAAGAGTTTAGCTAGCATTAGCTCATTGGTCAGACCTCCGAGAAATCTATTGAAAGGGAAACTACCATGGTAGCATGAGTTCTCTACAACTTGTTCATTCATTAGAATTGCAGTTCAGAACATTCTAGATCATGCACTTCCATCGATATTTCTTGGGAGTAGAGCGCCACCGTCGATCTACAACTACCTCTGGTTTGATCTTCTTGGAAACTCTCGATGCTTCATCTTTCGGCCAATATGTTACAGTTCTAGTGTAGGGACATCATTTTTAATGGCCCATATTTAGCAGACTAACCTCCACCATTGATCTTCTTTATCCCATGGTCCATATTAGATCCGGTATAAGCTGAAAGCCCATCTGCTAGATGATGTCATTTTACTTAGCAACAGAACATCCAATCCGGATCTTGGAAATTCGAACCTTGAATCCACTTCGAGACCCTTATATTCTGATTTATCCTTTCCAATCTGCATTAAAATGGTGATGATGTCACCTCTTCCTTATAACTTTTGTGGATTCCATTTCGGATAGAATGAGCGCCTTCCTCAGTTCAGATCCGGAGTTAAGTTCTTACATCATTCTGCCATTCCGCCTTATCTTCATTCTAGATAGAAAAAGACTCGTTCATTCTCCGGATTGTCAATCCGCACTTTTTTACTACTTACATCATCATCTCCTTGAGACTTTTGTGGATTTGAGGATAGCGCTAATCCGGGGTGGAGAACCAAAAGAGTTTCCAAAATTGGGTATATGCAAAAGGGCCATTCCGCACTTTTTTCTGTTGACGTCACCACCTTTCACAAACTTTTGCGGATTTTGCAATCCTTCTTCAATCCGGACCCGGAATGGAGTTCCCCGGAATCATTTTAAACAAGCAAAACTGCATGACTATTGAGCGGATTCATCTTATCAACCTTGTTCTAGAGCGGAATGGCAGTTTTATCACTTAGTAAAAATTATACAAAATTTTACTAAGTATGTAGCCATTTTGGGCCTACATTCTAGCACCTCCTAGGTGGATTTTCTCGCAAAGCCAATCGAATCCAGAGTCTTATCCATTGGGCCTTAGGAGTCAAAATAAAATTTATTTTTGAAGATATGTTTTAAGGAATAACTTCCATACAAACCTTACCCTCTGAAAGCCCAAATTCTACTTATAGGGTAAAGGTTTATATATAAACCATGCCAAAAACATCATAAAACCCACTTGTTCGGCCATAGACTTATGTCCATAATATCAGTACCATTATTGTCTTCCAAAACTATACATAACTCTACCTCCTTTATAAGGCTTTATTTCAAAGAATGCCTTCACACAAAAATGTTGTTCTGTAGACTTCATACCTTTATTGCTTATTTCTGACAATTGTTAGGGTAAAAATAAAAATACAAAATTGATACTATATGTACAAACATAGAATGTCTTAAGCATGAGCCCCTCCCGAGCCTGTAAGTGTTCAATATTACTCTCATTCTTCTACAACCTCTTCCTCTTCATCCTCTCTAGGAGTCTGTACTTCCTGATTATATTTTCCAAAGGTGTCCTTGAACACTTGAATCATTGATTCTAAATATTGAAGAGCCTACTTCCAGGCTTGCTTAGAAGGATTTGATGTTTCTTTAAGCTACTTATAAATGTATTGTAATTCTTCCACATCCTCATAATCAGCAGCATTTCCTCTAATCACTAGATCTTCCATGAGATCTCTTAGGCGTGTGTAGCTCATAATTAGCTTAGCAACTTGTTCTTGAGATAGTGGCTCTTCTAATGAACCGATTCCAACCTCATCCTGTAAGCTATATTTAATGCTTTGCTGGACTTCTTCCATAGATAACAAGTTGTGATCTTCCTTCCATAGTCCTCTAAAACTGACCTTAATCAATTCCTCATTTAATTCAATGATCTCTTTAATCCCCTTGTCTATTCTGTCAAACAAGAGCCAAGATTTCTGAGTTGCCTTGTGTTTTTTTACTACTATCTTGGAGGCTACCCTAGCTATATTCCATTCCTTACTAGGAATTGGTTTAGTAGCATCACTGAGCCTACTACCAACCAATATGTACATTCATTCTACCAGAATCACCATAGGCTGTAACTCTCTAGTGATATGATCTAAGTCCTTTTGAATGGCAGATAGCAAATGGATGGCATATTTCAAGTAGTCAATGATAAGTTGAAGGCCTAAGAATTTTCCTTGAATTTCAGAGAGCAATTCCTCCTTGATATTTTTCAAACTATCTTTAGAAAATCCAATGGACTTGGCCTTCTCAATATGAAGCTGATGTTTTAAATTTTGAATTTCTTTGGCTTGATGCTCATTCAGCTTCTTTTGTTCCTCTAGTTGGTCTTTCAACTCATTAGCTTTCTGGAACCTTTCCTACCAACTCTTAGCCTCTTTCCTCAGAACTTTCTCCACTTATTTCTGATCATGGAGGCCCTTCTTAAGCTTTTCAACTTGTTGTTTCAACTTTTCTACCTTATCTTTTGCTATATCAGTATTTACATAAAAGGTATCCAAGTGAGCCTTTGCCATCCCTAACTCATCTTCAGTAGGAAGCTTGTTGATATCTTCTATGATTTCCTCTACTTTATAATCTTGAGCAGTCATTTCATTTTTAGGTTTGCTTACCTGTGGAATCAAAGATCTTGAAATCCTTTTCCTAGTGACAGGGTTAACATACATACTTTTCCTTGTCACAACCATTATACTGGAAGGCCTGGTAAGATTCTCTACCCAATAGTCATTTATACTCTGAGTAACTACCTATCCTTTTGATACAATAATAGACCTTGAAATATCAGCAGCCAAAGGAGATTACGGTATTAAAAATATAAAGGTGGACTTATTTGCTATTTATGGGGGTGGAGATATATTGATAAAAGCCTCTGTTATAATGGTAGATTCTATGACTACCACTGCTATGGACATAGGTAAATTAAGAGAAACGGGAATAGTACTAATAGTATAAGGGATGGATGAACTTGGAATGCAGTGTCTGATGGATTGTGGCAAAGAAAATGGGGGCGCAATGATAGTGGATACTGAAGTGGATGCCTAAGAAGTGGAAGGTGGGTTTGAGAAAGATTGTGACATAACAGAATTGACTGGTACCTCCATAGATACTGATGGAACGAGAGAAAAATTGGGAGATGGAGGAGGTAAATTTGCCACATTTTCTTGCTCAGAAAGGGAGGGAAATTCTTTTGGGGATTCATGGAGATGAGAAGGAGAAGAGGGATTAGAAACCATACCTTCGCCTACATATGTAGGGTTTTCTTGCTCAACTCCTTTTTCAAGTTTTTATTCTTGTTCAACTAATCCTTCTGTATAAAAAATAGCTACTTCTTCCGCAATTTCCTTCATACTCATCTTCTGATTTTTGGAAATCTCTCTCCCTTCTACATGCAGAGTTATCTTAGCCATTTTATGAACTAATCAGAAAGCATCCATATCATCTCTGGAATCTTCTTCTGATAATTCTCCTTGCACTCCTCCGAAAGGTAAATATTGCTCAGTAATGGATTGTGGCTTTGCTGACGCCGTAGGAGTAAAAGAAAGTGGCTTGATTCCAATGCTCTTACCCTTCCTTTTTTGATCAAAAAATTTGTCCTGAGGCTGTGCTCCTAGAGCTAAATTTTTAGGCCTAGATTTTGCTTCAATAATTGGGGTACTAACAGCCTTTTATTTAGAACATTTCATTTTGCTCATCATCCTAGCTCCTTTAGGGAATATCTCCACCTACTCAGAAGTAGGACTTAAAGTCCTCAATGCTTCAATATTTTTCAAAGAAGTCCTTTGATCTGTAGAATTTTGGAGAGATTCAGAATCACCCTAGGGTTTTTCAACCGTTAATACAA
The DNA here is from genome assembly GCA_028583015.1 of Wollemia nobilis. Lineage (NCBI taxonomy): Eukaryota > Viridiplantae > Streptophyta > Pinopsida > Araucariales > Araucariaceae > Wollemia > Wollemia nobilis. The sequence continues at coordinate 135,113 of JAQPPZ010001769.1, forward strand.
TGTGCCTTACATCCTTTAGTTCCCAAGTATCAATATTTTCATCATATCTTTTTGAAAACTCTTTATCAAATTTTATTCCAAATTTAGATTCAACTTTTCCAATTTCAACTCTCATATGCCACCAATCCATGATCTTGGCATCCTCCCATGGTCCCTTGAAATCATCCTCTTCTACTTCTTCTGAAGCTTCCTTCTTAGATGACATGTCTTTTTTCTTTGCTGACTTTGACTTGGAAGAGGGCATGTTTTTCTTTGTAGTTTTAGCTTTAATTTTGTCAATCATCTCTTTAGTAATCTGATGACTGGACTAGTGGTCGGGATCAAAATATTCAATCTGCTCATAAAAATCCAACCATGGAGGTAACTGATCCATCTTGGAAACATTCCACTCTAACAGGGTAGTCTCATCATTGTTTCTTCCCTGTTCAAAATGAGCCCTAGGCCTTTTCTCAAATTTGTAGGCCTTATCTCCATTCAGAGTTTTATTTTTTGTAGTGAAAATACCATCGAGATCATAACTCCACTTCTGTGGGATATAAAATAGACCTAACCTATCCAGGTATTGGTCAATTTTCTGACTTTACCCCTTTTTAGTAATGGTGATATCACTCAAAGTGTGGTGAGAAAGCAAAGACTTCATTTTTCTCCCTGAACCATATCTCGATTCAATGTATTCTACATGCCTCAAATATTCTAAGGAAAAGAGTCTCTCCATGACAAAATGGGGCAAAAGAAAAGGTTTACCCATGAAACCATATAATTTGATGATTGTTCCCTTAGTTAAAAGATACCAATCCCCTTATTTTGCATCTTTATTCCTTAGAATCTCTTTGGCCAGGGGTGGTAATCTGGGGAAATTTCCGTACATTATTTTGAGGGCCCGTCCAAGAAATTCCAAATTGAACCTATAGTGAGACTCATTGCTTCTTAAATGATTTTTCAAATAGTAGATTGGCATAGGTTCTCCTTTATTGCTTTTATCCTTGACAGGGATCCACGACATTCTATCTTTCACAACGGCATAAAACATCCATACCAAGCTTGAGCAATGCCTAAAGCTAGGAGCGCCAGAGCCCCTCTTTAATCTTACTAACTATTCATGAATTATTTGGGTGAGAAACACTGGCCAATCAAAATAAATCACCCTTATTCCTCTTTTTGCCACCTCCTTTTCATACATCCTTTCATTAGAGATACAGTATGCAACGAAAATTTGCCAACCATGAACCTCTTCATCAGAGTCCAAACCCTCCATGCAGGCCAACATAGAGAACAAAATGGGGGTTACAAAATTTTTTATAGAAATGGGAACTTCAGGCAACTCATCCTAGGGTTTGGTATCCAGCTGCTTATAGACCCAATTCCTAAATGACTCGCCATCATTCGCCCGCTTCTTTGTGGAATAAAACCTTGTTTTTTCAATAATTCTAAAGGGTTTTGGTGGTATTGGTGGGCTACACCCTAAGGCAAGAATCTCATGACAAAAAGAGGTAGTGATGCTAAAAAGGGTTTCTCCCTCACCGATTTTTACTGCCTTAGCCAGTGGGTCATAGTATTTCACTATCATAGCTATCAATTTAGGGCATGGATGGACAGAATCACAAATGTAAAAGGACAAATAAGAGAGAATGGAGCATCTACCTTCTACCGATAGAGCAATATTATTTTTGTATATGGCATTCATGCTCCTTAATTTTGTCCTTTCGATGATGGTCATTTCTATATCTACTACCGCATTGGCTTTGTCCAGGTAAGGCACAGATGTTCTTTCATCTAGATTTTCAAATTTTGGGACATATTTTGTAGCTTCTGTAGGATATTTCTTTGGAGCCATTTTGTAATAGTAATATTTTGTGCACTGAGTAAGAAAGGAGGGCTTCAGAACACTGCTAAGCTTCTTTACAATCTAGTGGTTACAAAATGAATCCCGCATAGTACTTCACTTTTATCATATGGAATGTGCATATCATACACTATTAATGTAGTTGTTGTACGACATCTTGTTGGTACACTTCACCATCCTTTCCATTATTTATTTGGCTGCTCAAAAAGTGGCATCCTCCCTTCTCATTGGTCAAATTTTGAAATTGTGTTTCTAGCTCGTCACATCCCTTCGGCTACTCTTCAGTCCCCACACAACTTTTTTAGAATTAAATGCATTAGCAATATTTAGCCTCCATGTGTCAACTTAGGACTTGATGTTTGGCTTTACCCAGATTTCACTCTAACTATCTCTATCTTTGAGAGGTTCCTGTATTAGTGCCATTCTTGTTTCTCTTTTGATGGACCATTCTTATGGAATCACCAATCTGGATTCGACCATGTGGTCTTGAGGGCGGAATGCCACTTTGAGGAGTTTTGCACAGCACAATGTGCAGGATGGAAGATTACCATGAATCTGGCCAATACTTAGTCATTTCTTGCAAAACTTCTTTCTCTCTCTCTTCTCTTTTTTTTTAGCATTTCTCCAAAAAAGAACTAATTACAAAGTGTAGAAAGAAAATGAAATAGAAAGTGCAGAAAGGAGAGGGAAATATTTGTACAATGTATATACATATGTTACAATGAGCTTATTTCTTACATATAGTAAAGCTTAAGGTGGAAACCATTCACCGGAATTGGTTGTATGTTTCCTTCTAAGTATTTCAACTGAAATACATTAGACTCTTTTGCTTCCACAATTTCGAAAGGACCATCCCAAAAGGAATCAAACTTTTCATTCTTGCTCGGCTTTGCTTTTTCCATATTCCACCTGAGAACTGAGTCTTCTACTTGAATTTTTCTGAACCTGGACTTTTTATCAATCCATGCTTTAATGTCTGATGAATGCTTCTGAAAATGATCATATGCTTGAGTTTTGCTCTCTTCTAGTTGTAGCAAGTGTGTCAACCTAATTTTCACTAGATCATCCTCTAACTCTTCTTATGTACTGACAAGCTTAAGTGCTAGGATTTCTAGGTGAATCATCAATACTGCCTCTTTTCCATATACCAATGCATAAGGAGAAGTTTTGATAGACTTTTTAATAGTAATCTTGTTCTTTAAATAGAGCATGTTCGAGAAATAGGTTCCAATTCCTTTTGTTACCTTCCAGAGACTTTCTCAAAATCCTTAATAGGTTCTTGTTGGTAGATTCTGCAAGTCCATTACCTTGTGGGTAATAGTTTGAAGTATTTTTAAGAGTGATGCCATACTTGCTGGTAATCTCAATGTACTTAGCTCCTATAAAATTAGGGTCATTATCACTCACCAAATATTTTGGAACTCCAAATCTATAAATAAAACTCTCCATAAAGTTGATCACAACTTCTTGGTCTGCCTTCTTTGTAGGAATAGTGTCTACCCATCTGGTAAGATAATCTGTAGTTGTAAAGAAAAAATTGTGCTCTATTGAAGAATTAGGATTTATGACTCCTATGAAATCTAATCCCCATTGTTGAAAAGGCTCCTCAACTTGAATAGGCTTTAGGGGGGATGTAGCATTTCTAGTATTTCCAACATACCTTTGACACTTATCATAGACCTGGGTAACTTTAAAAGCATCATTGAACATAGTAGGCCAATAATAGCCTGCTCTTATTATCTTCAAAGTTGTAGTCCTACCTGAGCTATGGCCACCTGCTGACCCTCCATGAAATTCTTCAATGACTCTTTTTGTTGGTCCTCCTTCAAACATTTCAGGAGAATACCATCCAAGTTTCTTTTGAACAACCCTTCAGGAAGTAATACATATTTTAGAGTGTGAAGTCTATACATCCTTCTTTGAGAAGAATTTAGATCAGGTGAGAAAATTATAGTTTGGAAATACCTGGTAATTTTTTCGATCCAATCATAATTCGGAGTGTGGACAATCTCTACTTGATCCTCTTCTGTCATCTGACAAGCTGTCACTCCAGTCAATTCTAAAGTATCTGTCAATCCTTGGCACAAGTCTCTACCTCATACCAGCTTTGTGGGGTATATTTCCATGTCATACTCCTAGATATTAGTAATCAAACCAGCCCTTTTATATCCTAGGTCACCTTGTAAGATAAAAATTCTCACATCTGAATGAACCACATACACCAGAGTTTTGCTTTGTACCAAATATTGTTTGAACTTCTTAAGTGACTTCATCACAAAAAACACTTGTTTTTCAATAAATTATTATTTTACTTGATAGTCATGTAAATTCTGACTCCAAATGAATATAGGGTGTTCATCCCATTGATCATCTCTTTGGGTGAGCACCGAATCATAACTTTTTTCAGCTCCATAAGCATAGAGAATAAAATCTTTGTTGAAATCAGGATTTATCAAAACTAGGGCTATGGAAATGGATTGCTTGATGATCTCAAAAGTTTACTTCCTAACCTCATTCCACTTGAATTCTACTTTTTTCTTGAGTATTTCAGATATAGGCCTCATCTTCTGTGCAAAATTAGAAATGAACTTCTTGACAAGATTAATTTGACCTAAGAAAGACTACAACATCTTCTGATTAGTAGGCAATGGAATAACTATAATTGCTCTAATTATATCTGGCTCTATGACCATACCTTCCTTTGAGACCACATGTCCTAGTATTTTTCCCTCATGTACTGCAAAGAATGACTTCTTAGGATTAAGTGAAATACCAAATTCTATGCATTTTTGAAAAACTTGTTCCACATGACCATGTCAGTCTATAAGAAAAATTCTTCATTCCTTCGGACTGTGATTGTAGAACCTCACCAGTCCTTGCATCATTTCTACATTTAGCACCATCAAAGTGCATAACCCATGTTTCATTGTTTCTTAGGGATTGCTTAGAAATAGTAGGGAGTTTATTTTCCAATTAATTTTTTATGTTGTATGTACCCATACCAGTTCCAAATTGACTATAATATTCTTTGAAAGGCATCTCATATTCAATGTCTAGTTCCTCAATGTTTTCTACTAGCTCAAATTCCTCCAAAGGGTTAAGGTTGCACATATCTTCTTCAATTTTTTCAATATGATAAGCAACTGGTTTCTCAGGAGTTATCCTTATCCTCTTTCCCTTGAAAGGTATTACCATGCTATAATAATCCATATACATACATCCTCCTATATTTGTAGTAAATTCTCTTGAGAGACATAACCCAAAATAGGGTTCTAAATCCACCACCACTATTTCCTGTACTATTGTCACCTCGGGGGCTCTATGCAACCTCATCAATACATCTTTAATAACCCCAACTATCTTGATAGGTGTCCCATCTAACTGTAACACTTCAAGATAATATCGGGTATACTCCATACCCATTTCTTCACAGTCTGCCTTAGGAATAACTATGGTTGATGCTCCTAAATCAATCATACAATTCTTAACTACCCATCCCTCCATTCTTAGGGGTATATAAAAAAGGGGAGGTTTGTTCTTTAGAACAATAAGTGTCATTTCTTTCTTTTATGATGGTATACTGAGGATGGTAGTGGCTGGTCTATTCTAGGGATTTTTACTGAGGGAAGCTTTAAGTAGGTCAATCTGGCTTGGGATGAAAAGAGTATCATATAGGCTAGCTTTTGATGGAATCCTTTTCATCTCTTCCATAATGTTATACTCAGACTTGGTTAGGGATAGTCTTTCCAATCCTCTGTCTGGCTCACCACACCTCCTTTTATATTGTTGGGTTGCCTCTAATCTTTGTATTTTGGTAATAGAGGGGAACCTGAGCCTTTCTTGTTCTTCACCCTTGGATTTCATTCTGTCTCCTTCCATTACTCTTTCTAGATTTTTAGGGAAATTATTAGTTTTCTCCTTTCCCTTGGCTTGGGGAATAGGAAAAGTGTCACTATTTTGAGGAGGGAAGTCAACATTCCTTTGAGAAGGGACCTAGAATTGTCCCATATTCTGAGGGTCTACTTGTAAAGCTTTATTTCTAGACCTTGTCTTAATAGCAATTGGGATTTCTTCCTCTAACTCATTCCCAACCATGATATGATTAGGGTGCCATAACATATTAACTCTCCTCTTCTGATTTCTTTCAGCTTGATCCATGGCTTGTTGAACATGGTGTTGATACATCACATAAGACTGTGAGTCATGGGGGTCATTGCATACTAAACACCAGACATTTGCAAGAGTGGTATCTGTAGAACATTCTAGATATTCATATGTTGCATTCACCCTAACCTCAGTATTGTTACTAGGGACAGGCCTTTGATATTTGTTTACATATGGGAATATCCTCTATTGTGACCTTTCTTGATCTCTCTTTTCCATTGAATTCATTCTGTTACTCAAAGTTTTCATGGTATTTTGTATGTCCAGAATAGCATACAATTCTTGAGAAGGTTGAGAAGAAAGAGGGGGAAAAGAAGGTATGGAGGACACAAGTTTAGATCCAGGAATCGGATTTATCTTAGGATATGGAGATGGTAAAGAAAGGGGGTCCATGTAGGAATATTTTTCAGATTTCTCATGGCTACTACTGGTTTCTGAGTTGTAGGGCAACATGGTCTTCACGGGAATTCTTCCTACATTGATCGGGATATTTTTAGTATGGGCAATTGCATTATAAACTTGGAGGAAATTTTCAATACGAGATTGTTGTGTTTTTAGACCTACCTCTGATCCCAAGGCACGAATGTAATACATATAAGCCAAACAAGTATTTGGTCTAGCAGTGGGGGAATTCTCTTCCATGTTCTTCTAAATCTCAAATTAAAGTCTGAGACAGTTTCTTGTTGAGTTTTTTGCATGGCTGTAAACTGATTCAACAGGAAAAAAGGATAAGCAGATTCATTAAATTCTTCTATGAATGGTTTAGCCAAGGATTGCCATAAAGTGATAGAATTATCTTCTAGAGTTATAAACCAATGCAATATCTTTCCATGAAAGGACAGGGCTAGAATTTTGACAATAATATTTTCTTCTTTTATGTTGTGGATCGTTGCTAGATTCAAGATATCTTGGCAGTGCTCATAAGCTATCTTCCCAAATCCATCATATGTGAGGGTTGCCTTAGATACAACCTGAAGAACAACATCTATTTGTGCTAATATAAGGGGCCCAGTTGAATCCTAGTTAGGGTACTTCTGAAGTGGCTGATTAGGAGCCATATTATGTGCCATTTTTTTGGTTGTAGGTCTTCTTGGGGGAATTGTTGGGTTTTCTTCCAGAAGCTCTTCTTCTTCAATAAAATCTTGATCTAAAATTTTGATAACAATAGCCTTTCTCTAAGATAACTCACAATGAAAAAAATAATCAGGGTTGTTCTTCTTATAAGACCTAGTATAGATGAAAGGGTACTAGTCTACAATAATTTTTTAGGGTCTTCTAACTAGGGACTCGCTAGGTGAACTTTATTTTCTCAGCTAATAAGGTCAAGATAATTCACCAAATCTTGATTCCTTCGGGATGAGATAATAATAACTCTTCTAGATGGGTTTCGTGTTCCTTGTGAACTGTCCCACCAAGCGTGCCAAAAATTGTTGGGCATTGAATTGCACCAAGTTTTACTTGATACTACGGCTGTCTATCTTCCTATTTTCTGTTTAGGCTTGCACCAGATAGTTGTAGCTTAGCACTCAATATTGGAAGGACAAAAATAGGGATTTTTGATCCAACCTCCATATTAGGCGGGTTCCTTGTCAACTTAATAGATTGTTGACACAATTATGCTCAATTAAGGCTTGGAGTTTAGGGTAAGAGAAGTTTAGGGTTAGAGAGATGTAGATATCAGTGGATGGATAGGTTAACATCATTGCATCACCATAAAAAGCTTCCCAAAAACCATATTAAAGACATACATTCAGATCAACCCTTATCCCAAGATAGCTCGTTTCAGATATTAAAGCATAACAGAGAAATGTTATAGCAAGCAATTTCAATATCTAGGAAATGATAATCCAAATAGCAGAATTCACCAAAACTAGATTTTATAGAAATGTACTTACTAATAACATAGAACAAACTTCAAAGCAAATTTCAATTACTCATAATAGCTAGTAATCCAAGATAGGCACAAACTAACCATCTAAGTATTCATAGAAATACAACTATGAAATTTGAACCTCTGACATCAAGCATGGAAATGCAACCTTGAGACGAAGATCAATATATTGCTCCTTTCATTCAGCTCTTCAAAAATATTTACAATGGTACAGGAAAACATGCTAGAGCCGACCCTTCAAAAAGAGGGTTCGACCTCTACTTATAGTTTTTATTTTACAATAATCAAGAAATAATACATCAAATCTTGTTACAATAGCTCAATAAAGAGCTTAGCTAGCATTAGCTCATTGGTCAAACCTCCAAGAAATCCGCTAAAATGGAAACCGCCATGGCAGCATAGGTTCTTTGCAATTTGATGGTCGTTCATTAAAACTGTAGTTCAGAACATTCTAGATCACACACTTCCACCAATATTTCTTGGGATTCGAGCGCCACCGTTGATCTTCAACTGCCTCTAGTTTGATCTTCTTAAAAACTCTCGATGCTTCATCTTTTGGCCAATATATTACAATTTTGGTGTAGGGACATCCTTTCTAACAACCTATATTTAGTATACTAACCTCCACCATTGATATTATTTATCCCATGGTCCATATTAGATCTGGTATAAGCTAAAATCCCATCTATTGGATGACATCATTTTACTTAGCAGCAGAACATCCAATCCGGATCTTGGAAATTAGAACCTTGAATCCGCTCCGGGACCCTTATCTTCTGCTTTATCCTTTCCAATCCGTATTAAAATGGTGATGACATCACCTCTTCCTTATAACTTTTGTAGATTCCATTCTAGATAGAATGAGCGTCTTCTTCAGTCTAAATCCAAAGTTAAGTTCTTACATCATTCCACCATTCCGCCTTATCTTCATTTCGGATATAAAAAGACTCGTTCATTCTCCGGATTGTCAATCCACACTTTTCTACTACTTACGTCATCATCTCCTTGAGACTTTTGTAGATTTTAGGATAGCGCTAATCCAAGGTGGAGAACCAAAAGAGTTTCTAGAATTGGGTATATGCAAAAGGGCCATTCACATTTTTTTTTGCAGACGTCACCACATTTCACAAACTTTTGCGGATTTTGTAATCCTTCTTCAATCCGGACCCAAAATGGAGTTCCCCATAATCATTTTAAACAAGCAAAACTGCATGAATTTTGAGCGGATTTGTCTTATCAACCTTGTTCTGGAGTGGAATGGCAGTTTTATCACTTAGTAAAAATTATACAAAATTTTACTAAGTATGTGGCCATTTTGGGCCTATAGTGAGGAATATTATTTTTTAGTCTATTTTATGATCACCTCAAAATCTCCTTCAACATAAATATTCTAGTCATTTTATTTAAGGGCCCACAATAACCCTTCAAGGAGGGCATGTGCCTCAACATGATCGTTAGTAGTATCTTCAAGGCTAAAGAAAAATTGCCTCTTATATTTCCTTGGTCATCATGAAATATGCCATCCCTACTGGCTTTACTTGGGTTTCCCTAAGATGCACCATCAAATTTGAGCTTAATAAACCCTTGATAAAGAGGTTTCCAACTAATTTGTGTGTTATTCTTAGAGGATTTATTTATTTTTGATTGGGCACCAAATGATTGTCATCTAAATGTTGGCCCAACCATTGAATCTTGATATCTCTAGTATTTTTATCTAGGGGTTTATGCCAAATATCCCACTACTTTACCAAAATATATTTAGTCACTACCTTTTCAATAGAAATCTAGGTTTGGAATTGGGGGATTCTTTCCTCCCTAAAAATCATTTTATTTATCCATAACCAAATTGATCAAATAATACAAGTGGGGGTCCATTCCCATATGAATCTAATATAGTCAATATTGGAGTTTTAGCTAACCCACTCCAAAATTAGATCCCTTATAGTCTAAAAATTATGGAGGGTTCTCTCCAAGATTTTACAAAGTCCTGCTAGAGTAGGGTTATGCATAAGGGGTCGGCCCCAAAATGTATTTATAAAAAATTGACGAATCAATTTTGAAATCCAAGAGAATAGTGTTCACACGCATGTAGAAGATTCACTATTATTAAGGGTAATGTTGGAAATTTAAACTTAAAATGGTCAAATTATTATAAATTTGGGGTGAATCGACCCAAAAAAATTTGCACCCATTTTTTTTGGCTAATGGACCCTGGTCAAGGGTCCCAAATATTAGCCAATTCCAAATTTTGAAAACCCTAATTTTAGCCAATTCCAAATTTTGAAAACCCTAATTTTAGCCAATTTGGCAATAAATAGTCGCTATGCATATTCTTGTGCTAGAGATATCGAGCAAAGGGTAAAGAAATTAAAATATGGTAATGGTTTTAGTGTTAGCTTCATAATTTGTTCTTATTAAGGGGTCATAATAGCCTCTCTTCATCAATTTATTATTAGCTCATATTTTTTCTTGCATCACCAACCAGATAAAAATGGAGATCTTGGGCCAAACAACTTTCCTCTACATTCTTTGCCAAACTTGATTCCTATCCCCATTGAAGTTTAACTCCATAAGAAAATTGTAAGCTTTCTTGGAATTAAATTTTTCATATCGAATTTTCCCTTATATTAACAAGTATGGAACCTTGCAATATGAAAGCTTCTTGCTAGAGATGATTCCCCAAAGTTTTTTTTATCAGCTTCCCTAATTTGATTAGGACAAGATTAAGAGTATTTTCCAAATTGAAGCACCGTCCTACCAATATCATGGGTAATGGGATGGCCATGAATGTAGTTCTTCTGTAGCACAGGTTCTTCCTCCTGTAAAGTGACAAGATCTAAGAATGTATTTTTTTACTTCAAGATCCTGAGGTAGTATCTAGTTGTAACATATTTTGTAGGATCTTCATTTTTATACAACTGATCTTCACCAATTATTTTATAATCATCTTCAATAATGTCATATGAGGTGCTAATATTTTACATGGAACCATACGAATGGTCTTTAGTAACTATTTAGATTTCATCAATGATTTTCTTCACATTCTCATTTTGATGTTGAGTCTTATGTTGCTCCCCTAATTCTTGTTAAAAAATTGGTGCCTCTGTAACATGAGCTTCTTTATTTCGAACAAGAACATTTGAATATTTTGAATCATTCACATGCAAGGCCTTCTCCACCATGGAGGAATTAAAGCGTGATCGAATGTTTGAATATCTCTTTTTCATGTGGCCATATTTTTGACAACCATAACATCTTAGGGAGAAGTTTTCATATTCAATATTTTGAATCCATTCCCCTTTTATAGAGGAGATAGTAATGGATTGAGGTCTAGGAAATGAAACATCCATCCAAATATCCAATATTTCTTTAAATGTATTAATGTTTTTTATTATATGGATGAAGGAGTTTTGAAAGGGTCTCCAAACCTTTTAACAAGGTAGAGCAGTCACCAAAAAGATAACAAAATACTTCAATGGATAAATTTTTCTCTATTTGGCTATCCATATACTGGAATGCACCAATTGCATTACGAATTTTGGTGGATATCTTCTCTCCCAAAATATCCATAGGGAGAAGATCCACCCAGATTGGGAAGCCATTAACTTCTTCTATAAAGAGGTTGAAACTAGGAGTCCAAGGTCTTATATAGACACCCCTTTGTCCAAAAAACCAATTATATCTATAGTCTATTACCTCATATCTATCTGTTAAATTAGAAATTAAAACAAAAAAGGAATTTTTGGGTAGGAGACTTACTTGGAATTTTGTACTCCACCCAAATTTAATGTATCTTTTGAGCTCCTTCAAGCCTAGTATTCTTCCCTTGAGTTTGTAGATAATTTTTAGCACTTCATAATAAATCATAGCCAACCGAAATTCATCCTCCAAAATTTTGATAGTGTATATTTTCATCCACCGAAGAACCCAAATATCTTTTAGAGATATTTCTTATGACTGAAAACCCAGGGTTTACACATGATAGATGGTTCATCCAACCCACATTGTGATTGTTGGTGCTTCTTATAATACTTTAATTTCCTATGAATTTTTTCGTTGCTACCTTCACATATTTCTAATATCCTTCCTATCCATATCTGAGCGATAGCAGCTCAAAACTGGCTGCTCTGAGCGATAGCGGCTCAAAACTGGCTGCTCTGAGCGATAGCGGCTCAAAACTGGCTGCTCTGAGCGATAGCGGCTCAGAACTGGCCACTTTGAGTGACAATGGCCAAGGGACAACACGACAAACCCATGAACCCTTGGCCAAAAAAGAATAAAAAAACCAAAAAAATTATAAAATAACATAAACCAATCAAAATAGAAGGGAAAACAAAAAAATAAAAATAATTAAAGGCAAATTCACACTCAAGCATTAGGTCAAAATCTAAGTTCAAGCACGCTTAAAATAACAGCAGCAGGTGAATAACAGAAAAAATCAAAAACCCTAGGCTAAAGCCACTAACAGAAAAATAAAATAAAAAATTGGGGACTAACCCACCAGAGCAGAAAGTAAGCTAAACCTAGCTACGGGTTTTGATTTGTTACCAATAGGTTTAGTAAGGTTCATTTTACCAATTACTTAGTGAGGTGCAGTTTTATCCAAATAAAAGAAAAGAGAGCTAGGGTTTAGAAAAAGAGAAATACCCGAGAAGCTCTGGCTCCTCCAGCAGCTAATGTCTCACCCTGTGCAACCATGTCCTTGACGTCAAGTAAACTCCAAAGTCGTAACTGTCATTGTCACACCAGAGCTCTGAAAAGTGAATCTTCTACAGTGAAAATGAAAGGTCAAACCCTAGAAAATACAAATTTTATATTTCTTTAATTACGCCTTAGCCGCTGCTGATGTTAGCGACCTAAACTTCATGGCCGTTCAAGGCGATAGCAACCACAAGCGAGAACTCAGAGGTCGTTGAACCTGATAACGGCCAGATCCATAGATCAAAATAAGAGGTTTTTCCCTTGAGAAATCACACAAAAATAGCAAATATACACACTTTAATGGTTTAATATCATCAGAATGTTCAAAATAAATAAAAATCACATAAAAGCACAATCTCAGGTAGGCTCTATCAACTCGGCAATTGCAATGATTCACACTCCATATTAATCATAATCATATGGCCACTTGGGGCAAAAACAACTCATTTTGGAATTATGATGTGCCACCCTTCAATCCCAAATAAGACCAAGATGGTCAGACTACTCGACAGGTGCGAAAGGATCATCCTAATTCCCTAATAATACCAAAAACATTAAGTCAAAGTGATATAATCTAAACATAAATAGAATCACTTATCCTAACTCCCTAATAAGGCTATTGATAGCTAGATCGATCCTCAGGATGAGGATGGATGATTATCATAAACAATTGGAATCACACTTGGATGTGGGATTGCCCATTAAAAGCAACAAATACTAGAAAGGAACTAGGTTAGTCATATTGGTCAAGCGAATTGTCACTTCATTCATTGTCATTTCTTCACCAATTCATTGTGTGAGGAAGTAGTTAAAAACTTCAACATAATCATAATCAGAATCAACAAAATATCACTCGATCATAACAAAATAATGTTCATCCTATGAATCATTGCATACAACAATCACAAATTTCCCTTGTTTGTTGGGAACGTAAGCAGACATGACATATTCAATTGTAGCTCTCCTACTGGTCGGAATTGTTGTAGCAGATAAAGCTACCCGATTGAGTTTGAGGAATGAGTGCAATTTAACATGCCCAAACCACTAAGCTAAGTCCTCTAAAAGTTGAGGCAATGATTCAAGGGATGCACACCATCTTGCATGATTGGGCCATCCGACGTTGATCAGACCATTGATCACCATACACCCTACAAATGGATTAGTCTACGTTTTTTCTCAGCGTTGTGTTTTCCACACAGTGCATCACAAAAATGGGCATCTATAGACACCTAAATTGTGTCATGCTTAGGGGAGCTACTCACATAGACACATTCATAAGATCATATGACATAATATTGGACTTTACAAGCATCAACAGTGGTTCTAACCACTCATTTGGGGTCTTTTCAAGCCATCCAAGCCTAGCCGCTCAAGCCAAGAGTGACCAGATCCTAGCCATTCAAGCTTAGAGTAGCTAGACCTTAGTAGCTACAGACGATAGCGACTAGATCTTAGTCACTGTAGACAACAATGGCTATACCCTAAAATTAGTTTTGCCTACAAACAGGCCTAATAACGGGCGTAAGTGGTAGTCTACATGCAATAAAGGTGAGCGGGAGTAGCTTGGAATTCCTTTTCATGACCAATTCACATAGAAGACTTGAGTTTGAATTTAGACTTTAGTTAACTAACCTCCAAGCATAAACAAAGGACAAAAGCTTCTCATGCTAATGACCATTTCGCATAGGAGACTCAAGTTGGCAGTTATATTTCAGATAATTGGCTTCCAAACATAGAAAAGACAAGAAGCTTCTCATGCTAACTTACACTATGCATGATAAATTCATTCCTAGGGCTTGGACATAGACCTAGGGTTTCACACTATAAAAGGTGCAAGCCTAAGAGCACCAGGAGAGACATATTTTATCGAGGGGTCAGATATATACATATTTTATCAATCTTGGTCATTGAGGAGAGTTTTTTAAGACTTGGAGAGTTCCCTTGGAGATCATGAGTATGGTGAAGCCCTAATGGATTGAAGAGCATTGCAACCATTATTTCAACATTGGATACAAGCTTTGTTTTATACCTTTGGAGCAAAATGAACGAGAGTCACTTTAGCGATCGTTGTCTTGGATAGTGGCCCGCAGGCTTAGCTTAGGGTTTTAGACATTAGATTCATTATTCTAGCATATCATTAGCATAGCATCATTTCATTTGTTTGCATCCATAGCATTATTCTAATTTGCATTTGCTTTCATTTGTTATATTTAGTACTAACAACCTCATCCGGGGAGGCATTCTCGGACATCTAAGCGTGTGTTGTTGTTTCATTGCTTACAGGGCCACAGGTTGATCGGACAAAATTTACAACATACGAGAGCAAAAGGGATCCCTCTAGGAAATAGACCTGTAGAATGAGGGATTAATAAGCCCTCATACATTTTCATGTGCAAAACCAAGAAGCTTTTTGAAAGCGCACCACCTCTTTGTGAAAGGGGCACTCTTTTCCTATTTGTAACCTTATTGTATCGAAATGGGTATCCCTAAGAGGGACCGACATGTAACCGAGTTTCAATACAAATAAATAGATCCATATTTTTTATTTCCATATTATATACTTTTACATTGTCTTCCATTGCATCTTGGTTTTTTAATAACATTGCAAGTAGAGTAAAGTGGTGTGTGCATCTCGAGATTGCTACAGTTTTATTTATTTTTGATTGGGCACCAAATGATTGTCATATAAATGTTGGCCCAACCATTGAATCTTGATATCTCTAATATTTTTATCTAGGGGTTTATCCCAAATCTCCCACTACTTTACCAAAATATATTTAGTCACTACCTTTTCAATAGAAATCTAGGTTTGGAATTGGGGGATTCTTTCCTCCCTAAAAATCATTTTATTTCTCCATAACCAAATTGATCAAATAATACAAGTGGGAGTCCATTCCCATATGGATCTAATATAGTCAATATTGGAGTTTTAGCCAAACCACTCTAGAATTAGATCCCTTATAGTCTAAAAATTATGGAGGGTTCTCTCCAAGATTTTGCAAAGTCCTAGTAGAGTAGGGTTATGCATAAGGGGTCGGCCCCAAAATATATTTATAAAAAAATGACGAATCAGTTTTGAAATCCAAGAGAATAGTGTTCACACACATGTATAAGATTCACTATTATTAGGGGTAATTTTGGAAATTTAAACTTAAAATGGTCAAATTATTATAAAATTGGGGCGAATCAACCCCAAAAATTTGCACCCATTATTTTTGGCTAATGGACCTTGGTCAAGGTTCCCAAATATTATCCAGTTCCAAATTGAAAAATCCTAATTTTAGCCAATTTGGTGATAAAAATCTTCTATGCATATTCTTGTACTAGAGAGATCGAGCAAAGGGGAAATAAATGAAAATATGGTTAATGGTTTTAGTGTTAGCTTCATAATTTGTGCTTATTAAGGGTCCATAATAGCCTATCTTCATCAATTTATTATTAGCTCATATTTTTTCTTGCATCACCAACCAAATAAAAATGGATATCTTGGGCCAAACACATTTCCTCTACATTATTTTCCAAACTTGATTCCTATCCCCATTGAATTTTACCTCCATAAGAAAATTGTAAGCTTTCTTGGAATTAAAATCGAATTTGCCCTTATATTAACAAGTATGGAACCTTGCAATATGAAAGCTTCTTTCTAGAGATGATTTCCCAATGTTTTTTTTATCGGCTTTCCTAATTTGATTAGGACAAGATCAAGAATCATTTCCAAATTGAAGCACCATCCTACCAATCTCATGGGTAATGGGATGGCCATGAATGTAGTTCTTGATTCAACTTCAACAATCCTCTTTGAATGCTTCCTTCAACTCAATAAAGTAACTATCTTCTTTTAAAATTTTATATTGGTTCCATGCATCCTCCTAGAAGAGAGCATGGTTGTCATAATTGATCTTCCAAAATGTTGTAGACTACACCCACATGTTGTGGGATGTCATGATTGTCTAGAGAAGAGAACCTGCGAGAAAGTATTAATGTCTTATCAATTCCTTCCTGTCCACCTCAAGGATATATTTTTTCTTAAGAACTCTAGCCCAAAATAGTTTCTCTCCATTGCAAAATATCCAAAACAATTTTCCATTAAAGGCTTTGTTGAATATTTGAAGATATTTTATTCCAAGGCCCCTCTCTTGGAGAGGTTTGAAAATATCTTTCCCAACAACAAGAGACCATTTACTTTCTAGATAGGGAGCACCCCAAAAAAAAATATTTTGAATTTTGTGGAGTTATTTTAAATTCTTTATAGGTGCTAATAAAGCAGATAAGAATTAAACTAGAAGATCTTGGCTAAGAGACTTGAGAAGGGTTAATCTACTAATAGAGGAAAGCCATTTGAAATTCCATCCTTGCAACCTCTCTCTAAATTTAGAAATAATTTCACTCCAATCTAATATTTTTAGATTAGATTCAGTCAAAGGAAGGCCCAAGTACTTGAGATGAAGAGAGAAGTTATCAAAGCTAATAAACCCAGAAATATTTGCTTGCACACGAATAGGTGTGTTGAAGAAAAAAGGAATAGCATTTGGCTTTCAATTAATTAACTATCCAACTTTATTCTAAGTTGGCTCCCTCTATCAATTATCCAACTTTCTTTTGAGTTGGCTTCCTCTATCAAATGTCCAACTTTATTTTGAGTTGGATTCCTCTATTAATTATCAAAATTTCTTCTAAGTTGGCCCTTTCTATCAATATAATTGATGTCTAGTATTCATTATTCCTCCTTCAACCAAGTGGAAAGACCACATCATCCAAATTATAGTTATTATTCCTTATCCCCTCAATATTCTACTCAATAAGACCTTTAAAAATAGAGTCCAAGTCTTCACTACCTTAAAGTGGACAAACACTAATTTAACTTTATCAAAAGTGGATAAAGTTATATATTAATAATGGTGGCTAATAAATTAAATTCTATTAAAATGTATAGAGTTAGGTGGTAGCTCTGATACAAATTGTGTATGTTTAAGCTGTACTACCACAAAATATCATAGGTCCTGATATAAAATAGCCAAGAATATTAAAGGTCAAAATATCACTAATGAAGAGTATAATAATATATAAGCCAATTATCAGATCCAATTTTTGGGTGGCTATGAAAACCTTTAATTATGGATTGTTCTCGACCCCAGAAAACCTTTAAAACCCCTTTCAGGTTTGAAAATATGTGTCTCACTCATCCAGATTTAGGTCGGTGCATTCGACAATGGTGGCAGCAAAACCTCTGTCCAAACCCTATCTCGAATCTGTTCCTCAAACTCAAAGCGAGTCAAACTCAAGCTGAAATCTTTGGAGCAGGGGAGGTTTTTGGCAACCTCTTTAGTGAAAAAAAGCTTCTGTTGGATGAGCTCAAAAGGGTGGAAAATCTGATTCATGGAGGGGATCAGAGGATTGAAACTTTCATGGAAGAAAAACGCCTCCTTTCAAACCTTCACAATTTTTTGGCTAAGGAAGAGTCCTACTGGAGGCAAAAATCCATAAGCCTCTGGCTCAAAGAAGGAGACACCAACATGAAGTTTTTCCATGCTTCCACCTTGCGCCACAGAGGTTCAAATAAAATCTCTGAGTTGACCAAGGCTGATGGTACCATTGTCTCTGATATCCATGCCATCAGACGGAAGGCTGTGCACCACTTCCCGGGAAATCTTAGGTCCAAGTGTTGGTTGCCACCCCCGCACGACAAGTTCACGCTAGAACATTCCAATGATGGTGTCTAACGATGATAATGAGAAATTGCTCCAATCCTACACTAAAGAGGAGATCAAATATGCCCTGTTTGCAATGGAACCTGACAAGGCCCCTAGACTTGATGGCTTTCCACCTCGATTTTTTCAACACTTTTGGGATATTGTGGGCCCTGATGTTGTTGCTGCGGTTAAATTCTTCCAGAGATCCAAAAAGATGCTGAGAGACGCCAATTCCACCTTCATTGTTTTAATTCCCAAGTCTAATGATCGTGCTTCCCTCTCCGACTTTAGACCTATAAGTCTCTGTAGTGTCATCTACAAACTTATCACCAAAGTTATGGCAAACAGGTTGAAAGACATCCTTCCATCCATCATTGACCAGTGCCAAGGCAGCTCGGTCAAAGGCAGATTCATTGTTGATGGAGTGATAACCGTCCACGAGTTGGCTCATTCGGCATCTAAAAACAAAAAACCCAGTATGTTCCTTAAGCTTGACATGAACAAGGCTTTTGATCGGGTTTCATGGAAATTCCTGTTCGAGGTCCTTGAGAAGTTTGGGTTTCACAAAGAATGGGTTAAGATGGTTCGAGAATGTATCTCTACTACTTGGTTCTCTATTCTTATCAATGGTTCACCTGCTGGCTTTTTTCCAAGTTTTAAAGGCATTCGCCAAGGGGACCCTCTGTCACCCTTCCTCTTCATCATTTTGGCCGAAACCCTTGGAAGGACCCTTACTGCTGCCTGCATCAGTGGACTCGTCTCTGGGATCAAACCAGCCTCAACAACCAATGCCATTTCCCATCAATAGTTTGTGGATGATACTATTATTTCCTCTCATGCTTTTGTCCCCGAAGCAAAAATTATTAAGAGCATCCTTGACTCTTATGAAGAGGCGGCTGGACAGAAAGTCAATTACCACAAAAGTAAGCTATACTTCCTCAATACTCCCATCCACAAGAAAAACAGGATTGCTGAGATCCTTGGGTGTATCATTGGGAGCCTCCCAACTACTTATCTCGGATTACCGCTTTTCCATGGCAAATCGGTCTCGACTATGTGGAACCCTGTTCTAGATCGTCTCAACAAGAATCTTGCAGGCTGGAAAAGTTCATTGCTCAGTCAGGCAGCCAAAGCCACTCTGGTCTAGGCTTGCTTGCAAAGTATTCCTATTTTTTTCTTATCTATCTTCAAAGCTCCTGCTTCCATCTGCCAAAGAATTGAGCAAATTCAACGCAGATTCCTTTGGGCGAGAAACGAAAACAAGAACAAATTTTCCCTCGTTTCCTGGGACAAGGTTCATTCCAAGAAAAAGGATGGAGGTCTCGACTTTAGGGACATCAAGCGAATGAACATGGCTCTCATTTCCAAGCAGTCCTGGAGACTTACCATCAACGAAAAAGCCACCTGGATTGACATCATCAAAGCTAAGTACCTTCATCAGGTTCCCTTTCTTGGAGAGCACAACCTTCCTAGCGGATCTCATTTTTGGAATGGTGTCACTAAAACAAGGAAGATCATCATGGAAGGCTTAAGGTGGTGTCTTGGAAATGGATTGACCATTCATTTCTGGGACGACCCTTGGATCCGTGAAAAAACTCTCAGCCAAGATCCTCATCTTGCGGTGCTCAAGACGGTGACCGAAGCCACCTTTGGAGATAAGGTGTGTCATTTCATTAACCCAAGAATTACAAGACCCGAATGGAAACACCTGGATCTGAATGGGACTAGACATATCACTGAGGCACTTAGGTGGTTACAAAACTTACTGAGGAGCTGCATAATCCCCAGATCTCACAAATATGACTCCATGGTTTGGAACCTTGAAGATTCAGGGCATTTTACTGTTAAATCTACCTACTACAGCCAAGAAGCTCCCAGTGATGGTCGTGACTTATCTAATCTGGTCTGGGTTCCCAAGATCATTCCCAAGGTCAAATTCTTTTGCTGGTTGGCCATCCAAAACATAATCCTCACCACTGACAATTTGATAACCAGAGGGCTTCTCATCCCCAATTGGTGCATCCTATGTAAAAACGCCTGTGAGTCTACTGCGCATGTTTTTCTGGAATGTCCCTTCTCCCTTGCAGTGCTCAACCAGGTTTTCAACACTTTCGCCATCTCCGTAGCCCTCCCTCATTCCATTCCCCTCCTTTTTCAACAATGGCCTAGGCCTTTCAAGAGCAGTCAACTCAAATTCATGTGGCAAGCTTGCCTTCACATTTTCCTATGGCAGATTTGGCTTGAGAGAAATGCCAGAATTTTCAAAAACCTTGCCACGGATGAGAAGATTGTTGTTGCCAAAATCTTGGCCCTTGCTGCGGAGAATGCCTCTCTTGTCTCATCGTCCAAACCCCCCCTCCTGGCCTTGAATTGGATTTAACAAATCATTTCAATATTTTCAATTTTTCTACAACTCCTCGTACTTCTGTTGACAGGTCTGTAATCAAGTGGGCCTTACCTCCTTCTGGGTGGCACAAGCTTAACTTAGATGGTGTGGCCAAAGGCAACCCTGGAGCGGCTGGAGAAGGTGGAATTCTCAGAAATCACAGAGGAGAAATAATTTTGGCCTTTGCTCAGAACTTAGGAATTCAGTCTAATAATATGGCCGAGGCTCGAGCCTTGCTCCAAAGCTTGATTCTCTTGGAAGGCTTGACTATCAATAAACTCATCATAGAAGGAGACTCATTGCATTGCATCAACTAGCTCAAAGGAACCTCTGTGCCTCCCTGGGCCCTTGTTTCCATCTTTGAAGAATGCAAGACACTAATTGGCTTTTACCCAAAATTAATCATTCAACATCAATACCGGGAAGGAAACAAAGTTGTGGACTGGCTTGCTAACAAGGGAGTTGACGCAACAGACATTCAGGTTTGGAGAGATTCCTTCCCAATCGGCCTAAGGGATGCTTCTTCAAGTTCCAATGTTTGCACAATGTGAGTGGGTTACTGGGCTCCGGGTTTTTCCCTTCTGGTTGCGTCTTGGCATCTTGGAGCGTTTTCATGTCACTTTTCACAGTTGGTTGCAAAATCTTAGCTTGTCACGTTATCGAGACTTTTTCTCTCTTCAACGGCGGTCTTCCATTCTGTCGTGATATCGCGACCTTTTTTCTCTCCAACGGTGGTCCTCCAATTTGTCGCGATATCGCGACATGTTTTTCTCTCTCCAACGGCGGTCTTCCATTCTGTCGCGATATCACGACACTTTTTCTCTCCGGGTGCTTTTTTGCAAACTTGTCGCGATATCGTGACACTTTTTGGCCTTCAGACGCTTCCTTGCTTCATGTCGCGATTTCGCGACACTTTTTCTCTCTCCAACGGCGGTCTTCCTTTTTGTCGCGATATCGCGACATTTTTTCTCTCTCCAACGATGGTCTTCCATTCTGTCGTGATATCGCGACCTTTTTTCTCTCCAACGGTAGTCTCCCATATTTGTCGCGATATCACGACACTTTTTCTCTCTCCAACGGTGGTCTTCCATTCTGTCGCGATATCGCGACCTTTTTTCTCTCCAACGGCGGTCTTCCATTTTGTCGCGATATCGCGACACTTTTTCTCTCTCCAACGGTGGTCTTCCATTCTGTCGCGATATCGTGACCTTTTTTCTCTCCAACGGTGGTCTTCCATTTTTGTCGCGATATCGTGACATTTCTTCTCTCCAACGATGGTCTTCCTTTCTGTCGTGATATTGCGACCTTTTTTCCCTCCAACGGCGGCCTTCCATTTTGTCGCGATATCGCGACCTTTTTTCTCTCCAACGGCGGTCTTCCTTTTTTGTCGTGATATCGCGACATTTTTTCTCTCCAACGGCGGTCTTCCTTTTTGTCGCGATTTCGCGACATTTTTTCTCTCCAACGGCGGTCTTCCTTCTTGTCGCGATTTCGTGACACTTTTCCTCCTCGGCTGCGGATTTCCAGATTGTCATGATTTCACTGCACTTTTTGTCCTCAGCTGCGGTCCTCCAGATTGTCGCGATTTTGTGACACTTTTTCGTCTTGGCAGCGGTCTCCCAATTTGTTGTGATATCATGACAATTTTCCTCTTCGGTAGTGGTATTCATTCTTGTCACGTTTTCACGACACTTTCTCTTCTCGGCAGCAGGCTTCCACTTTCATCGCGATTTCGTGACTCATTTTCTATTTCGGCTGCGGTCTTCATTCTTGTCGTGATTTTGTGACTCTTCTTCTCGTCCGGATCCAACCTAGCAACTTGTCGCGATATCGCGACACTTTTCAACATGTCGCGATATCGCGACTTCTTCCCTTCTTCGGTTTCGATGGCGTTTCTTGTTGTGATTTCGTGACTTCCTTTCTTCTATTGGCATCAACGGTGCAACTTGTCACGATTTCGTGACACCTTCCATAGTGCGAAGGTTTGCTAGCTCTATATTCCTTTCTTCTTGGACCACCTCGGTCGTTATGGATTTCTTGTAATCTCTCTTGTACAAGGTTTAGGGACCTTTCAACACCCTTTCTACCAATCAAAGAATTATATATAAGCCAATTAATATGTCTATCTATATATATAGATATAAAATCCTATACAATACTAAAATAAATATTTACCTATATAATAAAATACGAATGTAAATGGCCTAAGTCATTCATGACCTATGCATGAAGAAAAAATACAATATTAATTGCTTAAAATTTTGTATACAAGCTTTATTCAAAATTGGATCTCTTTTAAAATTAAATAATCAAATAATTGAATTTTTTATCATGGAGAATTGTCTCAATAATATATCCATAATAATGTGACTCTTCAAGTACTTGACTATTGCTCTCCATATGACAAGTCCCATGACCCATGGTTTATTGTCTTGCTAGTTGTATACTAGACTCTTCAAGTTGTTCTTACATGGATACTTCACTCTAATACACTTGTACAGATGCACACCTAATATAATAAACTTATGCACATTCTCACATTACATATTTGCATACTTGCATACATGACACTTGTGCATATTCTCCCAATCTATAATTGCACTCTAACTTACATGACGCTTATGCATTTCTTGCACATTACACTCTTACATGATACTTGTTCATTTCATTTACATTAAAACTAACATGAAAGGAAAAATATAAATCACACTCTAAACTACATACCCAACCATATTATATTACATATTTATAATTGTACCATGAAGATATCATAGGGGTACATTAACATGTACCAAATAATGTAATATTCCTTAACATATGTTAAAGCAACTTATAGAATTTTGTTTTTAGCATTGTATATGTTATTATAATTTATAGTAATACTTGTAAATCCCATTTGGATCATGTGTAATAAATTATTATAATTATGCAATAGAAACAATTATATGTGAAGAGGACAGAGGTAGTAGACCAACTAGTTTTTGTTGAGTATTTTCCAGCTTGAGGTCAACAGTTCCAATCTTGAGCCCCTCCGAGGTCCCCCTCACTTGGATTAATAGATTACTAAGGTGGGGTAGGGTTATAGTGGTATATTTTCAAATTTTAACCATGCTTGCAGGGATAATATGATAGAGACTATTGTTTATTCTCTTATGTTAAAAAAACATTATGTGTCAAGAGGTTTAAGTGTTGTTGAACTAGAATATATGAATCACATTATACCTCATAATGATTTCATCATAAATTATAATAATATTAATGAAATGAAGATTGTTCAATACCTAAATCTCTCAATAGTATATGGATTTTTTAGGTTCACCTAGTTATTGTATGTAATTTATAAGAAACACCAAGTTAAAATTACAACTCCATTGATGATCTTACTAATAAGGATGTTTTGCATAGACTAAATAGGTAACCAAATCATTTATTTACTTAAATCATGATATATGTTATAATCTAACTTTTGTTTGTCTAAAAAGACATAACATTTCATTCAATTTAAGAGAAGATAAATACATGTTTTTCATTATAGTTATTATGACCAAAAATAAAATTATATTGATAGTTCAAATTGTGAGTTAACCTCCTAACTAAAATAATTAGCATATCCCAAATAATATATAACTATATTACTATCTAATATTATCCGAACATCCACCCTTATTACATTATTTGGTATACAAAGAAACTTGTGAAACAATTTAAAATTGACACACGCAAGTGCCTTTGTGAAAATATCCATAAGTTTTTTGTTGGTGGGAATATATTGGAGCTAAATATAGTAATTCTAAAATTATTCTTAAATTAAATAACATTGAGTTTCAATTTGGTTTTTTCATTCATAAAATAACAAATTCTTGATTAATTTTAGAACACATTGATTGTTTGCATTCAATACCATTGGTTAATTTTTATACATGCCCATATCTGATAGTATGAATTGTAACCATAGTGCTTCATAAACAACTTATACAACATGATATTACACCCCTATGGATGATAGTTCAAATACATATTTATTATTTATATACCATAATATAGGTCTCGATTTGATATGAAACATATATTCTAATATTGAATTTTTGTCATCTACAGATCCAACATAGTCGAAGTCCATGTATCCCTCTAAGAAAAAATATTAGTCTTATTATATTTGGGCTATATTCTATTGTACCATTAATATAATGTGGTTTCTTCTTTACAATTTTGCAATGACTCTCCTTAGGATCCTAAATGAATCTTGAAAGATGATTTATAGAAAAACTAATATCAAGCCTCATGTTTTTCAATTGTATAAAACTTTCAATTAGCTATCAATAAATACCATGATATCCCTGAGGTGATTTATCATATATAGGTAATTTTGACCCTCATTCAATTGATTTCATCATAGGTTTATAATGTCATTATGTATTTGTCTAGCAATTTCATGTCATATTGTTTTTGGGTGACAAGAATATGGTTTTTTATCTGACCTAAATTTTTCATGTTATCTTTCACATCATTTACTAGTTTGTCTAAAATTCCAATGATGACCAAATTATCAACATAGACTAAATTATTAAGTATCTTATTTTCCAAATTTTTTGACATAGATATTTTGATGAAAGAGACATATGGTGAAAATCATGATATAATAGGTAGTAAATAATTTTGATATGTAAGGCTTTATGAGCCTACTTTAACCTAAATTAATGATTTTTTTATCCTGCAAATATTTTGGTATTGTCCATTATGAAAAAACACTTAGGTTGTGTCATGTATACTTATTCGAGATCACCATTGATGAAGAAAATTTTGACATCCATTTAATAGATTTTCAAAATAAATTATGCTTCTATTGCAAATACTACACGAATTATGGTCATTTCACATAGGCTTTATATTCCACTTTGAGTTGTTCATTTCAATGTAGATGAATGTAAGGATTTTGCTTCCATGTTACACTAGCCATTTTAATGAAAGACCTTTCATTGGCCTCTTTTATCCTTTCCCAAAGACTCTTGATTGATTGCTATTATTAGCTATTATTTTACAACTTCTTCATTGAAGTGATGGTTTCTAAGATGTTTATCCTTAGACATTATTATTTATTGTGAGGGCTACATTCCTCTTCTTAGAAGAAGCTAACTATCAAGGCTTTGTATGCATTGCACTTAGTTGATTGTAAACTACTTAGTTTCTATGTCTGGTTGCTTATAAGATTTCTGAAAGCTCACATGGAGGTTTTTCTTTAGCCTATGATATCCTTCATGAACACTTCTTGAGTGCAAATATAACATATATTTGTTCCCTATGAGTATTTCTTGAGCACTATGCTTTACTTCCATATATCCCTTATGTAAGTGCTACTTTTAGCACTATGCTTTACTACTAGATATCCCTTATGTAAGTGCTTATTTGAGAACTATTATTTGATACAAGATATCCTTTTTGTAGGAACTTCTTGGGTGCTATTCACTATAGACAGAGTTGCTTGATGTGAGTGTTGCTATAATATATTTGTTATATACCAACCAAACTAGATTAGAGTTCCTTATTATTGGGTGCTATCTAACTCAAGCACCCCTTATGTGTGATTGATTTCTTCCAACCTTGGGTGCTTCTACTCTATGCTTAAGCTTTATCATGCTTTAATAATTCCACTTTATGCTTGAGTTGTTAAGGGTCAATATTTCTTCTATGCTTTGGCACTACTAGGGCTCATTCCTCTTTTTCTCTACTACAACTTGAATGCTCTTCCTAATTTATGTTCTTAGTTGTAATATAGTCTTTCAATATTAGTATAAAGTTACTATTTTGTTCTTTCTACTACAATTTGGATTCTATCTGAGTTATCTTAAAATATCTTGATATTTGAAATCTTATATTGCTTCTCAATATTTGGAATATTTGATGCTTATCTATTATATTGGAGTCTTAATACTCCTAAATCTTATGAACATCCCATCAAATCCAACTATTTGGCTCTCTCAATAAATTCAAGTTGAGTCTTAGTATTCAATAGTTTTTGTGGAACCTATTGAAATGACCCTAGCATTTAAATTAGGGTGACTATTATCTATACCCTCAACATCTAATCAATTAGAACTTTAAAATGGAGTCTAAGTCTTCACCACTTCCAAAGTTGGGGGGTTAATAGTATAAGATAAAAAATTTCACTTTTCAATCCAAATGTAATATTATCCAATATTATCAATTGCAATAATAAAATAATGCACAAATCACCACACACATAAGAGACATAGATTTAACGTGGTTAACCCAATGTGGGCTACATCCATGGAGAAATATTTCTTATAAATTTTCTCAAAAAATTTATTAGGAACCAATTCCCTATTATAATTTTTGTGGACCCAAATCCATAGGAGATACCAATCCCTTCAGCTTTGGTTTGTGAACCTCTATCTACAAGAGACACCAATACCCTCTGCTATAGTTTGTGGACCTCTATCCATAGGAGACACCAATCCCCTCTACTATGGTTTATGGACCTCTATTCACTGGAGACACCAATACCCTCTGCTATGGTTAGTGGACCCCTATCCATAGGAGACACCAATCCCCTCTGCACTGGTATTCTCCAAATCCTTCTCATAAATCTACTCCAAAACCTACTCATAACTTTGCACAAACCTACTCATAAATATGCTCCAAAACCTGCTCACAAATCTACTCCAAAACCTGCTCACCACTTTGCACAAACTTGCTCAAAAATCTACACAAACCTACTCATAACTTTGCATAAACCTTCTCATAACTATGATCTAAAACCTGCTCACAACTCTACTCAAACATGCTCACAACTCTGCATAAACCTACTCAAAAATTTGTACAAACCTACTCACAACTCTACACAAACCTACTCATAACTCTGCTCCAAAACCTTCTCACAATATTTCTCATAATACTGCTTAAATTTGCTCACAATCCTAATCAAACATAGCTCAATATTTTCCAAATATTTAAAATAAACAATGCTCATATCTTTTCCAAAACTTGCATACAAACAATGCTCATATCTTTCCCAAAACTTGCATACTAACAATGCTCATATCTTTCCCAAAACTTGCATACTAACAATGCTCATATCTTTCCCAAAAGTGTTTTCTTCAACTAAAGCAATTCAAAAATATTCTACCCAGAATTGTTTTTCTTTCATGAACATATAAAAAATTATATGCATTACAAATACCCAATATGTTCTTTACATTATGTCTCTTCCACATGTCTCACAAAATATAGTTCTTGTCTAGCATTGGATAACTTTACTCTCTATCTTTACCTCTTTATTTTCAATGATCATGCAATAGATGCAAATACATAAAATAAAAGGCATCTAAATTTTCAGAACAATATTATCAATTTATTTTAACTCTTACATAAAATTTCCTTTTTTCCTTTTTACAACTTCAATCTTAAATTACTTCCATTTTTCCTTATTACTATCTTTGTAAATAGTCACACATGGTAAAGCTTTTGAAAACAAAATATCTACTTATGCCTCCCACTCTATAAAGTCAAAAATAATGTCACAAAATAAATTTTCTTCATACCTTATTATCTACCAACGTCAAAGTGAAACTTCCTCTTTCAAAATATTTATTGCCACTTATTACAAAAGGGAATTCATGCATGAGACTTGACCTTGGGTCTTTCTACTCCAAAGCTTATCAACGCAAAGCAAGTTTCTCTGGATATACTATCCATTGAGTAGAATACATTACCACTTGTGATATAAATTATCTTCATCAATGTAAACAATAAAATATTATTATACCTGCATTGTCCTTCTGTCTTTGGTTAACAAGTGTCACCTAGATCAACGTTTTTCATAGCCTTTCCAAAATTGTTGTCCGACATCAAACATAATCATACCTCAAAAATGTAATCATCTCCTCAACTCGATAAATAAAAAACTTTAAACCTCTTATGTGTAATTACAGTTCATGGTGGCTCTATCTTCAGCTTTTTTGATCCATTAGGTAAAATACAATTGTAAATATCTTATTTCGCTTGCTTGATTTATCACCACCATAAAAAATTTTGTTTAGCTTATCACCCATTGTGTTCTTTTTACTACATACGATGCAACATAACATTTTCTTTCAAACGATTGTGCTATCCTCACTATATGGTGCTTTCAAAACTCATTTTCCTCAGCCTTCTAACTGTCCAATTTGCTGATGTGCTAGATAATCATGTACTTCATCTGTTGTCTTCAAAACTTCATATATTGCTTTTGATGTTCAATAAATTTTACGTTAATCTATTCTTTGTCATATCAATTCTTCTCTCCTCACACACAAGTATCTTTCACAAATTATAGCAACTATCTCTCATAAATACAGCAAAGGCTTCGATGAACGATAGTGAAAAGATACAACGAATGGCAGCAAAATCACTCTCCTGAAAGGGCAACGAATAGCAGTGAACTCACTTTTTCAAAGGGGCAACGAATAGCAACAAAGGATTTCTCATAAAAAACCAATTATAGCATGAACTTCAATATGATATTTATACTATTTCATGTGGTGCCCTAAGAGGTCAGCCCATATTTATTTATTTTGAAAACTTTATAATACCTCCATGAATGTTGGTGCTAATTTCCTTTTCAAGAAACTTTGGGTTATAATATTTAAATTAAATATTATATCATTCTTTTAAAACTTTAAATATTTAAACCTTATGTCCCAACCTTTATCCTTATTTAAAAAACTTTGCCTTATTTTTAAATTTTTTTGTCCCAAGCCTTTAAACCTTCTATTTATAATATTTAAATATTATAATCCTTTACTTTGAGATATACCATTCCTTGAATAATTGTCCATTTTTTGCTTTATCCAACCTTGTAATCTTCTCATCCTTGAAGAATTTTTTTGCCTTGAATACCATGCACCCTTTGACATCAATGAAAAATCAATATTTCCAACAATCTCCCCCTTTGTCATTAATGTCAGCCCTATAAAAAAATTTCTTCTATGCAACTAGATTCCAGATATACTCCCCCTGACAAGTTGCTCCCCCTCACTGAATTTCCCCCTATGATATCAATGGCAAAGGGATCCTTGGGTCTAAAAAATAAGACACTTAGTACATCCCCCTCACTACATCCTTTTCTTGAGGTGATCAATTATGGTATGGGAGTGAACCTACTCCCAATTTATAATGCTCTTCTTATTTTATAATTTTCTTTCCCCAAAATTTTGAAGTCATACCTCTTTGAACATTTTGAGCATCCTTTTTCTTGCTTTTCTTTGGAAGTTTTGGAAACTCTATTCTACACCATTTAGCTTTATGCCAAAAATTATTGCAATTGAAACACATGATGTTGTAGTCCTTGAAAGGTGCAAATAATTTGAAATTTATCTTCGTGAAGCTATAATCATTCTTACCATTATCCCTACAATGTATATCTTTAGGACCAATATGATTACATGAGTAACAATAACCCTAGAAGAAATATTCATATTGCCTTGGAGGATATGATCTCATGGTTCTTTCTTTGATATTTATGTGATGGTCTTGTTCCTTGATTGTGCATTATTTTCTTCCTCTTTGATGTTTCCATTTATCAACACATTAACATAGGTCTTAGGCTCTTCTTCAAATACCTTCTTTGATGCTTCTATTTCTTGACTCCTCCTTTTGTACTTCTTGACATTCCTCAAAGCCAAGTCCGGTCTTCATAAATGGATATCTTTGTGTTTTGATAATATCATCCAAATATTTTAAGCTTTTCTGTTTTGATAATATCATCCAAATATTTTAAGATTTTCCTAAACTAATATATCTTATTATTATTTTTTTCAAGTCCCTTCATTAGAATGTTAGCTTCATGTCCTAGTATTACACATTCTAGCTCGTTTGCTTTTAACTGTTCAAACCATACCTTCTTTAGCTTTCCTTGCCTCTTCAACCTTAAATTTTAAGTCAGTGAGATCTCGTAGAAGCTTTACCTTGTTTTTTTATTCTCTTTTACTTGAGCCTTCAATATTAAGTCCTCATTTTTCAACTCAATTTTAACAACAAGTTCCTTTTCCATATCAACTTTGGCTTCCTCGTATTTTTCTAAATATTTCTCTTTTTATAGGTATTTAATCACAAGAGCATCTTCTTTCTCTTCTTATTGGTATTTGACAACAGGAGCATCTTTATTATTTTCTTCTTGGTCTTTGACAATAGGAGCATGTTCATTCTCTTCTATTTCCAAAAATAATTTTTTTTTATTTTTCACTATTGAAGAGGTTCTCATCACTATCACTTGAAGCATTGCTTGCTTCTTCAACATAAAAAATATTCTTGTGTATTTGAAATATCTTCTTCTCATGCTTGCCTTGACCATACCTATTTTTCTTTTCATAAAAAAATCTTCTTTCTTTCTTCTTCTTGTATTATTTTTCTTCTTCATTGCTACTATTCCCAACCTCTGGAAAATTAGCTGCATAGTGACCAATGTTACCACAGCTAAAACATTTCACAGTATGATATTTTTATGTTTTCTTGGACCCTTATTATTTCTTCTCACAAATTTAGCTTCTTCTTCACTACTTGATTCATCACTTGATTTTTGTTCTTTATTCTTTTCTCTCATGAAACTTTGAATGTTGCCTCTCTTTTTTGTGTTTATTTTTTTGTCCTCATCTCATAGGTTGTAAGAATTCCATGTAGCTCATCCATGCTTAAATTGTTTAGATCCTTCATCTCTTACATTTCTAAAACCATTGCATCATACCTCATAGGAAGTAACCTTAATATTTTCTAAAAAATAGTAGATTCATCAATATTTTCTCCAAGTTCATGAATGGTGTTGACAACCTCATCAACACAAAGTAGATACATAGAAATATCTTCATCATATTTCATTTTCAAGTCTTCAAACTTCCTCCTGTGTGTTTGAAGTTTTTCCATTTTGACCTTGTCATCTCCTTCATATGTTCTCTGTAACTTATCCTATATTTCTTTTGCTGAAGTACATTGCATGACTTTCATAAACTCTGATTCATATAACCCACTCAAAATTACATTCATCACCTTGGAATTATCTTCATATGGTTTCTAGCCCCTTAAATTTATATAATGAGTTTTAGGAGGTGTGAATCCATTCTCAATGTATTGCCACATATCATATCCATGTGCCATCAAATAAGTCTTCATCCTCCCAGTCTAGAAAGCATAGTTAGTCTCATCAAACAATGGAGCCTTATTTGATGAAAACACTTCATTATGAGCCATGTGTGTTCTTGTAAGATCTTCCTTCAATATTTTAGGCTTTTACAAAGGAACCCGCTCTAATACAAATTGAAGAACACAAAATTATACTAAGAGGAGGGGTTAACAGTATAAGATAAAACTTTTCAATTTTTAATCCAAATGCAATATTATCCAATATTATCAATTGCAATAATGAAACAATGCACAAATCATCACACACATAAGAGACACATATTTAATGTGGTTCACCCAATGTGGGCTACATCCATGAAGAAATATTTCTTATAATTTTTCTCAACAAATTTCTTGGGAATTACTTGATTGCCAGTTGTAAATATCTTCTTTCACTTGATTGATTGCTCACCACCATGATAATTTTCATTCAACTTATCACCCATTGTATTATTCTTCTTTATAATGCATGTGATGCAACATAACATTTTATTTAAATCGATTGCACTATCCTCACTAGCTGGTGCTTTCCAAACTCGCTTTTCTCAGTCTTCTGATTAATTCATTGGTGTGCTATATAACAGGGTACTTCATCTACTATCTTCAAAATATTTTATATTGTTTTTGGCATCCAATAAATTTTACTTCAATCTGTGCTTTGCCATCTCAATTCTTCCCTCCTTATACACAATAAGTGTCTTTCACAAACAACAATAAGGATCTCTCATAAATACAACAAAGTCTTTGATGAACAATGGTGAAAAGACATAACGAATGGTAGAAAACTCACTCTCTAAAAAGGGCAATGAACAACAACGAAATCACTCTCTCAAAGGGGCAATGAACAACAACAAAGGATTTCTCATCAAAAACCATTTGTAGCGTGAACTTAAATCTGATATTTATACTCTTTCATGTGGCATCCTAAGAGGTCAAACCATATTTATTTGTTTTGAAAAATTTATAATATCTCCATGAACGTTGGAACCAATTTCATTTTCAAGAAAATTTGGGTTATAATATTTAAATTAAATATTATAACATTCTTTTAAAACTTTAAATATTTAAATATTATGTCCCAACCTTTGTCCTTATTTATAATCCTCTGCCCTTCTTTTTAAATCTTTTTATCCTATGTCTTTAATTAAATATTTTTGTCCCAACCCTTTAAACCTTCTCTTTATAATATTTAAATATTATAATCCTTTACTTTGAGATATACCTTACCTTGAATAATTATCCATTATTTGCTTTGTCCAACCTTGTAAACTTCTCATCCTTGAAGAATATTTCTACCTTGAATACCATGAACACTTTGAAACCAATGACAAATCACTATTTCCAACATGAATTTCCCATCAAATACAACTATTTGGCTCTCTCAATCAATTTAATTTGAGTCATAGTCTTCGATAGTTTTTGTGGAGCCTAATGAAATGACCCTAGCATCTAAATTAGGGTGACTATTATCTATCTACTCAACATCTACTCAATTAGATATTTAAAATATATTCCAAGTCTTCACTACTTCCAAAGTGGACATACTCTAATATAATGGTGGTTCTAAAATATAACTCTATCAAAAATAGAGAGAGTTAAGTGGTCACTCTTACATCAATATTGGTTTTTAAGCCTAACTATCTCAACATATTATAAATCCTATTATAAATAAGCCACAATATTATAGGTCAAAATATTATTAATGAAGAGTAGAATTATAAATATCCAAACTAATATTATAATATAATAATATTCACTTATAATATCAAATATGAAAGTAAATGGTCAAAACCTTTCAGATACATGCATGAAGAATACTTATGATAAAACTGCTCAAAAGAAGTACAATGTCTATAAAAATAAATTATTAGTACATAATCAAGAGCTTTATCTCCATGATATAATTGTATAGGATGCCTCTTAAAGTTATTAATTATATGACCTTTGGCTTCTCATCTTGACACTTGTATGCAAGACTCTTGACTTTCTAATTCTTTACTTTTATGACACTTTCACACATCCTGCATGTAGAGGCTTACACAAAAAGCAATATAAATTACTCACTCAATATATAGATAAAATAATGTAATACTCTCAAACAATTTATTCAAACCTTATTCCTTAACTATAAATTGTAAATAGAATAAATATTTTTTACATATCTTAGCAACTTTAGGCCTTAACTAGAAATTTTTAAAACTTGTTCAATCTAATCCTTAGCTAGACAATTTTTTATACGGGCCTTAATTGGTTGTTGTTAAACCTTTATCACTTTAGTTTTGTTCATATCATAAATATTTATTTAGGTATTAGTTTGTCACTATCCAACTTCAAATTTCAGGCCTTAACTAACAGTTGTACATACATATTAAAAATTATTTTGGGCCTTCAATGACTACAATACATAATTTTATACATCATCTATTTAAATTAGGTCTTAAATAATCATTTTTTAAAATAATAGGCCTTATTGGCCATTGTACATACTCTCTATAAATATTTTCACCCTAATAGGTCTTCATTGGCCAATGCATGTATCTCTTGTAAATAGTGTACATGAGTATATAGTTGTTCTTCTGAGCCATAAGTGATCACTATACATAATTTTATGAATAATTTTTATCCTTAGATAGTCATTGTCCAAAAAAATTTAAATATTAGGTCTTAATTGACCGCTATTGAACATAGTAGATCTTAATTGATCACTTTTCAAACACTTATCCATGAACTTGCCATAATGCATTATTTTGTAGATATTATAAATATTTATTTTTATATATTATACATAATTCTATAATTTTAGGCCTTAATTGACCTCCATTCAAATTTCTAAGCTTTAGTTGACCAATTGTTTAAATATTTTTAGGCCTTAACTAGTCATCATTTTAATTTATTAAGATTTCATTGACCAATGTACATACCTTTTCATATAATGTTATTTTCATTTCTCTAAGTATTCATAAAAATTTTACCACATAAACTAATGCCACAAAAATATTATTCAACTCATCCACATTACATATAAGACTTTTCAATGCATTTGCCATTTTGGTTTCAGTTTCTTACAATTATACCAAAACTATTGTTAGACCTCCTCAACATGAATTCACTAAAATTAGCAACCATTCATGAAATCTCCAAATTAGTGCTTATATTATTTTAATATATCAATGTAATAACCATATAACCATATCTAACAAAATACCAATCATTACCTATTTATTTCAAATTTTTATCATCCAATAATTTCTCACCAAAACCAACAAAAAGCCTATCTACAAAATTTATGAAAAGTAATAAATCATTATAGAATCGCCAATTAATGACCCTAAACACTTTTTACACACAAAAAATATCATTCTACAACTATTTAGCACAACAATTTGCTATTTATCTATTTTTTTATGATTTTTACCATAACCCACTATTACCATTATACATAATATATGCTCGTAATCATAAATTTACTAAAAATACCCAATCATCACAAAACCATGCAAGTCATGTTCCAAAACAACTAGTATATCAAATAAATCATCCTAAACACCATCAGTCACATATATTTCTACACTAACTATTTATTCCATATTTTATTAAATACACTTAATTTTCATCACACACACAGACACATATATGTACATATATATTTGTATATATGTATATGTATATATGTATATGTATTTATGTATATATGTATATATATACATATGTATATATAGATGTAGATATATATCAAATTGATATCATCTGCATCAATAATCATGCTAGTTTACGATAATTGCAAACTCGATACACTCAACCTTACATATATGCCTTAGACTAGTGTATTGCAAAAGAAAAAAACTAATGCACATAGCCATATACAACACATCTATGTCAAACCCAAAATGTTCTCAAATCTAAGAACTATCCTCTATGAGTTATATCCTTTTAGAATGGGGTGGTGATTTTTGTGGTGATCATTGTTGCAAAAGCATCCCAACCAACTAATATAGTGACCTCAATATTTAGCAAGATCTAGATCATGTCATAGTAGGGGATGCATGTATCTAGTCCTTAAGCACCACTTGGTAGTATAGACATCTATATAAATTTTTAGACTAACACCCTCCTAGGTCATCTCTAATTGTTATAACAACTATCAAACCATGTCATTATGACTATGATTTGCCCCTCCTCTTCCATGTATATAACCATCATCATACTTCCTACATAGATGGACCACATTTGGTCTTAGTTGATCTCAACAATCACCCCTACCAACTTATCTCATAGAGTTTCTTTGTTAACCACCACTTCATCATAAATATCTTGTGTGTTTACTATTGTATGTTTAGATGGTCCATCTTTGCTGTTAGCTCTACTAGCATCCTCACTTTATCTACCTAGACCCTATCTCACTTTGTTGTCACTCTTGTGAGACACAATTTTACATAATCCATATTCATCTGTTGGACCTCCCCCTCTATGCATATAGTCCACTCATATCCTCTACTCTATGCCTATAATACCTCACTATTTTATAATAATGTGTCTCCCTCAATTGGTCCAACCTCCACTCTTCTCTACTCTAAAGACCTAGAATTTTCTTTTGCACTTATGTAGGGAGTCAAAACCCTAATAGGTTCCACTAATAGTGCCCTCTTTGGATCTAATACTAATGTAGCCTCCTCTACCTGCCTCTCTCAATGTATCCTTTGACAAGCTCTTTAAGACCTATCAATTCTTGTACTCATTAGTTATTATGATCTCACTATAATGGCTAGATAATTCTAAAATGGTTAAATTTACCTATACCATATCATATAGCCTGACCCCATCCCAAGATAATTATCACTTGGATCTATGATGGGGGCATCATCAACATCTATATATAGGAATCTAGTTAGATATGGCCAAATTCCCACTCCCACCTCCTAGTCTAAATTTTAGTACCATAGATATCCTATATGCTATGGTAACTATGCCAAATTAAACTACCTCATCATGTGATCAAATGTATCCAACTATGACTAATTACTAATCAAACACTAAATCTTATGAACATTGGTCAATTTAAAATCCTCATCTTGCTAGCTAGGGTGATTATACTAGGGTATCCACATGATCTAGCTTTTTCTCAAATTATCTACTACTTAGTGGGCATATCCTAGTGAACCCATGAATTCTCCTTCTTGCATCTCAAAATAATGCAACCACCTAAAAAAGTTTAGCCCCTACACATTATCAACTTGCATAGGTAATCCAACTGATCATCTCATAACAACATGATCCTAGCACTAGACTTGGAGTAAGGTATAATAGGTCAAGTTATTTTTCTAAACAACTCATTATAATGTCCTATATAATTATGACAAGAGCAAAGGACCCCAAGCAAAAGAGACCTACTAGCCCCTCATATGTGTTGGCAATTTGAGTTGTTTTATGTTGTCATTGATGTCACATGGATCACATTGAGTTTTGGTGGCCAAAGTATTTCATAAATAAGCATTTATGATATTTTGGAGAGCATGGATATATACAGGATTTTTGTGAAAACCAAGGCAAGAAAAATAAAAGGTTTTATTTAAAACCATGGATGGCAGATTTGAAATGGGTTTTTCTTAAAACCCAGGTTGGCTTTTTGTTTCGTCAAAAAAGGTGCCCCGGTGAAGGAGATATTTAATTTTAAATATTTAAGTTTAAATTTTAAATTATTTTAAAATTAAATTTAAAATTAAAATTAAATTTAATATTTTATTATCGTCGACGTCCAAAAGAATGAAGGTTTGATTATAATCCGCCGACGTCTTTCGAAGCATTATAATGTGTATATATAATGGTTAAAAACTTTGCCTATTGAGTATGCCAAGGTTGAGAAAATCGAAGAGTAATTCGTGCGTGGAGGAAGCGAAAGGCAAAAAAATAAAGAAGTCATTTTTGAGGGTTAAAGAAAATCGAGGACGTCTAGACCTGACGTCACGTTGGACAGCGCAGCACAGTTGGCAAGAGATAACTTTGGCACAAGGGAGGTCTGCGTTTCGAATCCCGCAGGGGCAGAAGTTTTGGTGGAAAACGTTTTTCATTTTAAGAACAATCGAGCACAGTTTATACAGCAAGGTTGGGATTTATTCCCAATGTGGGCTTGCGACCACGTGGTTAGCATCTCACAGTGCTAGCAAGGAGGAACAAAGTTTGACTCCCGCAAGTGTGAAGGCGCTCATCAATTTTTGTGAAACGTTTTCAAAGGTTAAGGCCACGATTTTGAAATTAAAGGTATTTATGAGAAGCGCCTTGCATAGTTGATATTGTGAATGCTTTGGGTGTATGAAAAATAATTTTTAGAGATAGGGAGTTATAAGGTTTTGTAAGCTTGCTGTTATTTCTAGGAGGAATAAGGGTTGTGATCCACTTTTGGAAAAAGAGAAATTTCTGGTGTTTTTCTTTTTAGAAATATATCATATTATATATCGTTGGAAAGCTTATTTCGAGGGCTATTTGATTAACTTATTTAGAGGGAGAAATAAGGTGTATATAAAGAGATATTTCTATTTTTGTAAAGGGTTTCAAAAGTGAAGGTGTTTTGTTCTTTTTCAAAGTTTGTTGAGTGTGGCGAATTTAGTGGACAACCAATAAGGCATCAAAAAGGTATGAGCAATATTCTCCATTGACTTTATTTATGGTGGTTGATTTCTGAAATATCATTGGAGAGAAAAGGATTGATTGTGGTTTCCTTTTCGAAAGTGGTTGGTTGAAATGCTTCAAGGTTTTCTAGTTTGAGAGTTGTGTTTAAACCTTGTTTTATAAGCATAGTTGTTGAAGCCCATTGGTTATGCAAAGAACTTGAACTTGAGAAGAACATGAGTATCATTGTTATGTGAGATTTATGGTTGAGCATTGTTGGAAACATTTGAGTTTGTTGATACATGCTTGGACTAGGGTTTTGTGAGAAAGAGTTATCCCTTGTGATGAATGGTTGAGTTGAG
Source organism: Wollemia nobilis (assembly GCA_028583015.1). Lineage (NCBI taxonomy): Eukaryota > Viridiplantae > Streptophyta > Pinopsida > Araucariales > Araucariaceae > Wollemia > Wollemia nobilis. The sequence continues at coordinate 173,922 of JAQPPZ010001769.1, forward strand.
TTGATTATGCCTAGTCAAGTGATTGTGAGAAGTGATTGTTCAAGTTCCATAAAAGAAACTATTCTATAATTCTGATTTGAGTTGAGTTGAGTTGGAAAATTGAGCTTAGAACATATTGAGTCTCTAACAATTCTCTTTATGCTTCTATGAGTTGACTTGAGTTGAGTTGAGATTGATTTGAGTTGAGATCATTGTGGATCATAGTTGTCATCCTTTGAAGAGTGTATTACCATTCATTGTTGAGTTCATATTTAAGCCTTGCCTTTGATTTGTGGATGAGATTTGAGTGCTACTTGAGCATGATTGATTGAGCCTTTGAGAAGGCTTTTGGGATAGATTTTTGGATAGTTTTGTGGATAGTTTTGAGCAAGTTCTTAGTGAGCTTTTGAGCAGATTTGAGCAAGTTCTTGGTGAGCTTGTTGAGTAGATTTTGAGCAAGTTCTTAGTGAGCTTATTGAGCAGATTTGAGCAAGTTCTTAGTGAGCTTGTTGAGCATATTTTGAGCAAGTTCTTGGTGAGCTTGTTGAGAAGATTTACAAGTTTTGTACTTGTTGAGCAATTTGATTTCTATGAGTAGACTTTTTACAAGTTCTTGTTAGCTAGTTGAGCATATTGATTCAAGTATTTGTGTACCTAGCTGAGAAGATCAGTGGATTACCTACCTGAGCAGATCAATGTGTTGCCTAGCTAAGCATTTCAGTGGATTACCTACTGAGTAGATCAGTGTGTTGCCTAGCTGAGAAGATCAATGGATTGCCTACCTAAGTAGATCAGTGTGTTGCCTAGCTGAGTAGATCAGTGGATTGCCTACCTAAGTAGATTAGTGTGTTGCCTAGCTAAGCAGATCAGTGGATTGCCTACCTGAGTAGATCAATGTGTTGCCTAGCTGAGCAGATCAGTGGATTGCCTACTTGAGTAGATCAATGTATTGCCTAGCTTTGAGAAGATCAAAGTAATCATTGTATTGGATAAGGATCCTTATTTTTGTGTGAAATATTATAAGGATATTATCTTGTGGAGTACCCCACATTGGGGGAACCACGTTAAATCTTGTGTCTCAATTATGTGTGGTGACTTGTGCTCTTGCTTACTATTGCTATCTAAGTTATTAATGCACATTGCTATATTTGGTTATTGCAATTAAGGACATTAATTGATATTGGTTTGGAAAGAAAGTAAAAAGTGGGTGCTATACTGTTCACCCCCATCTCAGTATAAGCTTGTGTTCTTCAATTGGTATCAGAGTGGGTTCCTTAGGAAAGGCTAACAGCTTGAGGGCAGATTCTACAAGAACACAGATGGCTTCATAGAATGGATCATCTACAAATAAGGCACCACTGTTTGATGGTAACAATTATGCTTTCTAGAGCATGAGAATGAAGAACTACTTGATATCACAAGGTTATGAGGTATGGCAGATGGTTGAAAAAGAGTATAAGGTTGAAGGTGATCTCGAGGCAGATAAGACTATCAGGAAATTGGTTGAGATCAATGCAAGAGCAATGAATTGTATTTTGAGTGGGCTACGTGAGACAGATTTTGCAAAGGTCATGGTATGTAATTTAGCTAATGAAATGTGGACCAAGTTGTGGAATACTTATGAAGGAGATTCCAAGGTAAAGTTGGCAAAACTACAAACTCATAGAAAAATATTTGAGGAATTGAAAATGGAAGATTCTGAAGATATTGCAAAGTTTTTACTTCGAGTTGATGAGATTACTAACACCATGAGAGGCCTAGGATTTGAGATGAAAGAATCAAAAGTTACTCAAAAGGTTTTGAGATCACTTCCCATGAAGTATGATGCAAAGGTTTCAGCAATAGAAGAAACAATGGATATCAACAAGCTAACAATGGAAGAATTACAAGGAACTCTCATAGCTTATGAGATGAGGGTGAGTAAGCATCAAGGTTCCAATAAAAGAGATTGCATTCAAGGCTTCAGAGAATAAGAAAGGAAAAGTTCCAGAGATAGATAGAGATCCAGATAATGATGAGGAAGCTAACTTCATCAAAAGGAATAAGGACTCAAGGAATTTCAGAGATATGAGGAAAGTCAGATGCTACAAGTGTGGTGATTTTGGTCACTATGCACACAAGTGTCCACATGAAGAAAATAGTGATGATGAAAAATAGGGTCACAGAAGAAAAGAATATGGAAAGCATAAGCATGACAAAGATGACAGATACAAGCAAAATAGGTATGAGAAGAAGAAAAATTTTTGTAAGGTAAAGAAATCTTACTACATTGTAGAAGCAAGTGATAGCTCAGATCACAATGATAGAGACAAGTCAGATGATGAAAAGGAAGAACATCTATTCCTTGGAATAGAAGGTGAAAGAGAATAGTGCTTTGTGTGTGGTCAAAGAGATCACAGATCAGGATATTGCAATGGATTCAATGATAGTGAAGATGAGATGACACATCAAGGAAATAGGCATGGTCAAAGAAATCATGAGAGTTTGTTTGCTATAGAAGATGATAATGATCTCAGTGACAATGAAGATAAAGAAGTCTCACTTTTGGTAATAGAAAAAGAAGAGGATGAGCCAAGAAAACAAAAATCAGAAGTCAAAAGGCTAAAAGAAGAATACAAGAATCTTGAAAACAAGATTCGAACAGATGTCAAAATCAGAGAAGAACTACTTCAGACAATCAGTGATCTAAGAGATGAGCTTCAAGATGCAAAAAGGTTAGAGGAAAGGATGAATGAAGAACTAAGGGTAATAACGGCAAGACATGACACATTAGATGAAAAGGTTCAAAAAGGAGTGGAAACTTATTTTAAGGTTGTATCTCATTTCCAAGAAAAATCACACTCAAAAGGAAAGGAAGTTCTAAAAGATGAAAGCAAGGAAGCACCTAAGATTTATGAAGAAAGTTCCAAAGTTCCTATGGCTCCAAATATCCAATTTGGATCTTATTTTGAGATAGGTGAATCAAGTTCAAAAGGAAAATAAATTCTTGAAGAGGAAAGCAAGGAAGAAATTAAGGAAAATGATTTAGATACTACAAAGAAGGTTCAAGGATGCAATGCACAAGTTGAAAATGATCATAGGGATAATGGTCAAGAAAGGTATGAGGAACCAAGGCATGAACAAAGGGATTTTCAAGGACATTGTTTTTCTTGTAATGGATTTGGACACAGGGCTATACACTGTAGGGTCCATGGATCAAAGAAGTTTGATTTTTCTAGAAGAAACTTCAAAGGAAGAAGGTATGGTTTTCAGGGACATTGCTTCTTATGCAACAGGATTGGTCATAGAGCTTCTCAGTGCAAAGAAAATGAGCAAAATGGTTTTGGTTTTAGAGCTACACAATTCAGAGGTCATGGTCATAATGGTCATGAAAACAGAGCTTCACAATACAGGGTTCAGGAAAGGAATGGATATGGAAATTATTTCAAGAAAGAATTCAGGATTTGGGCACCATCCAAAGGCTACAATATCAAGTGTTTTAATTGCAATAACTTTGGACATATTGCAAAATGGTGTAGGACTCAATTCCAAACAAGTTCAAGGCAAGAAGGTCAAACAGGTTCAAGACAAGAAGATCAAGTAATTCATCAAGAGAAGGATATCAAAAAAACATGGAAGGAAGTTGATAGAGGAAAGAAACAATGTAATATGGGAGTAAAAGTACTCCCACCCCAAAATTAATCACCTCAAGAGAGAAGGTGGTGAGGGGGCTAAGCTTAAGAGTCATATATTTTAGCCCCATAGGTGTCCCTTTTGCCATTGATGTCAAAGGGGGAGAGATTTGAGTAAGGGGGAGAGCATTGAGTTAGGGGGAGCAGCCTCCAAAGAGAGCATTGAGTTAGGGGGAGCAGCCTCCATAGAGAGTATTGAGTCAGGGGGAGCAACTTTGATTCTCAGAGATGGTTTTTGAAGTGATTGTGGTGATTTGCATTAGAGGTGTTGCCATCAATGACAAAGGGGGAGATTGTTGGCAATTTGAGTTATTTTATGTTGTCATTGATGTCACATGGATCATTGATGTCACATGGATCACATTGAGTTTTGGTGGCCAAGGTATTTCATAAATAAGCATTTATGATATTTTGGAGAGCATGGATATATACAGGGTTTTTGTGAAAACCAAGGTAGGAAAAATAAAAGGTTTTATTTAAAACCATGGATGGCAGATTTGAAATGGGTTTTTCTTAAAACCCAGGTTGGATTTTCGTTTCATCGAAAAAGGTGCCCCGGTGAAGGAGATATTTAATTTTAAATATTTAAGTTTAAATTTTAAATTATTTAAAATTAAAATTAAATTTAATATTTTATTATCGTCGATGTCCAAAATAATGAAGGTTTGATTATAATCCGTCGATGTCTTTTGAAGTATTATAATGTGTATATATAATGGTTAAAAACTTTACCTATTGAGTATGCCAAGGTTGAGAAAATCGAAGAGTAATTCGTGCATGGAGGAAGCGGAAGGCGAAAAAATAAAGAAGTCATTTTTGAGGGTTAAAGAAAATCGAGGACGTCTAGACCTGACATCACGTTGGACAATGTAGCACAGTTGGCAAGAGATAACTTTGGCACAAGGGAGGTCTGCATTTTGAATCCCGCAGGGGCAGAATGTTTTGGTGGAAAACATTTTTTCATTTTAAGAACAATCGAGCACAGTTTATACAACAAGGTTGGGATTTATTCCCAACGTGGGCTTGCGCCCACGTGGTTAGCATCTCACAATGCTAGCAAGGAGGAACAGAGTTTGACTCCCGCAGGTGTGAAGGCGCTCATCAATTTTTGCAAAACGTTTTCAAAGGTTAAGGCCACGATTTTGAAATTAAAGGTATTTATGAGAAGCACCTTGCATAGTTGATATTGTGAATGCTTTGGGTGTATGAAAAATAATTTTTAGAGATAGGGAGTTATAAGGTTTTGTAAGCTTGTTGTTATTTCTAGGAGGAATAAGGGTTGTGATCCACTTTTGGAAAAAGAGAAATTTTTGGTGTTTTTCTTTTTAGAAATATATCATATTATATATCGTTGGAAAGCTTATTTCGAGGGCTATTTGATTAACTTATTTAGAGGGAGAAATAAGGTGTATATAAAGAGATATTTCTATTTTTGTAAAGGGTTTCAAAAGTGAAGGTGTTTTGTTCTTTTTCAAAGTTTGTTGAGTGTGGCAGATTTAGTGGACAACCAATAAGGTATCAAAAAAGGTATGAGCAATATTCTCCATTGACTTTGTTTATGGTGGTTGATTTCTGAAATATCATTGGAGAGAAAAGGATTGATTGTGGTTTCCTTTTCGAAAGTGGTTGGTTGAAATGCTTCAAGGTTTTCTAGTTTGAGAGTTGTGTTTAAACCTTGTTTTATAAGCATAGTTGTTGAAGCCCATTGGTTATGCAAAGAACTTGAAAAGAACATGAGTATCATTGTTATGTGAGATTTATGGTTGAGCATTATTGGAAACATTTGAGTTTGTTGATACATGCATGGACTAAGGTTTTGTGAGAAAGAGTTGTCCCTTGAGATGAATGGTTGAGTTGAGTTGATTGAGCCTAGTCAAGTGATTGGGAGAAGTGATTGTTCAAGTTCCATAAAAGAAACTATTCTATAATTCTGATTTGAGTTGAGTTAAATTGAGCTTAGAACATATTGAGTCTCTAACAATTCTCTTTATGCTTCTATGAGTTTGAGTTGAGTTGAGTTGATATTGATTTGAGTTGAGATCATTGTGGATCATAGTTGTCATCCTTTGAAGAGTGTATTACCATTCATTATTGAGTTCATATTTAAGCCTTGCCTTTGATTTGTGGATGAGATTTGAGTGCTATTTGAGCATGATTGGTTGAGCCTTTGAGAAGGCTTTTGGGATAGATTTTTGGATAGATTTGTGGATAATTTTTGGGAAGATTTTGAGCAAGTTCTTAGTGAGCTTGTTGAGCATATTTTGAGCAAGTTCTTGGTGAGCTTGTTGAGCAGATTTGATGAGGTTATGAGTGAGCTTTTTGAGCAGATTTGAGCAAGTTCTTAGTGAGCTTGTAGAGAATATTTGGGTAAGTTCTTGGTGAGCTTGTTGAGCAGATCAGTGTGTTGCCTAGTTGAGTAGATCAATGGATTGTCTACCTGAGTAGATCAATGTGTTTCCTACGTGAGCAGATCAGTGTGTTGCCTAGCTGAGCATATTAGTGGATTGCCTACCTGAGGAGATCAGTGTGTTGCCTAGCTGAGCAGATTAGTGGATTGCCTACCTGAGTAGATCAGTGTGTTGCCTAGTTGAGCAGATCAATGGATTGCCTACCTGAGTAGATCAGTGTGTTGCCTAGCTGAGTAGATCAGTGGATTGCCTACCTGAGTAGATCAGTGTGTTGCCTAGTTGAGCAGATCAGTGGATTGCCTACCTGAGCAGATCAGTGTATTGCCTAGCTTTGAGCAGATCAAAGTAATCATTGTATTGGATAAGGATCCTTATTTCTATGTGAAATATTATAAGGAGATTATCTTGTGGAGTACCCCACATTGGGGGAACCACGTTAAATCTTGTGTCTCAATTGTGTGTGGTGACTTGTGCTCTTGCTTACTATTGCTATCTAAGTTATTAATGCACACTGCTATATTTGGTTATTGCAATTAAGGACATTAATTGATATTGGTTTGGAAAGAAAGTAAAAAGTGGGCGCTATACTGTTCACCCCCCCTCTCAGTATAAGCTTGTGTTCTTTAGTCTAAGCTACAATACCTATAAAATCATATGACAAAATCTTAAAACTCATGATTAATCAATAATCTAAATGTGAATGCACATAAAAAAAATGTAAGCCTATCCATAGGGTGCACTCAAAACATGGCATTAAAATCAACACCATTGGTCAGTATGTGAAATATTGGATCACCCATCAATACCTGTAATTCCTAGGCTCTATCTTGGCTCTTGTATACTTGGGCACCTTGGATAGGAAATTGTATAAATGACCATATATCCTCTAATATTAACCTATTTTTCATGTTATAAAGCAAAATGTAGATAATTCAAGATACCAGCTTCCATCCAAGGTAGTCAAAATATCATCATTGTAGTTAACTTTGTGCATCTCCACTAAATGAACATGCCCAATAGCATCTAATAAGATCTGCTTTCCTAGTATCACAAGCTGTAATAATTTATCCAAAACCTAAGGTCATCTCTCATGATAATTTAAAATATTTAACTATAAAAAAAAACATATATATTAGCCTATATCCCACTCCTAAAGTCTTAATTTTGACTTCTCTTTTTCTTAATAAAAAAGACTACCAGCCAAAAAAATTGCCACTAATCAACAAATGCCACTAGACCCCATAATCTCCTTTGGTGAAAATTTCAATGGGCTTTTGACAATAGTGATCCTATGAAAAACAAAAAAATATTTCTTTTGTAAAATTCTTGGTAGTATGGGATATTGTAATAGTGGTATAACTACCACCTAGTTGCATGATTTTTGTATGGTATTTAGGTTTTCTTATGATAAAAATTTCAAACAAAATACCTACAAAATTCATAGATAGACTTAGATATTGAGGAGTATGTAAATTCCAACTATAGTTGGTTTATATTCATCCCTCAAAATATGAACATGGTGCACTAGTCATCCCTATTGTATCATTGTTTCTCTTTCCAAGAGCTCCTTTTCATAATCGACCAAGGTAAAAAAAAATAACCCTTTTTTTTATCCTTCCACATCTCTCTTTATGTTCATCTCTCACCAACCTTCCCTTTTCCTAACCATTTTCTTCCCATATCATTTATGTTTTATGAAGAACTTTTGAGTACCATCAAAAACTCAAGGGAGGGCCTTGGTTGATGGTATTAATGAGATTAATGATTTGTAAAATATAAAATTCTAAAGTGCTTGCAAATAAATTATTTTTTCACCATACCTTTTCCTTACCTAAAGAATCAATAAGAAGTAGTTTTTATCCAAAACGAGGGGTATCTACTACTATGTTGAACATATTTATTACATAATAATTGTATCAAAATGGGCTAAATGTAGACACCCAATTTTGAAACACCAAAACTACAATCATCCACTAGGAAATTAAAAAATACAATTAAGCATTCTAACTCAATTTTGAGGTCTTTCTCTTTTCAGAGCAACGTTCTATCTAAATTATGAGATAATATAATCTTTCCCCATATCATTGGATAAACTTTTTTAGATCTCTAATATTGTTAGTGTAATCATTAACAATATTTTTTAGATAGCAATTTCACCCTACAATGTATAGAATCTTATTCTTAGATTCTCCACCCCTATTGAGTCACCTGATAGTTATGATACCATCCTCCTCAAATATATTGAAGGCCAACATTAATCCTTTTGGATTCACCTCCTCCTATACTCAAAAGTTAAATTTATAAATTTACATTTCCATTTCCATTTCCATGAATTCACCTTGATCCTTCCCCAAGGCCATAAATTCTATAAATAGATTTCTTGGGATTCCTCTCACAACAACACATTAAATGCAAATAAAAATCTACCATTTTTCTTTCTAAGTGTTCTAAGTTATCACTATTCTACTATTTTATTTTCTTGATGTTTTGAGGAATTCATGCTTAGGTGTAATAAGTATTTTTTACCCATATGTCCTTGCCTTGTTGCCTATATTTTTCTCTCTAGAATAATTTGGGGTTTATGCTTTTGATTTACTAACATTTTATCTAATTTTTCTTTAACAAATATTCATTAATTTTACATCTTAATATTTTATTTATGGAATTTCTATAATCACGTATCCCATATTTTTTTTTATTTGTGGAAAACATCCCAAAAGGGATGCCACTTTCGGGTAAGACCCAAGGAGGCAGGGGTATCCATTCCGCAAAAAATGCCCAGGACTCGGACCTTGCCTACCACCTTTGACATACTCAAGGAGAAAACAAACACACAAAACCAAGTTAAAAATAAGTAAATAACAATAAAAATAATAAAATAAAATAAAAAACATGCTCCTTGAGTGTGTCAAAAACAAAAGCACAACCAAACACGCACAATAAGATAAAAGAAACCACAACACAAACCACATAGGAAAATACAAAAACCACATAACAAAACACAAACAAGACAAAAACAACATAACACTACAAAGACATAACCCATAAAAACATGAAAAATAAACACAACCAAAACCTAAAAAATAAAAACAATAAAATAAAAATAAAAATAAAAAACAACCAACAACAGACAATAAACAAAAACAAAAAACATAGAAAACACTCACACATAAAAACACGAAATAGCACAAACAAAGAGAAAACCAAGAACAAGAACGAAAAAAGCACAAGAACAATAACAAAAAACATAAAAAAAAAACAACAACAAACACAAGAACAACAAAAAACAACACAAAGAACACAAAAACAAAACAAAACAAAAGAACCCACCCACCTTAAAAAACTAAACAAAAAGAAACAAAGAAGAAAGAAGAAAAAAAAAATGAACAAAACAATGACCTATCTAGACCAGAAGACTATTAAGGCAAGAATCAACAGAAGAAACAAAATAAAGAAAAGAATGAGCTAGGGAACTAAAAAAAACTGAATGAACCAAAGAGAAGCAAAAAACAAACAAGAAGAAACTAGGTACCTTCATAACTAGAGCCATCCAAAGAAATGATAGAAAGAAGAGCTTCCCTAATTTGAGAAGCCCACCAAATAGGAGGGTGGCCATAACAAGGAAGATCACCTTTGTCCAAAGCCCAATTAGCTAAAGCATCAACACTCTTGTTTTGATCTCTGACCACATGATTGTAATCAACTTTCAAAAATCCCATCTGGATTAACTGAATCTTCTCAATAATTCTTTTTATTCTCCAATCCACCTTATGATTCTTAGAAGGAGTCTTCAAGAGATTAATCATAATTTGAGATTCAGACTCAACTAACACCTTTTCCCATCCAACCTTAGTAGCCTCCTGAAGGCCTCCGAGGATACCATACCCCTCAGCAAGGTTATTGGAAAGAATACCCAAATTCTCAGCAAAAGTAAAAACCAGGGAGCCATCTGAAAGTCTACCAATTCCTCCCACACTAGATTTTCTAGGATTCCCTCTAGAGGCTCCATCGTATTGACTTTTCCAAAATCCTTAGGTGGAGGTTGCCAATTTCTAGTCCTATCCATCTTACTAATACTCACATTCCCTTTAAGTTGGTTGCCCTTAGAAGGTTTAATCTTCAATCTTTGCATCACTTGATCCCATCTTTGGTGGGAGTTTTGGGGGTGATTAAGGAGTTGATGGACTAATTCAACTAATTTGGCTATGGTATTTTGCCAAATATAGTGAATATCCTTCCTATCTTGATTAAAAATTCAGCTGTTCCTTTCATTCCAAATATTCCAAAGAAGAATGGTAGAACCCATCCAAACTAATCGCCTAATAAAATGATCAACACCCTCTTGATTAGGCCAATCCCTCCAAAGTTGTTCAAAAGTAAAAAAAATTGGACCACTGTAAGCCAAGTAAAGTGGCCATTCTCCTCCATAGCTCAGAGGCTAAAGTACACTCAATAAAAACATGGTTGATATTTTCTACATTCTCTTCACACATTTCACATCTAAAAGGGCCATGAAAACCACGCTTCATAAGTTGCTCACCAGTAAGCACCCTACGATGCAATAAAAGCCACTTAAAGAACCTCACCTTAGGCCAGAGCTTTTGAGCCCACAATTGAGAAAATATGTCAGAAGAATGGTTGGGATTATTATGGCATAAGGTCAAATAACCTTGAGCAACCGAATACTCACCCTTAGTAGTGTTGTTCCATCCAAAACAATCTTTTTCATGGGACCAAGAGAGGGATCTCATATGAAGGATGCCTTGGATATCTTGTCTTTGCCTTTTTGGGATTTGAATAGGCCAATCCTCAATAGGGATCCAATACCTACCAACCTTTGAATTACCAGTATGGTATCGACAGTAATTAGCCACCTTTATCCAATTAGCTCGGTGAAGCTCCTCCATCCAAGGCCTCCAATCGGGAAACTGAGTTATCAAAGGCTTGTGACCATCCCAAGAATCTATCCAAAAATTTGCATGTTGACCATTATGAATGATCCAAAATAATTTTTTCTTTATCAAATCTTCACTAGTCTTAAGAACTGCTAAAATAGGAGAACCTTTGGTAGGAAGTTGATAGCAAACAAGGTCTTCAGGACTATTGTTCTCAACATATTTAGCACAAAGATTATTGGCCCAAAGAGCATTGGGGTTATGCAACATCCTCCAATATAATTTAGTAGCTAAAGCTTTATTGTTATTAATTGAAGACCGGAATCCTAACCCCCCTTCACTTTTAGGAAGACATAAAGTATCCCATTTCACCAAGGCCCATTTTCTTTTCTCCTTAGTACCACTCCAAAGGAAATGATGACTGATTTGATCCAATTCTCAAAGAACAACATTTGGGATATTCAAAACGGAAGAAACATAAATAGGAATAGCTTGAAGAACTAATTTTACCAAGGTGATTCTACCCCCATAAGAAAGCCACTTGTTGGTCCACTTTCCAATTTTCTTCTTGACTTTGTCCAACAACCAATTCCAATCTTTATTTTTCTGCCTTTGAATATTTATGGGAATACCTAAATAAGTGATTGGAAGAGAGGTCTTCTTATATCTTAATTTATCCAAGACCATGGATTCATGTCTAGTAGAGCAGTGAAAGAAAATAACTTTAGATTTGTCTTCATTAATCAACTACCCAGTAGCCTTAGAAAAATAGCTAATGATTTACTTAATATTAGAAGCTTCCTTAACTGTAGCTTTACCTAAAAGAGTAGAGTCATCCAAAAATTGAATATGAGAGATAGGTCTAGCTCCATGAGCAATGGTAACTCCCTCAAGGGTTTTGTTTTCCCTATTTTTGGTTATAGTCCTACCCAAGCATTCAACAAGAATGATGAATAAATAAGGGGATAGCGGGTCACCTTGTCTAATACCTCTGGAAGTTGGGAATGATTGAGAAGGTCTGCCATTGATAAGAACTAAGTAGGAAACTAAAGAGATACATCCCATAATCCAATCCATCCAATCCTTAGAGAAACCAAATTGCCTCAAAACTTTGATAAGGAAGTGCCAATCCACTCTGTCATAAACTTTGGATAAGTCTAACCGAATGAACATAGAAGGAGAATTTTGCATAGCCATGGAATGGATGGCTTCCTGAGCAAGAACTATCTCATCTACTATTTTATGTCCTTCCACATATCCCCCTTGCTCTGGGGAAATAATCTTATGCAAAAGAGGCTTCAACCTTTCTGCCATGATTTTAGTAATGAGTTTGAGAAGAACATTACATAAAGCAATAGGTCTAAAAGCTGAGATATGATCAACGTCTTGAGCTTTTGGAACAAGAGTAATATAAGTTTTATTGATAACCTTCAAAATTTCTTTGGATTTCCTAGCTTCTTCCACCACCTCTAATAAATCAACATGAAGGATATCCCGAACTCTTGGTATAACTCAATGGGAAAACCATCGGGACCCGGGTTCTTCCCTTTTTGCATTTTAAAAACTACTTGTTGAAGCTCATTGATAGTAACGAGAGCAGTCAAAATAGAGTTCTCCTCAGAAGTGATAAGAGAAGGGATTGCTTGAAGAACATTTTGTTGAGAAGCTGATTCAAGAGGAGTAGCAGCAAAAATATTGGAAAAGTAATCAACAACAATAGAGTTCATGCCATATTTATTTGGTTTTAAGAAATTAGATTCATTTTTTGTATTGTTTCTAGGCCCTCTCTTTGTGCCACTACTCCTAGATACCCCATGGATGATTTTTGAAGCTTAACCTCAATTTTTTTCTTGTTTAGTATCTCAAAGAAAAAATGGTCCCTCACTTACATAGGCAATGATTTCATTGACCATGATATTTAAATAAAATTAGCCTCATTATAGGCCACTTTAGATAGAATTTGTTTGAACATTACCCATTTAAAATATTGCATTCCTCTAACTACCCCTTAATAAATTTAACCACCTATCACTTTTGTATGTCAAATCTCTACCTCAAAATTGTAGATAGCAATTTTACCTATTTGTTTAGTCTAGACTATAGTTCTTATATCCTCTCTATTACGCACATTTGAAACAAAAAAATATAGTATAGTTCAATGTATTTTCCTCCACTAGAATTTCACACACTAAATTATTGTTGATAGGGTGATATTGTTATCCAAGGCCTCAGGCAAGGATTCCACATATATGTTTATTTACTTTATCATTTAACAATTCTTTAGTTTTCTAAGTGACCTAGAGGTTTGATTGTCTAGCCTAAAAAGCCATATACTTTTTAAATATTGGTAGACCCCCTAACTACTCATCCCAATTATATTTTTTTCTATTTTATTAGTATAGTATATAATCACTGATGATAACTTGGTAGTAGTAACTTTGTAGAATCACTAGCACTATGTCACAAGTGGTAATTTTCACATAGCAATAGAACTAGGTACCTTCCTAAATATTTTTAAATTTCCTTTTTTATATAGGACTATTTGTTCTTCGACTATATCTCTAGTCCTCTATTTCTACTTTAAAATTACTAAATAAGGTATAATAAAGAAATCATAGCCTAGAATTATGATAAAGCTTCATTCTCCTATTATAGATATTAAAGAGTGAATTGCATTTAATTTACATTAAGCCGATTTTTTTTTATCCATTCCTTTGAGCCCCTTCCTAAAACATATAAAGTAGTTGTAGTAACTCTTATCTAGTTTTTAGTAGCTCTCAATGAAAGAAAAATATATAGATTAGTCACTTGTTTTCAATGCATTTACTTGTTTGTTGTATTTTAGATAGAATCACTATTCCACAAGGACAATGAACCCTTTTATTTTTTAGATAAATGGACCATAGGTGTGTGTTAATAAATCCATCAAATGTAGGCACATACCCATATAACATATTGAGGTGAGTGTGCATCTTGAGGAACTTTAACCTTCTTGGTGGATCACATGCATGTTCTCACACTTGGCATATGTAGCCTAAAATTTATAAGTGATTTTAGGATGAAAAAAAAATGAATTGGATGAATTAAACCTCATTATCAAAGCCTTTGACTATAAGGAATGTAATACTAGTGGCATGGTGGTCTTACCTCTAAAATTTGGACCTCAAATCATAAACACTCTATTTCATGTTATGTGATGTGACCTATCCTACAATATCCTCCTTGGTAGGATCTAGATGTAGGTTGTTCCATCCACATATTATCAAATCCTTGTATATGAATACCAATACAAGACCTTTACTATTCTTATCAACCTTAAACCATTTTATTATTATTAAACAATAGAATAAAAATCCAAAAATTAATTTTATCTTTCCCTTGACTTTGCTTCAACTTTCCAACCTCTTATCCATGATGTGTTAAGGTCAATTATCCTTAGTACATAACCTAAGTAGCCTAAGGATCAAGTTGATAAATGAAACCCTAATGAAAAAATATATAATAATAACCAAAATCAACCTAACTATAGTGACCACCCCCAAATGAACACCAAGAATTTTTATCATGGTTTTTGGGTTTTTTATAGTTTTGTACTATTTTTGTAACTTTTTGCAATAATACAAAATTCTGGAAATAAAAATGCAGCAAACTAGAAATGCTCGTAACTTTTAATCTACTACTCCAAATCCACAAAATTTTAACACAAGTTTTTTCTAATACAAATAAGCAAACCCAGTAAAGGAAATTGCATAGAAATAAATGTACCCAAAAATATAAGTTTGAAATAAATATGGAAATTATCATCAGCAACAGGGAACTTCACAAATTCATATGATAATATTGAAATACAAATTTCTCCATCTAGAAAATTGTAGATTTAGGCACCCAATAAAGAGGTGCCTCCAATACAAATATGAAAGGGCCCCAAAATGAGGCGATTCAATTACACTCAACAACTCACCCCTATGTGGATGTGTACGATCTGTCAAAGATAAAGTTGGGTCTCATAATATATCACCAATATACCCTCAAAGCCCATGATTTTCTTAAAAAAAAGGGTTGGCGATGTTAAAGAAACCAAGGAATAAAGTGATGCTCAAACCCTATCTCCAATGAAGTGACAACAAACTACAGAAATGGCCCTTCAAACTGTACAGTCAGATGGGAATGATGACTGTAACTTATTGGAACATGAACCCCTTTCACTCTTCTAAAAATCTCTTCAATAAACCTCTAAAAATCTACTCTTAATTAAACCCAATGCAACCTCTGAAATAATATTGCCCCAAAGCCCCTTGAGAGTAATCTTTCAACTCCAAAGGTGTTGATTCTGCTGGTGGTTTTTGTCACACAACAACCAATAAACTCTCTCTGCAAGTCCTTGCTACAAGTTGACTTCTCCAGGACAAGATAACATAGCCAAAGATAATGCAAATGAATTTCCAAACCTCCTTTTATTCCCTTCCTCAAATGAGTCGGCCAATAATTGGAGGGAACTTTTAATTTTAAATTATTCTTTATTATTAAATGGGTACCTAGAGGGGCATAGCATGTCTAGGCCTCCTTATTTTAACACTTTATAACATGGCCTATATTTTAAGTGGTTATATGACCCCCTTATAACATCTAATTAATAAACTATAATGCCCAACATTATAAAGTTACATTATTATTTGATTTTTTTACATTAATAATATTCGAGCATCAAAATAATATGTCTCCACATGTCAGACCCAAGATATGAAAATAGAAACGGATACCCATTTTGCTTAACTATCCATCCATAACATCCATTTCCTGAGATTACAACCCTAACTAACTTACTAAAAATAGTAAGTCCTTGTAATTATGCTCAAAACAGACCGAGAAACTAGAAATTTGAAGCATTGTCCGCTCTGACATCAACTGAACTATCCCAGTGGGCTCCCACACAACTGATCCTACCTACGAGAACCCGTGCATAGGCAAGTCCCATTCTGCACTGGACATCTGACTAATATGGGGATATTATAGTCAAGCAATACTTAACATAACATCAACATCATCAGAATCACCTAATCAGAACCACCTGTGATTCCAGGGTCTGAAACCAATCTCAAAACAATTATTACAGCTGCCACTTCTATATAAAAATCAAAACAAAAATCTAAGTGTGAGGCCAAGATGCAAATAAACAATGTACGAAACCAAGGTTACCTCAAATATTCATCCAATACTATTCCCAAACCTGCTTCAAGTTGACCAAATATTGTCTTCATGCTATTCCAAAATTCTCCAAAGGCTACAATTGTGCAAAAACTGAGTGGAAATAGGCTCAAAATCTCACAGACCAGATCTAAAGTGATGCATAGCAGTTCTAATTTGTCATGTACAAAAATGGTATATAACCGTTTAATCTCTTCAAATATGTGTAAATTTAGTTCTCCCTTATCTATAATGGTTGTACTATGCAAGAATGTGATAAAATTAGCAAAGGTAATGAATGAATCAACACCAAAGAGAGTGATAAGAAAATTATAATCAACAAAATATGTCTCTCCATATGCATAAGTCAAGTACATCACCTCTTCCTTTCCCCAAGGGAAATACAATACTCCCCAACCTCGAGAAACATTATCAACATCATAAATGTCAAGTTTTATGACCAAAATACTCCTACATACCTCACTCCATGCTTTTCTTAACTGTTGTTCCAAAATGGGACTGAAATTGCATGTCAATGGTTGAAGCTCTACTTTTCCCATGTTTCCAACTCCAAAACAACTGGCCCCCCAATGTATCAGAACTGAAAATGCAACTTTATCTCCATTATGTGTCATCAAATCTAAGTGTAATAGCTACTCCAACTTCCTCAAAAACTAACAATGCTCCCTCTTTATGTCTTGCAAGTGAGCATACATGTAAACAATTAACTTATGCTCATACTCAGCTCTAATAGAAACCTTTAACATTATGAAATACACCTTATTATATCTCTTAAAATGGACTAACACAGGCCTCATACAATTCTCACCCAAAACTGAAAACACGTGTGGTGTAGCAATTCCTCTTGTCACCAAAAACTCAACGAATGTAAGTAAATCAGACCTGATGTGATGTGTAGTCGTTGGTGCCTTACCAATCAGTCTATGTGAAACACATACTATCTCTAATTCTATCTCACAAAGTGTTAAATATGCAACTATTTTTTTTCCAAATGAGACCTCAATTTCTCCATCGTTCCTTCCTTCATAGCCTTCCCAAATGCAGCTTCTGAAATCAGCAGACAATCAGTCCTATTGGTACCAAAATTCTCCCTCACAATAGTCCCAAAATCAATCTTGAAAATCAATGAAGTGTTTGTCCAAAACAACATTGTTTGGTCATCAAATTTCCTCCACAAAGCTGCCCAAAACTCCTTGTATACTGCCTCCTCAGTTGTCTTCACATGTGCAGCCCAAATTGCACCAAGTAATGTAACAAATTCCAACATAACCATCCAATAACTCCTATACAACAACATCTCATCATAGGCATGTAGTGCGCCAAGTTGAGTGATACAAGGCTCCAAATTGACCCAACGTCCCTGCTAAGACTATTCTTGCAAATGCATCCTCTGAAATAAGAAAATATTGTATCTTTTGTGTATCATAAATAGTCTTCATATGTGGCACAAACCTTCTAACAACAATGTGACATCTTTCCTCATCATTTCCTATGGTTGTGAAATGTAAAACTCTGATAAAATTAGTGATGGTTATGAACAAATATGAATACTGATCTATATACATTGCTTGCCACTAACACATAATTGAATTTTACACCTAGATTCCATGCATTTAAGGGTTGATGCCTTCCTTATGACAAAGTGTGCTCATTGTGAATCCCATGAACAACAATGTGTAAAAGTTGTTCAATGTCCTTAACATCAACCAAACTTAGTTTACTACTTCTATAAAATACTATACTATGCAAAAAATGAATAGAACCATCAAACATTGAGGAGAAATGAGTGAGAAAGAGTTTAAATTTTTATTCAAAAATCTCTGTCTCCTCATTCATGTAATCAGTTTTATACACAAGCATCATATCATCACCAACTCTGAGTGCTTCCTTTGTTAATACAGTCCCATCAAGTGCTCTAACTATCCAAAAACATGCAGCCCATATGATTCTTAATAGAATGGAAGAATGTTGTGCAAGAGTCCCATACTTCTCATACATCATTAGTCTTATCAAACACATTGTTGCCACTAATTCATGAGTGCCAAAATATCTCAATCTGCTGCTATAAAAATCAGGATGAAGCTCATACCTTATGGGAGTAATATCATGGTTGATCCATGATCCCAATGGATGTAGAGATGACTCCAAGTGGTGGACGTTCTCATCCAAACATCCCAAAACTAAAGATGTACTCTCAACTCTGTCCAAGACTGAATCTAAGCTAGGTTGGTTGGAAAAATAGTTGCCACCATTTATTATTAATAAACTTGGCATATTTGGGTGTGTATTGCTCTCTTCTAGGATCTCCAAATCTGAATGCTTTTCTTTAAAGGCTAAAACTATGAAAGAGAAGCCTCCAATGACCTCCATGCCTTCATCATACCTTGGTACCAAAACACCTGGATCCCAAGGAACTAGGAGTTGATCTGAAAAGGTATGTTCATTGTGATCCTCATGAGGGATTGATTTCTCCCACACATCACTCTCCAAATCCAAGGAGTTGGAACTAGTGTGAACACTTCTATCCAAGGATTTAGTTTGGGAATCTAGACCATATCCATTATCATCACAAACTGATTTGAGAACTTTAATACATTCATATGCATCATGTTCTTTCACAACAATCTCATGTGGTGATTCAATCTCTTGGTTAACAATTTTTTATTTGAATTCTTCTTCATCCAGGGTAGGTACAACTTCAAAATTTTCCATTGAATTCTTCTTTAGATCCACAAGCTCTTCTTTACTAGCTTCCTCATGTGAAATTTCTGCCATGGGTTTCTCTTCTCCCCTAATATCCTCATTGTCCAAGAAAGGTTTCAGCTTCCTCTCACACTATTTAAAAACACTATTAACCAATTCATGTGCAGTAGTGGAAGCAACCAAGTCTTACCTCTAAATGCCCAATAACATTGATAATAGTGGTTGGTAAATATAATCACTTTCATCTATAATCAAAATCATAATGTCTCTCATAGTTGCAATAACATTATTAGCATGTTCTTTTCTAGCTGAAGCAATGAAATGATGAAACATTTCGTAAACCAACTCATCCATGTCCAAATCTAACAAGATGTTGCCCATTCTAGTTTTTGCAAATAATTCAAGTATGGAAACTCTCCTAGAGAAATGAGAACAAGTAACATCCTCCAAAATTTCAAAACTATCAACCAACAACTGAAATATTGTTCTCAATGTGTCATCATTATAAGGAGCTTTAGGAGCTAAAATTCTCAAAATTTCACTCAAGAAAGAAGTGACCATGAGTCTTACCTCCTTATCCGTGTGTTTCAACCATCTAGGCTTACCCAAAGACTTCACCACCGGAGTCATAGCTACTTGTAATATCTGAGAAGGTGATGAATCCATCATATACAAATAATCTTCTACCTCCCCTAGGACACAGTAGAGAACATATTTTAACTGAGATATGAATCTAAGTTTTCTTCCTGCATTAGTAAGCCTTTCGACCAACTCATTTTTTCCCAATAGTGCCATGATCCACAATTAAAAATTTAATGTTCAAGAACCCTAAGTTTCATTTCAGCAAAATTCCACCACAAACCCTTCAAAAGTGCCTAGAAAATTTTTGAATGTTGATCTACTTAGGGATTTTGAATCCTCCTCATGAAACCCTAATTCAGATCTGATCATAGGCTGGCAGGAAACCAGCTCTGATACCAATGTAGTGACCACCCTCGAATGAACACCAAGAATTTATGTCCTGGTTTTTAGGTTTTTGATAGTTTTGTACCTATTTTTGTAGCTTTTTGCAATAATACAAAATTCTAAAAAAAAAAAAAAAAAAAAAAAAAAAACTTAAAAATTTTTAAAAAAAAAAAAAATTTTAAAAAAAATTTTTTTTAAAAAAAAAAAAAAAAACAGAAAAAAAAAAAAAAAAAAAAAAAAAAAAAAAAAAAAAAAAAAAAAAAAAAAAAAAAAAAAAAAAAAAAAAAAAAAAAAAAAAAAAAAAAAAAAAAAAAAAAAAAAAAAAAAAAAAAAAAAAAAAAAAAAAAAAAAAAAAAAAAAAAAAAAAAAAAAAAAAAAAAAAAAAAAAAAAAAAAAAAAAAAAGAAAAAAAAAAAAACAAAAAAAACCCACCCACCCCCCCCCCCCCCCCCCCCCCCCCCCCCCCTCAAACTCCCTCCCCCACCCCCACCCCCCCCCCCCCCCACCCAAAAAAAAAAATAAAAAAAAAAAAAGAAGAAAAGAAAAAAAAAAGAAACGAACAAACCCCCCCCCCCTCCCCCCCCAAAAAAAAAAAAAAAAAAAATGACCCTTCAAACTGTATGACCAGATGGGAATGATGACTGTAACTTATTGGAACATGAACCCCTTTCACTCTTCTAGAAATCTCTTCAATAAACCTCTAAAAATCTGCTCTTAATTAAGCCCAATGCAACCTCTGAAATAAGATTACCCCAAAGCCCCTTGAGAGTAATCTTTCAACTCCGAAGGTGCTGATCCTGTTGGTGGTTTTTGTCACACAACAAGCAATAAACTCTCCCTGCAAGTCCTTGTTGCAAGTCGACTTCTCCAAGACAAGATAACATAGCCAAAGATAATGCAAATGAATTTCCAAACCTCCTTTTATTCCCTTCCTCAAATGAGTCGGCCAAGAATTGTAGGGAAATTTTAATTTTAAATTATTATTTATTATTAAATGGGTCCCTAGAGGGGCGTAGAATGTCTAGGCCTCCTTATTTTAACACTTTATAACATGGCCTACCTTTTAAGTGGTTATATGACCCCCTTATAACATCCAATTAATAAAATATAATGTCCAACATTATAAAGTTACATTATTATTTAATTTTTTTACATTAATAATCTTTAGGAATTAAAATAATCTGTCTCCACATGTCAGACCCAAGATATGAAAATAGAAACGGATATCCATTTCACCAAACTATCCATCCGTAACATTTGTTTCTCGAGATTCCAACCCTAACTAACTTACTAAAAATAGTAAGTCCCTACAATTATGCTCAAAATAGACTGAGAAACTGGCAATTTGAAGCATTGTCCGCTCTGACATCAACTGAACTATCCTAGTGGGCTCCCACACAATTGATCCTACCTACGGGAACTCGTGAGTAGGCAAGTCCCATTCTACACTGGACATCTGACTAAGATGGGGACATTACACTAACATTCAAGATACTAATCAAGTTGAAACTTGTAGCACTAATAATGTTAATAAAGAAATCAATCTAATATTTTTAGGCCTATCCAAACTTTCTCATTCTCTTGGAACCTTAGGACTTATCATGACCCTCCCTTGGAAGACTTTTTCAATAGACAAACTCATGATTGACTATGTTGTCTTTGGATGGAATGTTGACTGGGATATGTTTAGTTTTTGTATAATATTTGCTAAATAGAATATTATATTATATAAATTTGGAAAATACTTGGTTATTTCATGTTAAGCTTTAGAAATATATGCTCATGAATTGAAAGTAAAAGATGTTGTTAACATAATTTCACTTATGAAGGTCTCTTGTATATATAGAACAACTTAAGAGTGGTCTAAATTATAGATCTTTCGTATAATTGCTCACCATGTATTGGACAAGGAAATATTCCAATTAAAAATAAAAAAGTCTATTATTGTTAATTATCTTAGATTTGGATAAAGCTTTATTTAATGTAAAATGGATGTATTTTGTTTAAAGTTGTGTATATTCTAGTAAGTAGTGATTTTTTATTTTCTTAAATCAAGGAAACATCAAATGGTGGATGTATTTACTCACTGGAAAAATAAAATTATGGATTATCAAAGGGAAACTGAACTCATTATGGGGAGCACATTGCTAAATATTAAGGATGTTGTTATTCTTGGATGATATCTCTGGCAAGATATCAAAAAGGTTTGTGAGTGTTTTTCAATAGAAGTAATGATAGAAACCAGTTGGTCCGGTATACTCCTTCATGATCAAAAGGAAATGAGAGAATGTGCAAGAATAAGTGGGTGAGTAACTTTGATGGAAAAATAGGAAAAAATAAGAATCTGAATAGGGGATGAGTTCGATAGTGGAGAGAGAGAACAGGGGAGAGGATTCAAAGTGGTAGGGTAAGGTTTATCGAGAAGGAGAATCATTGGAACAAGGAATAGTGGAACTCTATGTCAAAGGACTTGCTCAAGATAAAATGGTAAGAGCACCATGATTTTGATAGTATTTTATATTTAGAAGAGATAATGGTTTTGATAATTTGAATTGCTAGAGAAATTAAACTCTTGTTGCTGAGTTTCAGCTTTCATGCACTATAAGTCGAGATAGTTATCTTAGTCTTTGTTGTGAGTATAAGAGGGAGATAATTTTTGGATTCGTATTTTGGGCTTTGCCAAGATTATATTCTAATATTTTGGTGCACTTTAGAAGGAAGAGTGGGCTAACAAGAGTTTACTCCTTGTTCAATGGGTAAGTATAAGTGTATGCCATAGATATAGAAGTTAAGGCTTTATCATCCTACGTATTTCCAAGATATATTTTAGCCATCACTCTAGAGGAATTTAATGGTGTTTAAAATCTTAGTGGGATGGGATGACTATTGTGTATTTGTGTGTTACAAAACTGTTACCTTGATTGGGTAGTGGACAACTAAAACAACTGAGTATTTACCTCTATAATAGTACCTATCACCATTAAATACTGTAGCATAGGGAATGCCACTACACTTATGGTTGGATGATAAGAATTATGAATCTGGTGTTGTTTCAGTATTTTGACTTTCCTTGTATGGTGTTCTATCCTTGAGTGTGACATTGAGGATACACCTATGACTCTTTGAGTGAGTAAGGATTAAGTCAATATTGTTTAGAGAGTGCCAACTTGATCCATGATGGAGATACCTAGGGGGGTACTGTATTGTCAACTCAAGGTAGATTTTTTATGCGGTCATTGTATTCAAAGGCTAGCGTGAATCTATCTTTGTTATCTCAACACAGTAAGTAATTCTAGAAAATGGGGGAATGGAATAATACTTTTATGAGAGGAGCTTAAACTCACTTAATTATGCAAGGTTTTTTTTATGTGTATTAGTTTTAAGTCGAGCTGAGCTCTTAGTTTAGAAAATATTTTAGGATATCATTTGAGTCTATGACGTTATCATTGAGTCATTTTTAGTGAACCAGGTGCATGGTTTGTAAATTGTTGCATTCAACATATACTTGAGTGTTGGTTCTAATAGGTAAGCTATTTGTGTTGCTATATTCTATGGACATGGTTCCAATAAGCCTAGAATGAGAATAGTCGATGGTCTAGTTTAAGGATAGGATTGAAATGTAGGACTTTGAATGGTTGAATTCTAGGTGTAGTTGGGATGGTTGTTGTTATGGAATATCCATCTACTATTGATGAATTTTGAATGAGTATTATGTATGATTTTACTATCATAAAGAATAAATCCAGGTATTGAGTTGTATCTTCTTGTGAATCATGAAAAGTACATAGTGTAAAGAAAGTTAAAAGGTATCCATGTATTGAGGGGCTATTCTAGAGTTGTACTCCATGAAGAGGAGACAAATGTAGATTGATTTGACTGACCGATTCAGTTCATAATACTTAAGGATTAATGGAATATCCCTTGGAGGTCATAAATACTGAATGGATTATCTTCGACATTATGTAAAGACCGATTCAATTTGAATATAATGAAAGAGATATGATTTTAGGCTAGTTTTTCCCCAATAGGGGGTTTTCCAGGGTAAAATATTATTGTTTTATTATTGTGGTGATCTTTCCTTATGGTGTTATTATTTTTAATGATATGATTATATATGGTGCATTGCATAATATTCATTTCAGTTTAGACATTGTTGTCTTAAAAGATATTGAATTCTAATAGGGAATTATTATAATGTTTAATAATTTAGGATGCTATGTGGATGAAAATGATTCTTTTGACTTGCTCCAATGTATGGTTCTTGTCATTTTGTTTACATCAGTAATTAGGAGTCCTTTTTTGGACCTTGTTAGTGCATAAGGAATGGTTGAATTCCAAACTAAAATAAAAGCATGATTATAAATGTTAAGAGAGTTAAATTTATATTTTGATTATGAACCCTTTATCATGAACTATACCTTGGGTCTAAATACTAAATATTGGATTATGGCATATGGATAGTTGGGACAAGCTTGGTAATGCATAAAATATAATGGAAATTACTGTGTTCAAATTAGATGACACCAAAATCAAAAGAATTATTGAATTGGGTAATTAGATATGCACAAGAATAACAAAGTGAATAGGTCTCTTATTGTAGCTTGCTTGCCTTGCGAAAGAATAAGTTTAACGAAGTATGATTGTTAAGTTTTCCAAGTAATGGTTCTTGCAAGGAAGGTTTTATGAATGAGGCTAATTGAGATGTCTAGCTCATAAGGATACGAGATGGATAGTCAATCCCCTCTCGCATTGACTCTTTACATAGAAAGAATTATATAGAGGGTAATGATTGGCATGTTCCTTTCGAAAGAATGAAAGGTTGGTCAATACTAGCTCTTTGGATCCATGAGATAGATAGTTTGACCCATTAAGAAAAACAACTAGTACACTATAGCCATATTTATGTAGGGTATAAGGATGGATGTGCCTCAAGGAATATCTAAAAAAGTAGTTGATATGTTAATATGAGTAGTTGTTCCATAGAAAATATCCTATAATCCTTGGTTGTGAATTTAAAAAAATAAATAAATAAATAAAAGAATTAGGAATTTAGGGTTGTGATAGGACTACCCTCTAGAAAGGGGAAAATAATATAGGTAGGTATTTTTTCCTTTATTTGCATCACTACTACAAATGAGGAGGACCTCCAAGGTAGTAATATTTATCCAATGGAGTGGCAAGATGCTTCACATTACCTTTTAGATCTATACCCCATATCTAAATGGATTTTGTGTAACATGGGATACTAGAGAAATGGGTTAGGCCTCTATGAGCAAGGCTTAGAGGAACCTTTAGAAATTGAACCTTGGCTTAGAGTGTTTTGGGTTGGGATTTATACCTAGTTAAAATAAACCTCTACAAACATCCCTCTCATCTAATAATTAGGATGGATTTCAATGTTAACCTTCAGAAGTTAGTGACGATACCATCTCCTTAAATAAATTAGATTGGAATGAAGAGGATGATAACAACCCTTACCCTTTTCAATGTCCCAACTCTTCTCAAGTTGCAAGTGTAAACAATCTCACCATAAAATATCCCAAACTCATGATCAATAGTAGTGAGTGTGATAAAAGACCAATTTCTACAATCTCCAAAGGATGATAACTTTGATCGCCTTATTTAGATCCCTCTAGATGGTGATGGATCTCCTTCCTTATTAAATATTTTTGTCATCTCACATAAGGTTGAACCAAATCCTACTCCAAATAATACTAAGGAAAAATATGCTTCTCATAACCTTGGATAAAATGGTAATATGACATTGTTAGCCTCCATATAAGACACCATGGATAACTACATAACACAAAAGATAATAATCAATATAATAAAAGTGTTATGTTGACTAAAGGAGTAGGAATTATGGCAAGCTATGATATCTACCTCTCTCAATCATCATTCAATAACACATTATAATATCTATTGGGATGTAGTGATGATCCTAGTCAAGCATTAGATCATTACGTGTTAGGTATCAAATGCTAGTAGTGATCCACTAGCCTCACATCATTTGCTCTTGCATGTTTGATTGATGCATGGTAGTTTGATATCATAATTACATATTTAGATTTGCATGGACTTCTTGTTGTTTGTTGATTCAAGAGAAGCGTAATGATACCATGATTATCCTAGTCATGTTAGTGCATGTATGCATTGCACTTTCACTAGGTTTTTGAGCTAGCGACTTCTTTCCTAGTCCTTCACTTGTTAAATATTTCTTTAAATTCATCACCCTCATTGAGTGCTAGGACTATTTTTAACCATTGATTGGTTGATAAATAGCATGCACCTAAAATTAGTTGAAATCACTCCAAAGTTATCAAAGCCAATAATCATGGATCTCTCTTATATTTTTACAAATTATCATGAACCTTTTAGATTGCATTCCATCTAGCCCTTGCTTACTTATGCAATCTAGAGAGGAGAATACACATTATTTGATCCTTCATGAGTGCTTAATTATTTAATGTAAATTCCATAAGGAAGACACAAGTTTAGCTGACCAAGTGATGGGTCCCTATTATACCACCAAATTACAATTGAACTTTGTGTCCCTAAATATAAGTTAATGATTAATAATGATTCATGGTCCATAAACTAAAATTTTAGTTAGATTTAAATAATTTTCAATAAACTAATGACTTTTAATAAATCTTGTGGAAATATAGCCATTAACTTAATTGATAGTAAGGTTAATATAATTGTTGTACATTTCTTTTTTTAACTATAAAAATTTACCATTTAAAATCATTTACAAGGATCATTGATAGTTTTTATGTAAATAATAAATATAACTTCCATATGAAATCACAAGTTTAGCTCACCAAGTAGTGGGTCCCCATTATACCACCAAATTAGAATTGCCCTTTGTATCCTACAATATAAGTTAATAAAAATAATGATTGGTGGACCATAGTTAAAATTACATAATTTCTATTAAACTATTTATTTTTAATAGAAATTTTGGAAATACAGTTGTTAATTAATTTAATTCATAATAATATTAATATACTTTATATTTTTAACTATATATATATATATATATATCTTTTAAATTATTTACAAGGATAAATGACTATTTTATGTCAAAAGTAATTGTAACTTCCATAAGAAAGACAAGTTTAGCTCACCAAGGGGTGGGTCCCCATTATGGCACCAAGTTACAATATCATACAATATGATTTTATAACTAATAATGATTTGTGGACCATAAACTAAGCTTTTTGTTAGAATTAAACAATTCCCATTAAACCAATGATTTTTAAATATAGTCATTACTTTAATCGATAGTAAGATTAATATAATTGTTGCACACGTAGGTGCAAGTTTATTGTAGTGGTAAGGGCTTTGGACTCTCTTTGAAATATCAAAGGTTCAAACCCCGCTAAGTATGAAGGGACTCAGACCCCTCATGAAAACTTGTGCAAACTCATTAAAAAAATTAAAAATAATAAAAAAATGGTGTACGTAGAGGCTACCACCAATATGCCACGAAATTTTAGGTGTATTTTTTTGTGTCCAACAACATGAGTTGTAAACTCATTAAAAAAATTGTTGTGCATATTTATTTTTAAAATAATTAAAAAATTTATATTACTTATCTTTTCAATCATTTACAAGGATAAATGACAAAAATAAATATAAATTCCATAAAGAAGATACAAGTTTAGCTCACCAAGAGATGGATCCCCAATATGCCACCAAATTATAGTTATGTTTTTTTAGGTGTGTTTTTGTGTCCAACAACATGAGTTGTAAACTCATTAAAAAATTGTTGTGCGTATTTATTTTTAAAATAATTAAAAAAAATTATATTACTTATCTGTTCAATCATTTACAAGGATAAATGACACAAATAAATATAAATTCCATAAGGAAGATACAAGTTTAGCTCACCAAGAGATGGATCCCCAATATGCCACCAAATTATAGTTATGTTTTTGTGCCTTGCAATATAAGTTTATGAATAAGAATGACTCGTGGACCATAAACTAAGGTTTTTCTTAGAATTAAATAATTTTCATGTGTTTATATATGTTTTTTAATTAAAACTCTAAAATTTTAAAAAAAATTATATTCCTAATCTTTTGAATCATTTACAAATGTAAATAACAGGTTTTATATTAAAAGTGATTATAAATTTAATAAAAGTAAATAAATTCCAACACAAGTTTAACTCACCAATAGGTGGATGCCCAATATGCCATGAAATTACAATTGTGCTAATATGAATTGATGACTAATAATGATTGGTGGACCATAAACAAAGGTTTTTTTTTTGTTAGAATTAAATAATCTCCGTGTTTATATATGTTTTATTTTAAATCATAAAATTTAAAAATATTTATATTACTTATATTTTGAATCATTTACAAAATTTCCATGTGTTTATATATGTTTTTTTATTAAAACTATAAAATTATAAAAAAAAAATTATATTCTTAATTTTTTGAATCATTTACAAGGATGGAAGTTTTATATCAAAAATAAATATAACTTTTATAAAAATAAAAATAAATTTAACAAGGAAGACATAATTTTAGCTCAATAAGAAGTGGATCCTCAATATACCATAAAATTATAGTTGTGTTTTTGTGTCCCACAATATGAGTTGTAAATTCATTAAAAAAATTTAAAAAAATTGTGCATGTTTCTTTTAAAAACTATAAATTTTTAAAAAATTATATTACTTGTCTTTTGAATCTTTTACACGGATAATGATAATTTTTTATATCAAAATTAAATATAAATTCCACAAAAATTAAATATAAATTCCAAAGGAAGACACAAGTTTATCTCACCAAGAGGTGGATCTCCTATATGACACCAAATTACAATTGTGCTTTTGTGTCCCATAATATGAGTTGTGACTAATAATGACTGGTGAATCATAAACTAAGGTTTTTGTTAGAATTAAATAATTTTTATTTGTATAGCTCATTGGGAGGTGGGTCCTTGTTATGCCATGGTAATGGTTCTAATAGATGACTTTGATTATATATTGGCTTCCACGCTAGGTTAATTAGTGGGCCCTTGAGCATTAGGGTTACCATTAGTGCAACCTTAGGTTAATTTGTTGGACCTTGAGCATTAACATTAGGTTAATTAGTGGGTCCTTTAGCATTAGGGTTACCATTAGTGTCGCTTTAAGTTAATTTGTTGGTCCTTGAGTATTAAGGTTAGGGTTAGTGTAATTTAATATATAAGTAGGAAGAATTATGTGATGGTTTGAATTTGGATATAAGTAGCCTTGCCCTATCCAAGTGAATAAGAGACTTCGCATTGTCTAAGGCAGATAGTTAGGAGTTTGTTATCTTGAGCGACTTCTTTCTAATGTCTCTTTAAACCTTTTTTTCATCTTTTGGAGCCTGACAAGAGAACGTGCATATAGTGAGAGCTTTTGGAGAAAAGAAGGAGCATTTGTGTCTTCTCATCTTCTAAGACCTGAAGGTATTATTTTTTATTTATGAAAATATTGAAGGTGCTTCAAAACTATGAGATAGATTAGACTTGTGTTTCTTATATATATATGATTGCTTGCTTGTAAAATATAAAGAGATACCTCAAGTTTTATAGCAACACTATCATTATAGAATATTACACCCGAAAGAATGTAGGGCTTAAGGTTGGATAGATATCTAGTTTTGCTCACTACCATGCTAGACTAGATGAGTCTTTGTACAATTGCTATCAGTTATTTCATTTGCTTGATTGTTGTTTGTATATTTGTGTAAATCATGGACGCTACATAGATGCCCATTGTAATCCATTTGTAGCATAGCAAGACATCTAATTAGCACTAATTTTATGCATAGTTTCTCTTTGTAGGAAAGGAGGACCATGGTTTAGTTTATTGGAAGGCTTAGACCTTTGAAGAACCCTACCTTTGGAAGCCTATTGTTTATCTCTTGTGCGCACCTAGTACAAATTTTGCTATAGGGAGAAATATCTCCTTCACATGATAAGGGGATTAATCCAAGTCAAAGTTCAATGTTTAGAAGAATTATTTTTGTTCTTATTGTAATGTTTGGGAAGCTACCAAGTGGCACAAATCTAGAACCCTCTCCGACTACCCTACTAGTATTCTTTGAACTTAGGTTTGGGAAACCACCAAGCGCAAGTGTGGCAAGTATGGATTGACTTGTAGTTGGTTGGATGTGTGTTAGAACATGTAATTCAATCATCTGTGACCACCTTGGGAAGCATAAAACATTTTGTTTAATAAAGGATAGAGAATAACCTTTAATGAGAAGTATTTTCTCAAAAATGTACAAAGGAGAAATGTTTATTTATTATCCAATGTTTGTTTTTAGAAAGAATTAACTTATATATATCATAGTTACATCCTTTCATAGAGAATGAAGGAAAAATTATCCTTGGAATTGGAACTAAGATTTTAGAGAAACAACTCTTGGAATAAATATACTTAAATTAAAGATGAATTTATAGCAATGAATAAGCTATTATTAATTTGATAATTTTTAGATTAGAAGATAAACCATAATAATGGAATATGTCATTGATCTGTGTAATGAAGTAAATGTGGTAAAAAAATATTACTTATGGTTGACTACTTCATTATTAGGATAAGTTGATTGAAGTTTGATTTATTAAATGGGTAAAGAATATGCTAAATTCTTTTTAAGCAATAAAGTAGAGAAACTTTGTATGAATTTAATTGAAAATAAACAAAAGGATTTTTTTTTGGGTAGGTTAATAAAAATTATATTATGCTTGAAAATTTGAAGGCTCCCAAAGGCCTTTTACATCATCAGAAAGCTTAGGAACAATAGGTATAATCCATAATCCAAGAGGAAAAATTAGCAAACAAACCTTAGAATTACATGTAGAACTCCACCTATTACATTGGCAATAAAAAGTGCGAACATCCAAGGAAAAAGGAACTATCCTTGAAATCCAAAAGGAAAGAAGTAGTACCAACAATGAGCAGGGAATCTCACTAGGAAAAACCCGAAAAAGCACCAAAAAAGAACCAGCAAGAAAACTACTTATTAGAACTTCCCATGGCCTCCTTTTGTTCGTATATATACTTTTTGACCACTTGCTGAATAATTTTAAAAAATATTCTCCATTTAAGCTATCCCTTTTTTTATTTAGCTATCATTTCGATCTTCACCAAGGAAGAAAAAAAAAAGAGAAAAGAAGGTGCATGTATGGTATATCTTAATTCAATTTTTCACAGGGCATACTAGTTGGGTGATGGTTGTGGAACAAGACTTAATTGCATGGGATTGCAATAGTTTAACTCCAGGATCTCCTCCATCCTTAGATGAAATGTCATGGATTTTTTGCTGGTTCTGCACAAACCTATATTTGAGCCACCTCTTCCACCTTAAATTTATTTTTCATATCCTCATATTTTGGGCTTCCAACATTCTTTATTTTCTTCCCTAAATAAGTTGACAAGGGCGTAACAGAGACTTCCTTATCAATGGTCACCTTGGGCAGGTTTAAAATTTTGATTTTGGGGACATTGCCATGGGGAAATTTGAGCAGCAAATGGGAATACAAAATTTTAAATAGACCCTGATGGAAAGGGAAGGCTTCATTCTTATTCTTCCAGGGGCATCAATAGTGTAAGAGATGGAATAGAACAAAAAGTTAGGAATGTTGATCAGGAACACTTCACGGAAGTGATTTACAAAAGCTATGTGGAAGCTTCCAAGGGTGGCCTCCTGGTCATCCACTGTAATGTATTCCATTACAGAATTCAAAATTTTCTTTCACATGACAGATCACTCCTTGACATCCCCTTTTTCACCATATCTTGTAGAGAATATTTACCCTCAATTTCCCTTAATTCGTATTTCTAGTTATGTTTGTCTTGCCTCACTAATCTTCCAATCAGAGGTTGTCCCGTTAACTTAGCCATAATATCGGTGTCCACCTGAAACTCAACATCATGAATGATAACAAAACCCCACTTCCAAGAGGATGCAAAGGCCTTGGTGATAGTATCATCCACCCCATAAAATTTCTTTAGAAAGGAAGTGAGTCCTCTCGCGTCTAGAAAAGCAACATTAATTGGATCCAAAGTCAATGATGCAGGTTCCACAAAGGCCATTCTGCAAAAATGAAAAGGGACAAGTAATAGAGCCAAGAGGGGGAAAGGACCCAGGAACTACAAGAAAACTTCAATAAGGATCTGCAGATATAATCAAATCCAAAATTTAAAGGAACTAAGACTACAAGAAGCTTTTGTATTTTTCTCAACCCTCCCAAAGTTTGAAAATTTTGGGAAGAAGGGAGTAAATTCCTGAGATACTCCCAATGTAGCAGGCTTTCTTTTAATATTTCTAAATTTATATTTCTAAAGTGACTTTTCTTCCTTTAGATATAATATGTTATGGATTTTGGGAAGATTTGGTAATGGCTTGTAGGCTTTGCAAGATCTAGTTCTTTACTTAATCATTGACTTAATGCACACTTAGTGGAGTTAGGTCAAGTAACTACCTTTTCCCCAACAAGGCTTACCACCAAGGTTTAAACCTATGTCAAAACATTGAATTTGATATGGTTTGTTATTATATATATATGTGTGTGTGTGTGTGTGTAAGTTGTGATCACCATTATTGTAACCCTAATTACCACTATAGGTCCTATAACCCTAACTTGGTGTACCTCAAATTCTACCTTCACCATTATTGTAACCTTAATTGTGGTGTAGTGAATTTTGTCTTTGTAGCCTTAACATGCCTTGATTTGTAAAGTATATTTTTTTGTTACATAGAGGAATTGATAACTATCTTGGTTTCAAATTATAAAGCTTTCACTACAACCCCTAACCTACCTCATTTTTAATGACTTGATGTGAACTTTGTATTTGTAGCCTTAACATGTCTTGCTTTGTAAAGTATATATTTTTGTTACATAGAGGAATTGGTAACTATCTTGATTTAAAATTATAAAGATTTCACTACAACTCTTACCCTACCTCATTGTTAAGAGAAATTAGTACCATTGTTATTGGACTCGTGAGGGAGACCACCAATGGGTACCATCATTGTTGGACTGGTGAGGGAGACCATCGATGGCTCGAAAATGGTACCACATCATCGACCTGACATGCACTTAGTGGAGTTATGTTAAACTACTACCTTTGTCCCAACAAGGCTTACCTCCAAGGTTGTAATCACCATTATTGTAACCATAACCACCACCATTGATCCTTAACCCTAACTAGGGGCACTTCAAATTCTACCTTAATAAAATATCCTTGATTTAATTTGTGCTCTTTAGGCCCATATCCCCTTGTGTACAGACTTGATCCTATTTTTATTACCCTTGATGTGACCTTCTTCTACTAGATTGCCATACTCTATTTTTTCTCTATTATTACCTCTAATGTGCTATCGATGTCAACATCACTAGTTACTATAGTTGCTCAACCCTCACTATCACGACCAACCAAGACTTGTGGTCTTCACTACACTACAACAAACAAGGACACTCTCATAGCCCTAGCCAAACCTATCGATCTTAGAGGAGCTCATCCCAAAGCATACAACCCAACACCAAGTTGTGATCCTAACATAGGATTTAAATTATTTAGTTTTGAATAGCTAAAGTTAAAATATTTTAGATTTAATTGTAGACAATTTAGAAATTATTGGTAAAAAGTAACAATTTATTGTTAAGTTGTTATTATCTGTACTTCAGATTGATGATCTTGTAATGCTTATATATGTTTTAGATTTTGAATATTATATTATCTAGAATTTTAAATCTATATCAGCCACCATTCATTATTTTATTTTTTATTTTTGAACTAGAGAAGATAATTAGAAAAAATCCTTTCAAAAGAAAATTTATGGAGTAATTTAAATTCAATCTCCACTTTTGCTTGATCTAATTTATAATAACCAAACCAATATCCATGAAACTTATATATCAAACCTTTGCTTTTATGAACTATTATAGCATGGTTGATCATCTCATCCTTGATAATCATTTCTACTATACTACCTACTACATGGATAAGGTTTTCATAGATTCATTATTCCTCTTATAGCTAACTAGGGCATCAATACTTCTTGCATATGGTAACAAATTTCAAAAATGAATTTCCTATTATGTTACCAAGATTTTATTCACATGAGTCCATTAGTTTTTTAGTTATTCCTATGACGTGGAATAAAAGTGACACTCCCTCCTTGTTTGCACTTTGCTTCTTGCATATGCTTCCTAATATGAAGGTAAGAAGTATAGTAATGTTTAACATTGACGAGACCATAGGACATATAAGACGACCCCATGGAGGATGTTCTTTACCTAATATATGGTTATACAACCATGTTTT
This sequence comes from Wollemia nobilis, assembly GCA_028583015.1. Classification (NCBI taxonomy): domain Eukaryota; kingdom Viridiplantae; phylum Streptophyta; class Pinopsida; order Araucariales; family Araucariaceae; genus Wollemia; species Wollemia nobilis. The sequence continues at coordinate 208,068 of JAQPPZ010001769.1, forward strand.
GGTTCATGGACGATGTTCTTTACCCAGTATATGGTTATCCAACCATACTTTGGTTATCAAAGCATAGTGTACAACCTTATACCCTTTACGATTCAAACCCCAAACCTTTATTCAAAGTTCCAAACTCTACCGTTAGGTCACTCTAGTTGTATAAATTAAATTTACAAGATACTTCTAAACTTCTAAAAATTCAAAAATTTCTCCTCCAAATTCAAGACCAAAATATTTATAGGGAACTCTACATGTATGGTCCTCATTTCATGAAATTAATTAAATGCAAAGAGTTTATTTGATTTAAAAATTTACATATTAAATTACAAATAAATATGATAAACATGTATGAAACAATAAAATAATCTTTACATCTCTTATTTTTTAGATATCATCTTTATTTCTTATATTTTTAAATATAAAAAAAATTAACCTATCAAAAATAATTAACAATTATGAATTTTAAATTCTAAACATTACTCACACCTATTATGTTATATAGATATACATATACACAGATATTTAATAGATAGCTCAAATAGCAGAAAACAATAAGGAGAATGGGTTTGAGTGGAGCTCGGTATAATTACACTATTTCTGTGTTGGTTCGCATTTGGCCGTTTGTGTACTTTTGCAATATTAGAATGTTGACTGAAGTTTTGTTTTATATGAAGAAAATATTTGGTGAGGATTAAATAATTTCTTAAGAGTTGTTAATTTAGGTAAAAGAAAATAAAGTAGAAAAATATTTTGGGGTATACTAAATATAAAAGCTAAAAAAACTGTGAAAATATATGAAAGATAAAAGGAATTTAAAATTTGAAAAATAAAAAGTAGAGTGAATTTTAAAATTTAAGAGATCAAAGATTATATGAATCATTCCTATAGAAGATGTTTAATTGTTATGTAATAACAAAAGTGTAATGAATATTGTGATGTTTACATTATATGGATAGGATGGGGCATTCCGCTGTTTTGATTGAAAACCCTGATGGGCTTTCACAGGCTTTCACAACATTTGTGAAATACCGAAAATCTGGTTCAACTAAAGGCAAAAAAGATACGGTATGTTCTTTTTTACTTTGTCAAGATTTTTTTTTATGACTATTTCCATTGACTATTTGTAATCATTTACTATTTTAATTTTTTTTTAAAATATGTCATTAAGAAGGAAAATACAAGAGTATTAAAGATCCCTTGCTATGCATCTATGTATTGATAGATGAAGAAAATTCCCTTCTACAATTAATAGCATTAAAATTATCATTTTTTTTTTGCAGTATTATGTGGAACGTGCCACACGCTACCTTTTTCGCTCGTGGCGTGAGGTAGAGCATTATCAAAGAACAGGGAAATTCCTCAATCGGAAGAGAGAACTAGATTCACAACAATGCGAGGCACTCGGTATGTTATTTTTAGGATTTGTTTATTTATTTTTGTGTTTTCTTCCAATGGAAAGTACATTGTTTCATTTTATTTTATTACATTTAAGAAGTGTTTTTTTCTTTTGGATTTTATATTTGATAATGTTGTACAATAAAGTGTCCATTATTATTTATAATTTGGCTTCAAATAAGAAAAAACATCTCTATGATTAGATGGAAATTTAGTTTAAATTTTAAAGTTCTAACTAATTTTGTAAAAGTCCTAATATTACACTCAAACAACAATAGGGCATTGAAAAAATTATAGGACATGAGAAGAAATTCTTCTTTTGGTTGAATAAAATTGAAATTTCATTTTCAATAATAAGAATTTTAGAAAACCATTCTTGTTGCACCTAAAGATGTGGGCAACATAAATATATTAGTAATTATTAAATTTTTTGAAACATTCTCCTTCATCTAAAACTATGACTATCAACAGTGATCAAAGTGAGCTTTGCAGATTATTATTGATTCATCTATTACTACATGACTCAATATGTATATACAGATCCACAAAGACAAATTACAAGCAACAAAAAGTTCATAATGCTAGTCAAAAATATTGGAAAAGTTGTAGGCTAATAGATGTTGGTCACTCTACACTTTATGGGTGTATTGCTCCTCATTTTTACCCTACAATGTGATAGAAATATGGTACATTGTGCCTTGATATTTGCTACAAGACACGAAAAATATATTGCAAAGTCCCCTCCACAAGAGGAGGAAGAGGCTTTTCCCTAAAACCATTATTTGTAAGCATTTAACTTTTTTCTTTACTTGTGAGACAAATAACTTGAAGTTACATTGCTAGTTTGGATACCTATATGTGCATCTATGTACCCTATATTTGTATTGAGTTCTACAATAATAGTCGAATTGATGATGCTCGGGACAACTCACTCTTCTTGCAAATGACAATCATATTCTTTTTATTTTTCTTGATAATAAGGGGTTGTACTTAGGTCCCCCACCCTTAAAAAATTACATCTCTCTTCTTTAGAGCTTGAGAGTTTACAAATAGATACACTTCTCATCTCAATTGAGATGCTATAGCTAGAAACCTACATCATTTTACATAAAATATTTGAATTCTTGATTTTCATTTTCTAGATCTTTTCAAATCTCTGTATGAATACAATTACTCCAGAATTTAGCATCTTTCTTGGCATTTTTCTATAGCAACTTTTCCAATGCCAAAAATTCACCTCTACTATCTTTTCCTTACATCTTAGTAGAGTAATATTTCCAAAACATCGCATTATCATAGTTTGCTTTACCAAATCTAGATTGCTAGTTTCCTTCTTGAAACACAAGTGCAACCAAAAAAATTATAATAAATATTCTAAATGAACACACATTATTGTTATAAAATAAAACAGATATTACCAATGGAAAACAATAAAGTAAATCTTAATCATTAATTTATTTAGGCAATCAACAAATTTTGTTAGCTTCAACTAAACTTTCTACTTTCTCTAACCATGAAAAGGAGATGTTAACTTCATGATCCTCAATCAAAACCCCTCTATTGGCTAGCTTATCTACACATTTGTTTCCTTCCCTTAATATATGTGTAAACCTGATTTCTTCAAACTCTTTAGCAAGATCTTGAATTTCCATAATTATCTCTTCTATGTTCCATGGAGCCTTTGCTTTCCTCAAAATTGCATTTATTACTATGAGAGAATCACCATCCATCCATACTTTATTCAATTTAATTTGTTTACATATTTTTAACCCTTCTAAATCTGCCCAAGCTTCAACTTCATTATTTGTATTAAATTCACAATTGAAAGCATAATGAAACAATATCTCTTCTATTATTTCTAATTATTGCTCCTCCTCTTGCTCCTCTTGCTGGTCCTAGATTTCCTTTACATGCTCCATAAAAATTCAATCTAACCCACTCCACATATGGTGGCTTCCACATTATATTGTTTACCTTATTTTTGCTTCTCTTGTGTCCAATCATAATTCTATTTAATGACTTGAATCCATCTATCAAGACTCTCTCGCTTCCAAATTAGGGATTGTGTGAGTTGATAGGGTTGGTTTAGATTCCTCTATGGCTAAACACATATTCTTTTCCTTAACCTCTAAATTATTTTCCTTTCCTTTAAATATTATTCTATTCCTTTCTAACCATATAGTCCAAAGTATTGTATCTTTTGATATATCCCATATTATCTATAAAACCTCTCTTTTATAAGTGTTGTACCATTGCTTTAACCAATCTTCAATTCTGCTATTCATCACCATGCATTTACTAAACATATTAAGAATCCATTGCCATAGATTCTAGACTACTAAGCAGTTTCCCAAGAGAGGGGCCATGAAAATCCCTTTTCATAAGGTTATCCTAGGATAAAATGCTTCTATGACCTACTAGCCAAACAAACATTTTGACTTTAGGAATGCTTGGTCTATCCCAAATATCTCTCCATATTCTAGTGACATCATTATTATGTTGGTTTTGAACATTATATCCACTTCTTGTTGTGTATTCTCTTGAGCTATTCAACTCCCAAATCAATTTATCCTTGGTGCCCCTCGAAATAATCATGGTTGTTATCTTTCTACTCAATTACCTCCTAGCATCAATGTCTTGTATACTTGTAAAATAATATTCTTTCCATTTGTATCTTCCTTATCGATCCTTGTAAAAAAATGTTTGAAATCCTATCACCATATTTATCTTGAAGTAATCTCATCAAAGGTTTCAAAAATGGATCTAAATTAAGTGGTTTTTATCACACCAAGTATCCATCCAAATAGAATTTTTTTTCTCTAGTTCCCACCACCCATCTTAAACCTTTAATCATAAGATCAATAGGTTTTATTTAACAATTTCAAAGAGTAGAACCATTTGGAAGAGAGAATGCAGTAAATATTTAACTTGGATCATTGGGATCAATTTACTTACTTAGAAGAATTCTTGCCCATTGTTTTTTACTCTCTTTATACAATATTCAGATAACTTTTCCCCTAAGAGCTATGTTTACATCTGTAAGAGCTCTTAAACCAAGACCTCCCCTATTTTTTTCATCACACAACTTGCTCCATTTCACCAAAGGAAATTTTATTTTATCATGTAAACCTGACCATAAAAAGGATCGTAGAATAAATATTAAACTTTTTTCAACTAATTTTGGCATAGGATACAAAGACATATAATATGTTGGAATGAATTTTAAGGCTAACTTAATTAACTGCACTCTTCCTACTAATGATAACCATCTACATTTCCAAGTCTGGAAGTTTATTTTAAACTTTACTAATAACTGGATTCCATAAATCTATCCTCATTCTCCCCTCAAATAAAGGCATCCCTAGATAAGTTGTTTTGAAGCGACCTACAAATTCTTGCTTTGATATTAGCAAGAGTGTTAAGGAAGTAAATTTTGAATTTAGTCCTATTTTTTTTTCCCTGAAGCTCTTTCGTACTCTTTTAAAAAGTTATTCAAAGCTTTGGACTCATTTATCTTTTCCCTTCCAAAAAGGGTTGTATCATCTACAAATTGTTGATGAGTGATGCTATTGATGTTATTACTAACCTTAAGTCCACTTATAAGCCCATGTTTGTAAGTCTTATTTAATTTTCTACTCAAAACTATTGCCATAATAATGAACAAATAAGGAGATAGAGGGTCTCCTTTCTAAGGCCTCTCTTAGCTTTAAAATATTATGTCACTAACCCATTGGCCAACACTGAATAAGAAATTGTAGAGACACAAGCTTTAATCCATCTAACCCATTTCCTCCAAAAACCAAATATATCTAAAATTGCAAAAAGAAAATCCCAATTAACCTTATCATAGGCTTTACTCATATCAAGTTTTAAGATCATAGCTTTCTCTTTCCTTGAAGTTTTTGAATGTATAACTTCATGTGCTACTATGATCCCATCCAAAATTTGTTTTCCTTTCACAAATCCTCCTTGCTCTTATGAAATAATTTTGTCTAACAATGGCCTTAATCTATTTGCCATCATTTTGGAAATAATATTATAAGCCATATTACATAGGCTTATGGGTCTAAAAGAATCAAACAATTCAACATCCTTCTTTCTTTGCAATTAAAGTAAGATAAGTTGCATTTATTTTATAAGGAATGTATTGTTTTACCCTAGACTATTCAACTACCACCAATAAATAATCCTTTACTATATCCCAATTATGTTGGTAAAAAGTTGTAGAGAGCCCATATGGACTAGGGGATTTATCCTTATTAAAAGAGAAAAGAGCTAAATGAACTTATTCTAGAGTAATAGGCTCCATCAATTTTCTATTGTCTTCATTTATTATAAATAAAGGAACATCTTGAAGAAGTTTATCATTAAGAACTTCGGTCTCCTCTGAACCTAGAATATTCTGATAAAATAACTTTACCCCTTTTCTAATTTCACTTTGATCTTCAATTGAAACCCCTTCTATAGATTTAATTCTACTAATTCTAGAATATGATCTCTTACTATAGCCATCCTATGACTCCCCCCCCCCCCCCCCTTTTTTTGTATTTTTATCTCCTTGTTTTAACCAAGTTTGTCTTGATTTTAATATCTATAATTTCTCTTAATCAAAATACTATGATATTCACTAAGAAACTCCCTTTCCTCTTAGCTTGTATTATTTTTATCACCTTTTTGGAATTTTGGAATTTTATCTTTTAGTTCTTATTTCTTCTCAAAAATATTTATAAAGGTGTTCTTGTTCCATTATTTTAATCTAGATGTCATAGCTTTAATTTGTTTTGGAAGAGCATACAAATATCAACAAATTCCATGTTTGAGCTATCATATCAACAAATTGAGGATGGTCTTCCCACATATGCTCATATTTAAATATATATTTTTTTAAATTCATTTACCACCATTTTAACTCTTATCGAACAGTGATCTAAACCAATCCTTGTTAAGGTATTAATTTTAGCACAAGTTCCTTCATCTAGCCAATGATCCAAGAGAATGCATCTATATAATTTTTCTACTCTTAGGTTTTGGTCTCTCTTCTTGTTGGTCCAAGTATAGTTGCCTTCTTCAAACTCAACTTCCCATAGATTGTTGTTTTGAATAAAAGCTAAGAAATATTTCATACTTTGGGTCAATTTCCTAATTCCCCCAAAATTTTCATTTAGCTTGGTTATGGAATTAAAATCTCCAATTATCATGAAATGGGTTTCTTGGTCTTTACTTCTCATAAAGGATTCAATCCCTGACTAAGTTGTAGGTCCATACACATTGATAAGGATGAAGAAAATATCTACAAAGTAGCAAGTTATTAAAGGGGCTATCCAATGCCTAATTTTATAAATGGTTACACAAGATTTTCTAGAAGGTTTTCAACAAGTTAGAATTTTCCCTGCTACTCATTCAGATTCCATAGCATCCCATTCACATGTTGTCCAAATTGCTTTCATAGTTTTTAAAATTTCTTCTTTTGTCATTTTAATTTCTTGGATATAGAGAATATTAGGTTTATTACTAAAACATAGGTCCCTAATACACCTATGCTTTGAGGGGGCATTAGCATCCCTTATATTCCATAAGATGATAATCAGGTCTCATTAGGAGCTTTTGGCCCCTTCCGTGTATTACCAATATTATTTTGTTGTTTGGTAAAGAAAAGTTCAACCAACTTAGTTTGTGTTCCTTTGAAAAAGAAATTGTATTAATAAAAGAAAATTAAAAGGAGAAAACTATCAAAAGGAAAGAAAAGAAACAAAAAAAAAAAAAAAAAAAAAAAAACCCCAAAAAAATAAAAAAAAAAAAAAAAAACCAAATTCCTTTCTCCATGTTAGCTCTTGCTTCCCTCGATATTGCTTGATAATTTGAGGGTTTTTCTCTTTTTTCTTTACCTATATCATGAGTAGGTCTTATTATTCTATTCCTCAATATTCTTTCACAATTTTATTTTTCAACATATTTATCCTCTCTTGACTCTATTATAGAAGCTTTTGACTTATCCTACTCATTTTTAGTATTTTCTTATTAATGACAGAGCTATTAACTTCTAAAAATACATTTTCCTTACCAATTATTTTCTCCTGAATGGTGCATGGTAATTCAAGAGAGTATTCAAAATCTGATGAGATATAGTCCTTAGGTTCATCGAGAATGTTCTTCCTTAAATTAAGATCATATTGAATAAAGGGTTCCCTGCTAATATGTTGAAATTATTGTATTGTGTCCTCTAAGTTTTAATCTACTTTTTCTTCATAGGCTAAAGCCTCAAAAGAATTAGAATTTCTTCCAGTATTCTTCCTTATTGGTCTCCACTGTTCATTTTCTTTAAATTTTCTAGATCTATTTTTTGGAAGTTTAAAACCATATTTATCCATAACCATTTGTAATTTTCTCTTACTATTTTCTACAAATGATTCTAATGGTATCTTCTTAGGGTATGATCTCTCAATATGCCCATCTCATTACATATTCTACATCTAAAATATATATTTTCATAATCTATAGTTTGGATCCACATCTTATCCCCATACTTAAGAATGATTAATTTTGGTAAAGCTTTGCTTATATCAATCATGACCAATATTCAAGTATAAATACCCAAAAATATATATTTTGTTTTATATGAAATATCAAGGAATTCTCCTATAGTGTTGGCTATTACCTTGAAGATATATATTTCCTAAAATTCAATGGGTAACCCAAATATCCTAACCTAGATTGGTACTAGGGATAGATTTACATTTTCAGGTGAAAAGTCTTCATACCAGCGGGTAAGGAATAGCCCTGCTCTTCCCATAAACAAAGGACCCCCTTTTAGGATTCTTTCTCATTCTTCCCTAGAAAAAAAATGGCTAGGAAGAAACCTTTGGTAAGAAATGATAGAATCACTCTAGGAGACTTCCAACTCCTATCAATCCATTTTCTCAAGGTTGAAGCCCCTAGCCAATAACCATTAAATTTATCAAAAACTACCCTATCTTGGAGAAATGAGGATCCCTATGAGGTTCGCTCACTAACCTCTACCACTAGGGATTATTCTAAGGATTTAACTATAAATCGATCCATGGAAAGAAAACTAAAACTCAAAATCTACTAAAATTTATTTCAAAGTTCTATAGCAAATATAATATTTGATAAAAAAATTTAAAAAATTTCATGCACAATTTCTAAGATAAAGAAAGGGGAAAAAAACTTAGCTAAAAATTTCTTTGTCTAGATAGAATGTCTTGCCTCGTTGAAGTCCTAGCCCTTCATTTATTTTCCCATTGTTTGAACCCTAGTTGGAAAATATTTGCAATTTCATTTTTTGCAAATTGAAAAATTATCACTACCCTTGTTCCGAATGGTTGAATTCACATGGTTGTATATCCATAAATAATGCTTGGATTTTTGCATTTATCCACTCATTTTAAATCTATTCAAATTCTGCACAAGTTGGTCCAAGAATCAGCTAAATCGGATAACTCTTCACGAAGATATAGCTCCTAAAATATGAGATATTTTTCAAGAAAAAACCCTAATCCTTCACACTTTGCAATTTCATTTTTCACGACTTGAAAAATCGTCTCTCCCCTTGTTTCAAATGGTTGACTCCACAGGGTTGTATCTCCCTCAATATTGCTCATATTTTAGCATATGACCACTCATTTTAAAGCTATTCAAATTTTGCACAAGTTGGTCTAAGAATCAGTTGAATTAGATAACTATTCCCGACGACATGACTTCTAAAATATGATATGTTTTTTCAGGAAAAAACCCTAATCCTTCACACTTTGCAATTTCATTCAACCCTTACTAACAATCATATTCATAGATGAAAAGGAATGCTTCAAATTTTTCTAAGACATCTCATATATTTTTTTACATGCACCTACACATGCATCAAGAGAATGTTTTACAGTGTTTATGTATGTATATAAATTATATCATTCCATATTTGATAGCTTTCCATAAGTATTTGTCCCAATACTTCTAATAATTTAAACAATTAGGTGATTCATAATACTATGATTTGAGTATAAATGACCTATACATTTCTCCTAAAATATTTCTTATTGTTTGTGAATGATTTTATCAACATTTTTCAAGTTGAGTATTAGTTGAATATAAAAAGTCTCTTTTGTTTATCACGTGATATGATTTAAGTAGATTAAATTATACACCTAGAGTTGAATTTTTGAAGGCCATATGCAATAGGATGATTGATAATGAATAACCTCAATACTATAATTGATTGAATATTTTTTTTTTTAAGAATATTTTATCTAAACTTTATAATAACAAAGAATGAATATTACCAAAATATTGTAAAATAATATTTTATTTATTTTCATTATAAAGTCTAACATTTATATAAATACTTTTTAATATATAAGATGCTTCCAAAATTTTAGAAATTATTTTTTATCCTCTTCCAAATTCAAGATGGTCAATTTGGTCTCTTATTCTAGGTTTTAATTATATTTTCATGATTACCATTATTTTCAACATTTTTGTAGGATCACCATTCTTAAGTTATAATTTTGTCTTTATGGTTAAATTTCGACATTTATATAAATAGTTCTTAATACATAATATGCTTCTAAAATTTTAGAAATTCATATTTTTCCTCCTTCATGATCAAGATGTTGAAATTGCTCATCTTAATCCACAATAGAATTTTGCTCTTATGATTGCCATATTTTCAACATTTTCATAGGGTTGCTTTAAGCGGTCCTCTTACTCTAAGTTATAATTTTGACTTTATGTCTACTATCATTTTCAATATTTGATACAATTAGTTTAAATTATAATTATGTTTGTATGGTTTCTATCAGTGTGCCCACATTTCTATAATTTTTATAGGATTTTTTTGCTTGGTCCACTTAGTCCTTTTAGTCTAGGTTATAATTTTGTTTTATGGTTACTAAATATGTGGGAGAGTATTGATGGCATGTGTTAAAATATTTTATTTTTAGTTTTTAATTGTATTCAAAGGAAGCATCAAGGTGATCTTATCAGGATTAGAGAAAAAATAACCAATATCAAAATATATTTAACCCAACTCAACCACATTTAGTTTCCATACTAGAACCTCTCGTATGCTATGAAAAACCAACCACTATATCCTTATTCATATTATAACAAAACAAGAAAAAGGATCCAATTTTGAAATTTATTTTCATAATGTTTATATTTTATTTATACATTACATATCATGAATATAATAATCGACATGTGGTGGTATGATTCACACAAGTTAGACCTTTTTGTAGTTTCTAACTTGGAATTTAAGCTCCTATTTTTGCTTCTTCCATGCTCTCTTAATAAGGTGTAGATACCACTCTTAATGGACTACTTTTAAATACTTAGTAGACATTAGTTTAATTTATTTTCCTTTCCCTTTTTTCCATATACATCGTTAGAGTAATTTTTTTTGTTAATAGTTAAAAATACATGATTTATATTTTGATTTGGTTGATATTTTGTTTTTGTAATTCATTGGTGTTAATAGCAGCATGTCAAATTCTAATAAATTTTTACTTCATTCCTCCAAGGTAAGTCATTTGGTGAGGAGATAAAATTGATAGATATTCTTAGAAAATATGCCCATTGTCTCTTGTGTTCAATATTTGTAAGATGATACAATATTATTGTTGTATCTATTTATGGGGTGTAACACCCAACCCCCTTTGGATTCATGCCTTGGATGTCCTATTTGATGCAGAAGCATCCAACAGCACCTGATGCAAAGGCATCCAGAGGCAGGAGGGCCACTTCTGAAGAGTCGACCAAGGAGGAAAAACGTCGCAATTTCACGACATGTCATGAAATCACGACAGAAAAAAGGGGAGGAAGGCAAGGAAGAGAAGATGTCACGATATCGCGACAGCAAAAGTGTCACGATATCGTGACACAAAATGGAGAGAGGAGCCAGCGGAGAAAATTGTTGCGATATCGTGACAGAAGATGTGTCACGAAATCGTGATGCAAGTGGAGGACGAAGCAAGCAGGGAGAAGCTGTCGTGATATCGCGACAGGAAATGTGTCACGATATTGTGACACAAGAGGAGCGGAGGAGCCAGCGATGAGAAGCTGTCGCGATATCACGACAGGAAAGGTGTCATGATATCATGACACCAAATGAAGAAAGAAGCAAGGGTGCCGAGGATGTCACGATTTCGTGACCCAGGTAGGATGAAGAAGGCTGCAAGCAAAGATGTCACGATTTTGCAACATGTCATGATTTCGTGACCCAGGAGAAGAAGGAGAGTACGAAAGGAGCAGATGTCGTGATTTTGTGACATGTCACGGTTTCACGACCTGAGGGCGAAGATGAATCCAAAGGAGAAGGAGACGTCGTGATTTCATGACAGGTCATAGTTTCACGGCCAGAAGGCGAAGAAGGAGCCAAGGGAGAAAGATGTTGCGATTTCATGACATGTCACATTTTCGTGACAAAAGGACAAGCGAAGGAGCCGAAGGAGGAAGATGTCACGATTTCGCATGTCGTGATTTCATGACCCGATGGAGAAAAGAAGGCAAGGGAGCCAGAAAGTCACAATTTTGTGACCCGAAAGAGAGAGAAGGCGCAGAGGGAGGAAGATGTCGCGATTTCATGACATGTCACATTTTCGTGACCAACTGGCGAGTGAAGGGGCCAGAGGATGGAGGATGTCATGATTTCATGATGCGAAGAGGAAGGAGAAGGCAGAACAAGAGGATGTCACAATTTCGTGACATGTCACGAAATCATGACCTAGAGCGAAAGGAATCTGGAAGAGAAGATGTCGCAAAATCGTGACATGTCGCGATTTTGCGACCTGAAGTGGAAAAGAGGGAAGAAGAAGAGAAATGTCATGATTTCGTGACATGTCGCGATGTCATGACCAAAAAGGAGAAGGAAGGGCAGGATAAATGAGATGTCGCGATATCGTGACACATCATGATTTTGTGACATACTATATTTTTGGGGGCCACGACAGTGTGACAAAGGTCAGGCGACGATTACAGAGAAGGGATGACACGTGGCACCAAGGTGCAGTAAAGGTGTACGAGTACCAAGAAGGACGGGAAACAAAAAGGATGGGCGTGCAGAGTATTTTGACAGGAAGTGGTGGTCAGACAGCGGTGACAGGGGCCATACAGAGTGGAGCCATTAATCAGGTTGGTGTCTCAATTTTTGCGTAGGAGGTTTCAGATGATCGGGGCCTCTACAAAAACCTAGTTTCTATAATAGTTTAGAGGTGGTGGATCGGAGATCGCACGCAGAAGTGTGAGTTGAAAGCTAAGCCGAGCGCTAGCTATTGTAAAGCCTACGGGCTGTTATTGTAAAGATTTTTTAGATTAATGCATGAAAATTTGGGAATTGCGTGAGTGTGACTGTGTGTGATTTTTTGGTCCCCCATCAGTGGTATCAGAGCTAGTGTTCTTGAGTGCGCAAGTAGATCGCTGACCATGAGGCAGTTTGCACCAGGATCTGTGGTAGGGTTCTGAGAGGTAAGAGTGAGTTAGGGTCTCTGAGTGCGCAAGCAGATTCACCAAACGTGAGGCAGTTTATGCCAGGACCTGGTAAAAAAATGCATCCACAAAGAAGCCGTAGTAGTAAGAGTGATGTGATGACAATGGACGAGTTCGATGCATTGTAGAGGCAATTTAAAGCCCTGCAAGAGGAGTGGCTCAGAATAAAATTGTAGAGGCAAGAGGAGCGACGTAGAAAGCATGAAGATAAATAGAAGTTGAAGTAGGCTGCAGATGAGGAAGTGTGCAGCAGTGGGAGAATCTGCCTGGAGGAAGGCAGAAGTTGTTTGGGCTAGGAGAAGGGGTTGGAACAAGGTTGCAGAGGCAGATGAAGGTCTGGAAGTGCTGCAGGAGGCAGTAACCAGATAGTGTAGAAGTGAAGATCACTTCTCCACCAACCTCGGGTGTCTGATGCAGGAGCATCTAGCAGCACCTGATGCAGAGGCATCCAGAGGCAGGAGGGCCACTTTGGAAGAGTCGACCAAGGAGGAAAAACGTCACGATTTCATGATGTGTCATGAAATCATGACAAAAAAAGGGGAGGAAGGCAAGGAAGATAAGCTATTGTGATATCACGACAGCAAAAGTGTCATGATATCATGACACAAAATGGAGAGAGGAGCCAGCGAATAAAACTATCACGATATCGCGATAGAAGATGTGTCGTGATATCGTGACGCAAGCGGAGGACGAAGCAAGCAGGGAGAAGTTGTCACGATATCGCGATAGGAAATGTGTCACGATATCGCGACACATGAGGAGCAGAGGAGCCAGCGAGGAGAAGCTATCACGATATTGTGACACCAAATGAAGAAAGGAGCAAGGGTGTCGATGATGTCACGATTTCATGACCCAGGAAGGATGAAGAAGGCTGCAAGCAAAGATGTCATGATTTTTTGACATGTCACGATTTCGTGACCCAGGAGCAGAAGGAGAGTACGGAAGGAGCAGATGTCACGATTTCATGACAGGTCATAGTTTCACGGCCAGAAGGAGAAGGAGACGTCGCGATTTCATGATAGGTCATAGTTTCACGGCCAGAAGGTGAAGAAGGAGCCAAGGGAGAAAGATGTCATGATTTTGCGACATGTCGCATTTTTGCGACAAAAGGACAAGCGGAGCCGAAGGAGGAAGATGTCACGATTTCATGACCCGATGGAGAAAAGAAGGCAAGGGAGCTAAAAAGTCATGATTTCATGACCTGAAAGAGAGAGAAGGCACAAAGAGAGGAAGATGTCATGATTTCGTGACATGTCACATTTTCACGACCAGCTGGCGAGCGAAGGGGCCAGAGGACGGAGGATGTCACGATTTCATGATGCAAAGAGGAAGGAGAAGGCAGAACGAGAGGATGTCATGATTTCGTGATAGAGGAAGGAGAAGGCAGAATGAGAGGATGTCATGATTTCATGACATGTCACGAAATTGTGACCCACGGGAGCGAAAGGAAGCTGGAAGAGAAGATGTCACGAAATCGTGACATGTCGCGATTTCGTGACCTGAAGTGGAAAAGAGGGAAGAAGAAGAGAAATGTCACGATGTCACGACTGAAAAGGAGAAGGAAGGGCAGGATAAAGGATATGTCACAATATCACGACACGTCATGATTTTGCGACATACTATATTTTCGGGGGCCGCAACAGTGTGACAGAGGTCAGGCGACGGTTGCAGAGAAGGGACGACACGTGGCACCAAGGTGCAGTAAAGGCAGACAAGTACCAAGAAGTGTGGGAAACAAAAAGGATGGGCACACAGAGTATTTTGACAGGAAGCTACGGTCAGACAGTGGTGATAGGGGCTGTGCGGAGTGGAGCCATTAATCGGGTTGGTGTCTCAATTTTTGCGTAGGAGGTTTCAGAGGATCGGGGCCTCTATAAAAACCTAGTTTCTGTAATATTTTAGAGGTGGTGGATCGAATATCACATGTAGAAGTGTGAGTTGAAAGCTAAGCTAAGCGCTAGCTGTTGTAAAGACTACGAGCTGTTATTGTAAATATTTTTCTGATTAATGCATGAAAATTTGGGAATTACGTGAGTGTGACTGTGTGTGATTTTTCGGTCCCCCATCACTATTTGAAGTAGATAAGTCCTCATTGTTTGTCCACATAATCTATATTTAGAATGAGCTAGTTTATAGGGGTTTACTTAGGCTATACTTGAGTTATTCTACAACTAACCTACTAACATTTGTAAGATAGTTGTGTACTTAGTTAGTTTGCAACCACTCCTAAGTTGTAGCATTGGGAAATATTATTTTATTATGGATAAGATTTAATTGATATATGTGCTTGGAAGGATGCATTTGTCTGGCCACCATGAGTATGTTATGGAGGGCATCTTGTATCATAGCTATAATGATAACTAGTATTATAGAGATTATATCTCCATTTATAATATTTGAATCTATACACACTAATGAGAGGTCAAGGGAACTATCAAGACCAATGAGGGCATAAACTAGGGGAATGGTCCAATAGATAAAATAGAGAGGTGTGACCTTTGTGGAGGCATGAGACATTCCCTAACATCAATTTAAGCCCCCAACTAGATTCATGGCTTGAGTTAGAAATATGGAGGAGGGCGAGAAGTAGGAGGTGCCACTCATCACTATGAGGAAGAAAATATCAAAGAATACCCTAAATATGGGGAAAATGGAGATATAGGAGTCATCTCATAGAAGTGGCAGGGTGAAGGATGATGTCTGAGATATTGAACACAAGAGTAAGAGCACTTTTATGGACATCCAAGTGGATGTTGAGGAGGAAACTACCCTATAGAATAGAAAAAAGGGTAATAAAAAGGTATACACATAAAAATATATAGTAATGGATATGATCCATACAACAAGAGACCCTAGTAATTATTCTAAAGATTAAAATTATAACTTCACATATATAGATGTGCAAACATAGATATAAAATAAAATGCTAAAATGAAATAAATTTTCTACTAAAAATTATAAATGTAGGTACCTCAAAGATATGATATGATTTGATTGCTTGTGGTCTATGTCATCTTACTATTCAAATTTTACTATAGTTGATACTAGTCCATCATCTTCAAATATACTCAAATGATGGGTAAACATGACAATATGTTCACTTTTGTACATCATTCAAGAAAACTCTTACAAAATGGGGGTAGTAGTAGCATGCGTGGGTTGAGTGATACGTTGGCTTTTCTAGATATAAAACTATCATATATAGATAAAAGATCTATATTTATAGAAAAGTATGATGGAAAGAGGGAGGAGTGCTTAAGGGATATGACAACGATGTGAGATCCCATAATATTGATATAGACGATAAACCTTGGCCATGCATTGCAAGATGTGTCAAGAATTAGGACCAAAGAGAAAATATTGAGTCAAATTAGGGTAACATCTCAGGGGATGATGAGAAGTAAGCAATAGCTTTAGACTCCCATAAATAATCTATATGGATAAACATAGATACTTTTGGCATATCATATTGAAGGTTTAACATTTTATACCATTTAATATAAAAAAAAAAAAATCTTCTACACCTCATTTTTTAGTAATGAACATCTATTTTTATTACTTATTGAAATATTAGGAATAGTAAAAACTATAAATGATATAACCTTTTATGAATTAATATGATGTATAAGAATAATATTATGTAAGTTATGAATCAAATGCATGTAGTGCAATGTGATTTAACATGTACATAATAAAAAGAAGTAAGACTTTATAGTAAATATTTATAAGAACTTAAAGAAACTCACAATTGTTTTGTGCTCAATGCTTACCAAGCATGTAAATTTTATATGGATGAATAAATAACACCCAAAAGAATAATGAACTTCAATTTAGAAACTATAAATTTAGTCTTCCTTATAAAATATTTTGATAAATTTTATACTTTATTTTGAGCTTAATGAAACACTATCATCCTTCCTATAGTATAATTCAAGTAGTGAATAAACTCAAGAATGCATGTTCATATAATGATTCATATAGTGGAGTGCTCCATAAAAGAGGCTCAAATATAAGGAATACATGGTTCATAAAGGAGAACAAAATATTGATGCTCGAAGATAAGAATATATGATCTCATGTACATGCAATGTGCATGTATAGAAGAAAGAATATCATACACATAAATATAATGTATAACAGAAGGAAAAATATAGATATATCTTGAAAAGTTGGTGTACATGTAAAAACTAGTTGTATACTATCTTTCCAATAGGTTTCCTCCCTTATTTTATTTTATGATTTTCTTTTATTTTTTGAAATATATGCTCTTTGTTTTCACACATGTAAGATTCACCTATTTCATTCTTTTTTGAGTTGATAATTTTTATCAAATATTATTTGTCTCTTTATTCAAATTCTAAGATCCTAAAGGATTTTTTGTTGATAAACCATATAACTAGTTCCACAACCATTTTGGAGATGGTGTAATTATTTTAAAAAAATAGCTTTATAGAATTATAATGATTTTGGTATAATTATTGTAGGTAGGAAGATACTTTGAACATTTATTTTTGAAACTAATACTTGACTTTGTAATTTAAGATCACATGTAAAATATTTTTTTGAGTTGTGGGAGAATTTTGATAACTTTTTGAGGTATTTTTTTCAAGGTTTGACCAAATTGTTTTGAATTTTTGGCTAATATTTTGAATATCATGATTTTTGTGATGAATTAAAGAAAAACTTTATAAGTTCATATCACACCTTATAAGTTTTGTGATGAAAGTAAGGAAAACTTTAAAATTTCATATTACACCTTAGAAATATTTCCTAATAATGCTATAAAGATAGAATTTTTAGGGTAATTAGGTATGGAAGGGAAATGTATGCATGTTATAATAATGAGAATAATATGTGAAATTTAGGGACTTTTTTTTTATCTACATCCTTAAGAAATAATGTTCTTCCACTATGTTTCAATACACTTATCTAAATTATATTCAAATATTAATTGTTTTATTTAATGTAGACCCCTTTTCACTAAAACTTGGTGGCTGTTTCAGAAAAAAAACAAAAAACATCAAGGAGTGATTCCATGAAAAGCACAAACATGGCTGCCAAGTCCTCTTCCAATAGAAGAGAAGGCACTCCAAAAATATCTCCTTCCTTTTGATTTATATTCTCTCTTTCTCCATGTAATTTGTTTTCTCATTCTTACATGGATGGTTTTGAATATTAATTTGAATTCATTGATTATGATAATTTAGCAACCCTAATTTTAGGATCTTGCAATTTTGGAAGCAGTTATATTAATTTACATTGGGCTAATTTTGTGGATAGACAAAAAGGACATTAGGATAAGGTAGGTGATATTAGTTGACATGGATTTGAACAACAATGTTGTGTTAAATGGAAAGGGCTCTTTATTGGGGCCTCTTTTTCTTCTATTTTAATATGCACCCACTTGCACTCATTCACTATTTTCACAAAAACAATTGCAGATTTATCATTGTAGTGTAAACAAAAAAAGGGCATTTATATGATAATTTACATGCAATGATCTACTTTGTTTTGGTTTATAAGTGCTTTTCTTGATTACGAGGTTTGGATGATCCTAAAAAAAATGATGTGGAAATATGTATGGAGGCATTTGAATTTTATTTTCTAGGTCAACTTTTTTTTGTAGTACTATGGATATGAAGTAAACCTTTCATTATCCAAATTTAATATTTTACAGATAGTAGATAGACTATAAGTTTCATGATGTAGATATAAACTAGTATGTAGACTATGAGAATAAACTAGAGTGATTAGCTGAAACATGGACTAGACAACCATTGTACAATAGTCAAAATCAAGCAAAAGAGATACACCATGTATTTCTATGCAAATGGCTATAGTGTATTCTATCTCTTCATCATCAAGAGATAGAGTGATGTCATGAAAAACATGAAAATAGTCAAATTATTTTAAGATTACTTTAAATTGAGCTATAAAAGATTCATTATATTCTTGTTGTATAACATTTATTAAATATACAATATACTTTAAATTTAACTAAGAATTGAAATTTGAGTGCACAATGATGTTATTTTTATACATATGTACATAAGTATGACCTATTTTATTTTAATTTTGTATGTCTTTGTGACTTGTAATTGGTAGGAAAGTAGAGGATACACCATACATGATATAGATAAATACATATTGACTTGCTTGCTTTCATCTAAGATCATTGGAGTAAAAGGCTAGTCCCAAAATAGATATTTTTTATGAATCTCTATAAAATATTTCTCCATTATTTTTAATAAGACCTGCTTATTCCTACAAATTTTGATGCATGGTCCTATTGATACTAGATTAAACCATTGAAATAGAGAAGCACCAAGCCTAAAGTATATTCTTAGTAGATGGACAAAATATTCAGGTTCATGTGCATGAATAGCTTGGAATTTTTCTGTCTTTGACCTCTATATCATGTGCTTCATTCAATCTAGTTTTCTTATAATCTTGATATTGTCCTGTTTCTTCTAAACATTCACTTAAAGCATCATAATAATTTATTGAATTAGATGAACTTGGAATGTCAATATTGCATGAAGAATGAAATACTATTTTGAGCGATGATTCACTTGATTATCTTGTACCAGTCTCTACTTTCTTTTTTATATTTTCAATCAAGTCCTTTTGTTTTATATTTTTATCTTTATGAAGTTCAAGTGAAAGCAATGCCATATACATTATACTACCTATGTCAATAGGTAACATAATATCAAGTTACCAATGTAAATAGGATTCAAATGTTTCAAAATTTTCATCCATAGCTTCTCTATAGATGAATTGCAATGCTATGTCTAGATTACCCTTATATTTTTAAATTAATTTTCCAATGCCAAATTTAATAACTTTTAATATTTCATTTTTAATTATGGACTTCATATTTCCTTCCATAATAATTAAAGTTTGTAATTCAATTCTTTTGAAGTTGCAAACCTTATACCTCCCTAGTTTAATATATACTAAAAAATAAAAGTTTTAAATTTTTAAATTTATAATCCTTTGATGTAAAAAACCTCTTAACTCCCAAATATTTTAAATTTACAAAATTTCAAAAAACTCAAATGTTTTTAAATATTATTTTTTCTAAAAAAATGAAAAACTTAAGAAAATAAATCTTTTATCTTAAAAACTTTAAATATCTCCAATACTTCAAAAAAACTGAAATAAACTAATTAAAATTGAAATCGTTATGACTCCACACTTTTAAAAACTATATATATATATATATATATATATATATATATATATATATGTGTGTGTGTGTGTGTGTGTGTGTGTGTGTGTTGTGTGTGTGTGTGTGTGTGTGTGTGTGTAGACCTTATAACTGCTATTTTAATCTCATTTATTCTAACTTATGGCTTTAATTAAAGCATTTGAAAACCTTTAGTTTTTAACTGATATTGCTTTCACTTTGATTAACTTGTGCTTGCTTACGAATGTGCTAACAACTCTTTCTTGGTCATCTTACACTTGTTCACTAAATACACTAATAACTCTACATTCCAGGTTTAATATCATATACCAAAATAAACCCTAATATTGTGTTGAACTCTGCATGCAATTCAATTATTCCATTGGCTTCTTTTTGTGATAAGAGTCTTTGTATATCCATGTTACTTTTGTTGGCTACTGGCAATATTGCTTGACAGTACTTCTTGTAGGTGTAATATGAATGTTAGTCTAATCACCTTCGTTATTAATATTTTTCCTAATACTTATCATTTCACCTCCGTTTCTATACTCTTCACTAGTATCCTCTTTGGTCCCCTCACTTTTTTGACCTTTTTAATTGACACTATTGAACTCTTTGCTCCTCTACTAGTCTTCCTTACTCAATGCTATGAAGTGTTGATCTCTTTGCTTTGCCACTAGTCTCTTCACTTTTTTTTTGTTGGATAATAATGGGTTGTACTTGGGTCCCCCACTCATGAAAAATTACAACTCTCTTCTTTAGAGCTTGATAATTTACAAATAGATACACTTCTCATCTTAATTGAGATGCTATAGCTAAAAACCTACAACATTTTATATAAAATGTTTGAATTCTTGATTTTTCATTTTTTGGATCTTTTCAATTTTCTATATGAATACCAAAACTTCACATCTACTATCTATGCATTGCATCTTAGTAGAGTAATATTTCTAAAACATCGCACTATCATAGTCCACTTTACCAAATTTGAATTACTAGTTTCCTTCAGTCATCCATTTTGACTATTTTTCTTCTATAGCATAGGTTCTTCCTCCTGTAAATTGACAAGATATGAGAATGCATTTTTGTACTTCAACATCTTGATGTAGTATCTAGTTGTAACACATTTTGTAGGATATTAATTTTTAGACAACTGATCGTCATCGATTGTTTCATAATTAGCTTCAAGAATGTCATATGAGGTGCTAATATTTTACATGGAACCATATGGATGGTCTTTAGTAACTATTTAGATTTCATCAATGATCTGCTTCACATTCTCCTTTCGATGTTGAGTCTTATGTTTCTCCCCTGATTCTTTTTAGATAATTGGTGCTTCTATAATATGAGCTTATTTCTTTTGAACGGGAACATTTGAAGATTTTGAATCATTCACATGCAAGGCCTTCTCCACCATGGAGGAATTAACGCATTATTGAATGTTCGAATATATATTTTTCATGTGGCCATATTTTTGACAACCATAACATCTTATGGAGAAGTTTTCATATTCAATATTTTGAATCCATTCCCCTTTTATAGAGGAGATAGTAATTGATTGAGGTCTAGGAACTGAAACATCCATCCAAATAGCCAATATTTCTTTAATCATATTAATTTTTTTATTATATGGATGAAGGAGTTTTGAAAGGGTTTCCAAACATTTTAACAAGGCAGAGCAGTCACCAAAAAGGTAACAAAATACTTCAATGGATAATTTTTTCTCTATTTGGGCATCCATATATTGGAATGCACCAATTGCATTACATATTTTGGTGGATATCTTCTCTCCCCAAAACTCCATAGGGAGAAGATTCACCTAGACTGGGAAGCCATTAACTTCTTCTATAAAGGGGTTGAAACTAGGAGTCCAAGGTCTTATAAAGACACCCCTTTGTCAAAAAAACCAATTATATCTATAGTCTAGTACCTCATATCTATCTGTTAAATTATAAAAGGAAATAGAAAAGGAATTGTTGGGTAGGAGAGTTACTTGGAATATTGTACTCCACCAAAATTTAATGTATCCTTTGAGCTCCTCCAAGCCTGGTCTTCTGCCCTTGATTTTGTAGATAATTTTTAGCACTTCATAATAAATCATATGCAACCAAAATTCATCCTCAAAAATTTTGATAGAGTGTAAATTTTTATCCACCCAAGATCCCAAATATCCTTTAGACATATTTCTGATGACTAAAAACCTAGGGTTTACACATGATAGGCGGTTCATCCAACCCACATTGGGATTTTTGGTGCTTCTTATAATCCTTTAGTTTCCTATGAATTTTTCCATCTCCTACCTCTACATCTTCGTAATATCCTTCCTATCCATATCCATTTTTGTGCTTTTTATATCCTTTACATTCACCGTAGCTCATCACATGCTATCCATATCCATTTTGTGCTTACCCTAGCCTCTGCATTCATTGTAGCTCACAACATACTACCCATATCCATTATTGTGCTTTCCATAAGCTTCACATTCACCATATATAATCACAGCCTCTACGTTGATCATAGCTAGTCACAACCATCCATTACCATTCACTATAGTTGGTCATAATCACCCAAAGAGTAGCAATTCATTAGGCTTTAACTAACTAGTCTCTTCACTTGAGACTAGTGCTAGATGATATAATGTTTTTGTTTGGATCAACTCTATAAATTGCTCTTCTTCTACTGGAGATGTTGGATAATGCCCTCCTATATTTTCTTCTATTGGAGGTGCTGAGACTAATGCTATTTAAAAAATCTCTCTAATCCATTTACATATTCAATGGCTCTTTTTATCACTTTTTTATTATTAACTATCTAGACTATTTTTCATAATGATAACTCTCTACTTCTACCTTAATAACTTTCTATTTACCTTTATTTTTTTACTTTTTTTATGGAAAACATCACTTATGGGATACCACTTTCAGGTATGACAAAAGGAGATAGGGGTATCTATTCCACCAAAATTTCCCAAGGCTCACATTTGGCTTACCCCTCGACACACTCAAATAGCATGCCTAGCCCAAAGTAAATTATTTAATAAACCACACATGTACCAACCAAAAAGGATGACAAAAAACCATTTACTCAAGGCTCATACATATTACAGTAGTCATAAGGCTTTATTCATACTACTTTCACCATGACTAGCACTAGCAACACCCTCATTATCTTTTTTTATAAAAGAAATAATTCTATGTTTGATTCTCTTAAGAGCATCCATGTCAAAAAACTGGTTAATCTAGGTGATCTTTATCAAACCTCTATTCACTCCCTAATTAGTAATTGCATCATCCACCTTATTTATATATATTCACACATGAAAGTACTCTAGAGACTGAAATGAGTGATAGAGTTCTCTTATAGTATGAATAATATCATTTAGCCTCCACATAGATAGTGAGGAATATTATTTCTAGTATTTTAATTATTTGATGATCACCTTGGAATCTCCCTCAACATAAATATTCTAGTCATTTCATTTAAGGGCCCACAACAACCCTTCAAGGAGGGAATGTGCCTCAACATGATCCTTTGTAGTATCTTCAAGGCTAAAAAAAAATTGTCTCTCATATTTCCTTGGTTGTCATGAAAGATGTCATTCCTACCAGCTTTACTTGGGTTGCCTTAAGATGCACCATCAAAGTTGAGCTTAATAAACCCTTTATAAGGAGGTTTCCAACTAATTTGTGTGTTATTATCAGAGGTTTTATTTATTTATTATTGGGCACCAAATGATCATCATCTAAATACTGGCCCAACCATTGAATCTTGATATCTCTACTATTTTTATCTTACGGTTTATCCCAAATTTCCCTCTACTTTACCAAAATATATTTAGTCACTACCTTTTCAATAGAAATATAGGTTTGGAATTGGGGGATTCTTTCCTCCCTAAAAATCATTTTATTTTTCCATAACCAATTTTATTCATATAATACAAGTGGGGGTCCATTCCCATATGGATCTAATATAGTCAATATTGGAGTTTTAGCCAACTCACTCCAGAATTAGATCCCTTATAGTCTAAAAATTATGGAGGGTTCTCTCCAATATTTTACAAAGTCCTACTATAGTAGGGTTATGCATAAGGGGTCGGCCCCAAAATGCATTTATAAAAAAATGACAAAAAATTTTGAAATCCAAGAGAATAGTGTTCACACGCATGTAGAATATTCACTATTATTAGGGGTAATGTTGGAAATTTAAACTTAAAATGGTCAAATTATTATAAAATTGGGGCGAATCGACCCCAAAAAAATTGCACCCATTTTTTTGGCTAATGGACCCTGGTCAAGGGTCCCAAATATTAGCTAGTTCCAAATTTTGAAAATCCTAATTTTAGCCAATTTGGTGATAAATAGTCACTATGCATATTATTGTACTAGAGAGATCGAGCAAAGGGGAAAGAAATGAAAATATGGTTAATGGTTTTAGTGTTAGCTTCATAATTTGTGCTTATTAAGGGGTCATAATATCCTCTCTTCATCAATTTATTATTAGCTCATATTTTTTCTTGCATCACCAACCAGATAAAAATGGAGATCTTGGGCCAAGCACCTTTCCTCTACATTCTTTGCCAAACTTGATTCCTATCCCCATTGAAGTTCACCTCCATCAGAAAATTGTAAGATTTTTTGGAATTAAATTTTTCATATTCAATTTTCCCGTATATTAACAAGTATGAAACCTTGCAATATGAAAGCTTATTGCTAGAGATGATTCCCCAAAGTTTTTTTTTTATCAGCTTCCCTAATTTGATTAGGACAAGATCAAGAATATTTTCCAAATTGAAGCACCATCCTACCAATCTCATAGGGAATGGGATCGCCATGAATGTAGTTCTTCTGTATCATAGGTTCTTCCTCCTGTAAAGTGACAAGATCTGAGAATACATTTTTGTATTTCAAGATCCAGAGGTAGTATCTAGTTGTAACACATTTTGTAGGATCTTCATTTTTAGACAACTGATCGTCTCCGATTGTTTCATAATTATCTTCAATAATGTCATATGATGTGCTAAAATTTTACATGCAACCATATGGATGGTCTTTAGTAAATATTTATATTTAATCAATGATCTGCTTCACATTCTCCTTTTGATGTTGAGTCTTATGTTGCTCCCCTGATTCTTGTTAGATAATTGGTGCCTCTGTAATATGAGATTCTTTCTTTTGAATGGGAACATTGTAATATTTTGAATCATTCAAATGTAATGCCTTCTCCACCATTGAAGAATTAAATCATGATAGAATGTTTGAATATCTCTTTCTCATGTGGCCATATTTCTGACAACCATAACATCTTATGGAGAAGTTTTCATATTCAATATTTTGAATCCATTCCCATTTTATAGAGGATATAGTAATGGATTGAGTTCTAGGAAATTAAACATCCATCTAAATATCCAATATTTCTTTAATCATATTATTTTTTTTCATTATATGGATGAAGGAGTTTTGAAAGGGTCTCCAAACCTTTAACAAGGCAGAGCAGTCACCAAAAAGGTAACGAAATACTTCAATGGGTAAATTTTTCTCTTTTTGGGAATCCATATACTGGAATGCACCAATTGCATTACCAATTTTTGTGGATATCTTCTCTCCCCAAAACTCCACAGGGAGAATATTCACCCAGGTTGGGAAGTCATTAACTTCTTCTATAAAGGGGTTGAAACTAGTATTACGAGGTCTTATATAGATACCCCTTTGTCCAAAAAACCAATTATATCTATAGTCTATTACCTCATATCTATCTATTAAATTATTGAAGGAAACAAAAAAGGAATTTTTGGGTAGGATAGTTACTTGGAATTTTGTACTCCACCAAAATTTAATGTATCCTTTGAGCTCCTCCAAGCCTGGTCTTCTGCCCTTGAGTTTGTAGATAATTTTTAGCACTTCATAATAAATCATATCCAACCCAAATTCATCCTCCAAAATTTTGATAGAGTGTAGATTTTCATCCACCCAAGAACCCAAATATCCTTTAGACATATTTCTTATGATTTAAAACCTAGGGTTTACACATCACAGATGGTTCATCCAACCCACATTGCGATTGCTAGTGCTTCTTCTAATCCTTTAGTTTCCTATGAATTTTTCCATCGTCTACATTCACATATTCATAATATCCTTCCTATCCATATCCATTATTGTGCTTGTTGTAGCCTTTACATTCACCGTAGCTCATCACATGCTATCCATATCCATTGTTGTGCTTGCCCTAGCCTCTGCATTCATCGTAGCTCATCACATACTACCCATATCCATTATTGTGCTTTCCATAAGCTCCACATTCACCATATATGATCGTGGCCTCTATGTTGATCATAGCTAGCCACAACCATCCCTTACCATTCACTATATCTGGCCATAATAATCCAAAGAGTAGCAATTCACTAGGCTTTAACTAACTAGTCTCTTCACTTGATACTAGTGCTAGATGATATAATATTTTTGTTTGGATCAACTCTAGACATTTTTCTTCTTCTATTAGAGATTTTGGATAATGCCCTCATATATTTTCTTCTATTGGAGGTGTTGAGACTAGTACTATTTCAAAAATCTCTCTAATCCATTTACATATTCAATAGCTCTTTTTATCACTTTTTTATTATTAACTATCTAGACTATTTTTCATAATGATAAATCTCTACTTCTACCTTGATAAATTTCTATTTACCTTTATTTTTCATTTTTTTTAATGGAAAACATCACTTTTGGGATGCCACTTTTAGGTATGACCAAAGGAGATAGCGGTATCTATTCCACCAAAAATTTGCAAGGCTCGCACACTGCTTACCCCCTCGACACACTCAAATAACATGCATATCCCAAAGTAAATTATTCAATAAAACACACATGTACCAGCCAAAAAGGATGACAAAAACAATTTACTCAAACCTCATACAAATTACAGTAGTCATAAGGCTTTCTTCATACTACTTTCACCATGACTAGAACTAGCAACACCCTCATTATCTTTTTTTATCAAAGAAATAATTCTCTGTTTGATTCTCTTAAGAACATCCATGTCAAAAAACTAGTTAATCCAGGTGATCTTTATCAAACCTCTATTCACTCCCTAATTAGTAAGAGCATAATCCACATTATTTATATATCTTCACACATGAAAGTACTTTAGGGACTGAAATGAGTGATAGAGTTCTCTTATAGTATGAATAATATCATGTAGCCTCCACATCGATAGTGAGGAATATTATTTCTAGTCTTTTAATTATTTTATGATCACCTCGAAATCTCCTTCAACATAAATATTCTAGTTATTTCATTTAAGTTCCCACAACAATCCTTCAAGGAGGGCATGTGCCTCAACATGATCGTCAGTAGTATCTTCAGGGCTAAATAAAAATTGCCTCTCATATTTCCTTGGTCATAATGAAAGATGCCATCCCTACCAACTTTACCTGGGTTTCCCTAGGATGCACCATCAAATTTGAGCTTAATAAACCCTTTATAATGAGGTTTCCAACTAATTTGTGTTTTATTATTAGAGGTTTTATTTATTTTTGATTGAGAACCAAATGATCGTCATCTAAATGTTGGCCCAACCATTGAATCTTGATATCTCTAATATTTTTATCTAGGGGTTTATCCCAAATCTCCCACTACTTTACAAAAATATATTTAGTCACTACCTTTTCAATAGAAATATAGGTTTGAAATTGGGGGATTCTTTCCTCCCTAAAAATCATTTTATTTCTCCATAACCAAATTGATCAAATAATACAAGTGGGGGTCCATTCCCATATGGATCTAATATAGTCAATATTGGAGTTTTAGCCAACCCACTCCAGAATTAGATCCCTTATAGTCTAAAAATTATGGAGGGTTCTCTCCAAGATTTTGCAAAGTCCTACTAGAGTAGGGTTATGCATAAGGGGTCGGACCCAAAATGTATTTATAAAAAATTGACAAATCAATTTTGAAATCCAAGAGAATAATGTTCACATGCATGTAGAAGATTCACTATTATTAAGGGTAATGTTGGAAATGTTTAATTAAAATGGTCAAATTATTATAAAATTGGGGCGAATTGACCCCAAAAAAATTGCACCCATTTTTTTTGGCTAATGGACCCTGGTCAAGGGTCCCAAATATTATCCAGTTCCAAATTTTGAAAATCCTAATTTTAGCCAATTTGGTGATAAATAGCCTCTATGCATATTATTGTACTAGAGATATCAAGAAAAGGGGAAAGAAATGAAAATATGGTTAATGGTTTTAGTGTTAGCTTCATAATTTGTGCTTATTAAGGGGCCATAATAGCCTATCTTCATCAATTTATGATTAGCTCATATTTTTTCTTGCATCACCAACCAAATAAAAATGGAGATCTTGGGCCAAACACCTTTCCTCTACATTCTTTGCCAAACTTGATTCCTATCCCCATTGAAGTTTACCTCCATAAGAAAATTGTAAGATTTCTTGGAATTAATTTTTTCATATCAAATTTGCCCTTATATTAACAAGTATGGAACCTTGCAATATGAAAGCTTTTTTCTAGAGATCATTCCCTAAAGTTTTTTTTTATCTGCTTCCCTAATTTGATTAGGACAAGATCAAGAATATTTTCCAAATTGAAGCACTATCCTACCAATATCATGGGGAATGGGATGGACATGAATGTAGTTCTAGATTCAACTTCAACAATCCTCTTTGAATGCCTCCTTCAACTCAATCAAGTAACTATCTTCTTTTAAAAGTTTATATTAGTTCCATGCATCCTCCTAGAAGAGAGCATGGTTGTCATATTTGATCTTCCAAAAGGTTGTAGACTGCACCCACATGTTGTGGGATGTCATGCTTGTCTAGAGAAAATAACCTGAGAGAAAGTATTAATGTCTTATCAATTTCTTGCTATCCACCTCAAGGATATATTTTTTCTTAATAAATCTAGCCCAAAATAGGTTATCTCCATTGCAAAATATCCAAAACAATTTTCCATTAAAGGCTTTGTTGAAGAATTGAAGATATTTGATTCCAAGGCCCTTCTCTTGGAGAGGTTTGAAAATATATTTCCCAACAACACGAGACCATTTACTTTCTAGATAGGGAGCACCCCAAAAAAAATTATTTTGAATATTGTGGAGTTATTTTAAATTCTTTATAGGTGCTAATAAAGTAGATAAGAAGTAAACTAGAAGATCTTGGCTAAGAGACTTGAGAAGGATTAATCTACCAGTAGAGGAAAGCCATTTGAAATTCCATCCTTGCAACCTCTCTCTAAATTTAGAAATAATTTCAATCCAATCTATTATTTTTAGATTAGATTCAGTCAAAGGAAGGCCCAAGTACTTGAGATGAAGAGAGAAGTTCTCAAAGCTGAGAAACCTAGAAATATTTGCTTGGACACGAATAGTCGTGTTGAAGAAAAAAGGAATAGGATTTGGCTTTCAATTAATTGACTATCCAAATTATTCTAAGTTGGCTCCCTCTCTCAATTATCCAACTTTCTTTTGAGTTGGCTTCCTCTATCAACTGTCCAATTTTATTTTGAGTTGGATTCCTCTATTAATTATCAAACTTTCTTCTAATTTGGCCCTTTCTATAAATATAATTGATGTCTAGTATTCATTCCTCCTTCAACCAAGTGGAAAGACCATATCATCCAAATTATAGTTACTATTCCTTATCCCCTCAATCTTCTACTCAATAAGACCTTTAAAAATAGAGTCCAAACCTTCAATGTGGAAAAACTCTAATTTAACTTTATCAAAAGTGGATAAAGTTATATATTAACAATGGTGTCTAATAAAGTGAGTTCTACTAAAATATATAGAGTTAAGTGGTAGCTCTGATACAAATTTTGTATGTTTAAGTCATACTACCACAAAATATCATAGGTCCTGATATAAAATAGCCAAGAATATTAAAGGTCAAAATATCACGAATGAAGAGTAGAATAATATATAAGCCAATTAAAATGTCTATTTATATATATAGATATAAAAGCCTATATAATACTAAAATAGACATTCACCTATATAATAAAATACGAATGTAAATGGCCTAAGTCATTCATGACCTATGCATGAAGAAAAAATACAATATTAATTGCTCAAAATTTTGTATACAAGCTTTATTCAAAATTGGATCTCTTTTTGTCGCGTTTTCGCGACTGGTGGCGCTGACGCGGTAGCGACGGGGTTGTTTGTCGCGATTTCGTGACATGTCGCGTTTTCACGCCCTGTTGTCTTCTGTGCTCTGTGGTGGAAAGCGTTGGATTTGTGCTCTGTGCTTGTTGTCCTGTTCTATGCTCTTGGTTGGGATGTGTTTTCTCCCGTTTGTAACTGTTCTTTGTATTAATACAAGTTTTTCATTTTTTTCAAAAAAAAAAATTGGATCTCTTTTACAATCAAATAATCAAATAATTGAATTTTTTATCATGGAGAATTGTCTCAATAATATATCCATAGTAATGTGACTCTTCAAGTACTTGCCTATTGCTCTCCATATGAAAAGTCCCATGACCTATGGCTTATAATATTTCTAGTTGTATACTAGACTCTTCAAGTTGTTCTTACATGGATACTTGACTATAAGAAACTTGTAAATATGCACACCTAATATAATAAACTTATGCACATTATCACATTACATATTTGCATACTTTTTTTTTTTTGGTAAGTAAGAGAATATTATAATTAACACCGGGTTTTAACTGGTTGACCCAAAACCATTTTACAAAATAGGGTCCACTGACCAACTGGACAAAGGCCAAGCCCTAAAAGTTTAAATTGACAACAAAAATGGCCAAGACCTACTCTTCCATTAGAATACAGCCAAACTAAACTATGGAAGCCTAATATTATGGCCATCAGAAAAGAAAGACGCAAAAAAGAACTAACAAAGACAAAAACTAATCATGCAAGCACCATGCAGAGTAGCTTGTGCCCATATAAAAATAATAGAATATGGTCAAAAAAAAAAAAAAAAAACATCCCATAGAATGGACAGCCAAGAGGCCAAGCAGTCTTCCTTGTAGTCCTCATCTAACTTCTTATCATCGTTCTTGCCATCATATTTAGATTTTGCCTTTGACTCCTTGTGCCCCTGGAACTGCTGGCTATAAAACAGAAGATTTAAGGAATCACACAAATCAACAATTGCACTGATGAGGCCGGACAGGACTCTTCAAGCTGGTTGATACTGTTGGAGGTTGATGAAATTGTCATCTTCTCCAAGACTATTATGGTGGGGTCCGGTACCTCATTGTCAGGGATCTCCAACACTTTG
This sequence comes from Wollemia nobilis, assembly GCA_028583015.1. Lineage (NCBI taxonomy): Eukaryota > Viridiplantae > Streptophyta > Pinopsida > Araucariales > Araucariaceae > Wollemia > Wollemia nobilis. The sequence continues at coordinate 239,397 of JAQPPZ010001769.1, forward strand.
TTATTTCTTGCTAGGGCCTTTTTGCGACATCGAATCCAAACACACCTTGGGAAATACTTGAGGCCAAAGCAGATTTTTCCCATGCATGAATTTGTAGATAAAAAACCTATATCAGTGCCCCACCAGCTGCAAAAAACACTAGTCACATGAACAAAAAAAACAAATATGACAAAATCCATTATAAGGTTCAAATTTTTTTTTTTAAAAATGCCCCCATTTTCTGTCATTGATCCACTTTGAGCCTTCCAATCTAAAGTTTTTCATTATCTATCACCATTGAGACTGCATGAGGAAGATTTTCAGTCCACGTGATCAAATTTGCTGCTACAATGCCTTCATTTGCCGACCCTATCGACTGCCATGTTTGCTTCCCGGAAGGTATGCAAAATTATGGCCTCAGGTCGGTCATGAATTAGAGCCCTTGCTTCATGGATGTAGTCATAAAATCTCCAATGAGCTCTCTTAGTGTTCTTTAGAAGATTTATAATAATAAGAGAATCACCTTCCACCAACAGTTTCCCTGGATAATTCTCTGCCACCTTGAGGCTCCTCCAAACTGCCCTTGCTTCAGCCACATTGTTAGTTTGAGCTCCAAGATGTTCTGCAAAAGCTACAAGCACCTCACCCTTGTGGTCTCTAAGTAAGCCACCAGCCCCAGCTTCACCTGGGTTGCCCCTAGATGCCCCATCAAAATTTAACTTAATCCACCCTAGGGGGGTGGGGTCCATGTGATCATGGTTCTAGGACAGACTTGAGGATGATTGAGGCCATCAGTGAGAGGTAAGTTTAATGACTGGCCTAATGAAGCTTCAAAAGGATTTGCATACTTACATACATGACACTTGTGCATATTCTCTCAATCTATAATTGCACTCTAACTTACATGGCACTTGTGCATTTCTTACATATTACACTCTTACATGATACTTGTTCATTTCCTTTACATTAAAACTCACATGAAAGGAAAAATATAAATCACACTCTAAACTACATACCCAACCATATTATATTACATATTTATAATTGTACCATGAAGATATCATAGGGGTACATTACCATGTACCAAATAATGTAATATTTCTTAACATATGTTAAAGCCTCTTATAGAATTTTGTTTTTAGCATTGTATATGTTATTATAATTTATAGTAATACTTGTAAATCCAATTTGTATCATGTGTAATAAATTATCATAATTATGCAATAGAAATAATTATATGTCAAGAGGATAGGGGTAGTAGACCAACTAGTTTTTGTTGAGTATTTTCCAGCTTGAGGTCAGCAGTTCCAATATTGAGCCCCTCTGAGGCCCCCCTCACTTGGTTTAATAGTTTACTAAGGTGGGGTAGGGTTATAGTGGTATATTTTCAAATTTTAACCATGCTTGCAGGGAGAATATGATAGAGACTATTGTTTATTCTCTTATGTTAAAAAATATATTATGTGTCAAGAGGTTTAAGTGTTTTTGAACTAGAATATATGAATCACATTATACCTCATAATGATTTCTTAATAAATTATAACAATATTAATTAAATGAATATTGGTCAATACCTAAATCTCTTAATAGTATATATATATATATATTTTAGGTTCACCTAGTTATTGTAGGTAATTTATAAGAAAAACCAAGTTAAAATTACAACTCCATTGATGATATTACTAATAAGGATGTTTTGCATAGACTAAATAGGTAACCAAATCATTTATTTACTTAAATCATGATATATGTTATAATATATCTTTTGTTTCTCTAAAAAGACATAACATTTCATTCAATTTAAGAGAATATAAATACATGTTTTTCATTATAATTATTATGACCAAAAATAAAATTATATTGATAGTTCAAATTGTGAGTTAACCTCCTAACTAAAATAATTAGCATATCCCCAATAATATATAACTATATTACTATCTAATATTATCCTAACATCCACCCTTATTAAATTATTTGGTATACAAAGAAACCTGTGAAACAATTAAAATTTGACACATGCAAGTGCCTTTGTGAAAATATCCATAAGTTGTTTTTTGGTGGGAATATATTAGATCTAAATATAGTGATTCTAAAATTATTCTTAAATTAAATAACATTGAGCTTAAATTTGGTTTTTCATTCATAAAATAACAAATTCTTGATTAATTTTAGGACACATTGATTGTTTGCATTCAATACCATTGGTTAATTTTTACACATGCCCATATCTGATAGTATGAATTATAACCATAGTGCTTCATAAACATATTATAAAACATGATATTCCACCCCTATGGATGATATTTCAACTACATATTTATTATTTATATGCCACAAGATAGGTCTAGATTTGATATGAAATATATATTCAAATATTTAATTTTTGTCATCTACAGATCCAACATAGTCGAAGTCCATGTATCCCTCTAAGAAAAAATATCAGTCTTATTATATTTGGGCTATATTCTATTGTACTATTAACATAATGCGATTTCTTCTTTACAATTTTGCAATGACTCTCCTTAGGATCCTACATGAATCTTGAAATATAATTTATAGAAAAACTGATATCAAGCCTCATGTTTGTCAATTGTATGAAACTCTCAATTAGCTATCAATAAATACCATGAGATACCTGAGGTGATTTATCATATATAGGTAATTTTGACCCTCATTCAATTGATCTCATCATAGGTTTATAATGTTATTATATATATGTCTAGCAATTTCATGTCATATTGTTTTTGGGTGACAAGAATATGGTTTTTTATCTGACCTAAATTTTTCATGTTATCTTTCACATCATTTACTAGTTTGTCTAAAATTCTAATGATGACCAAATTATCAACATAGACTAAATTATTAAGTATATTATTTTCTAAATTTTTTGACATAGATATTTTTATGAAAGAGACATATGGTGAAATCATGATATAATAGGTGATAAATAATTTTGATATGTAAGGCTTTATGAGCCTACTTTAACCTAAATTAACAATTTTTTTATCCTGCAAATATTTTGGTCTTGTCCATTATGAACAAACACTTAGGTTGTGTCATGTATACTTATTCGAGATCACCATTAATGAAGAAAATTTTGACATCCATTTAATAGATTTTCAAAATAAATTATGTTGCTATTGCAAATACTACACGAATTATGGTCATTTCACATAGGTTTTATATTCCACTTTGAGTTGTTCATTTCAATGTAGATGAATGTAAGGATTTTTCTTCCATGTTGCGCTAGACATTTTAATTAAATACCTTTCATTGGACTCTTTTATCCTGTCCCAAAGACTCTTGATTGATTGCTATTATTAGCTATTGTTTTGCAACTTCTTCATTGAAGTTATGGTTTCTAAGATGTTTATCCTTAGACATTATTCTTTATTGTGAGGGCTACATTCCTCTTCTTAGAAAAATCTAACTACCAAGGCTTTGGATGCATTGCACTTAGCTGATTGTAAACTAATTAGTTTCTATGTCCGCTTTCTTATAAGCTTTTTGAAAGCTCACATGGATGTTTTTCTTTAGACTATGATATCCTTCATGAGCACTTATTGAGTGCAAATATAACATATATTAGTTTCCTATGATCATTTCTTGAGCACCGTGCTTTACTGCCAGATATCCCTTATGTAAGTGCTTCTTTGAGCGCTATGCTTTACTACTAGATATCCCTTATGTAAGTGCTTATTTGAGCACTATTATTTGATACAAGATATCCTTTTTGTAGGAACTTCTTGGGTGCTATGCACTATTGACAGAGTTCCTTGATGTGAGTGTTGTTATACTCAATTTTTTATATACCAACCAAACTAGATCAAAGTTCCCTATTATTGGGTGCTATCTAACTCAAGCACCCATTATCTGTGATTTATTTCTTCCAACCTTGGGTGATTCTACTCTATGCTTAAGCTTTATCATGCTTTAATAATTCCACTTTATGCTTGAGTTGTTAAGGGTCAAATATTTCTTCTATGCTTTGGCACTACTAGGGCTCATTCCTCTTTTTATCTACTACAACTTGAATGCTCTTTCTACTTTATGTTCTTAGTTGTAATATAGTCTTTCAATATTAGTATAAAGTTACAATTTTGTTCTTTCTACTACAATTTGGATTCTATCGGAGTTATCTTAAAATATCTTGATATCTGAAAGCTTATATTGCTTCTCAATATTTGGAATATTTGATGCTTATCTATTAGATGGGAGTATTAATACTCCTCAATATTATGAATATCCCATCAAATCCAACTATTTGGCTCTCTCAATGAATTCAAGTTGAGTCTTAGTATTCAATAGTTTTGTTGGAACCTATTGAAACAACCCTAGCATCTACATTAGGGTGACTATTATCTATACCCTCAACATATACTCAATTAGACCTTTAAAATAGAGTCTAATTATTCACTACTTCCAAAGTGGGGGGGGTGAATAGTATAAGATAAAACTTTTCACTTTTCAATACAAATGCAATATTATCCAATATTATCAATTGTAATAATGAAATAATGCACAAATCACCACAAACATAAGATACAAAGATTTAGCATGGTTAACCCAATGTGGTCTACATCCATGGAGAAATATTTCTTATAAATTTTCTCAACAAATTTATTGGGAACCAATTCCCTATTACAATGTTTGTGGACCAAAATCTACAGGAGATACCAATCCCTTCAGCTCTGGTTTGTGGACATCTATCTATAAGAGACACTAATACCCTCTGCTATAGTTCATGGACCTCTATCCATAGGAGACACCAATCCCCTTTGCTATGGTTTGTGGACCTCTATTCATTGGAGACACCAATCCCCTCTACTATGGTTAGTGGACCCCTATCCATAGGAGACACAAATCCCCTCTGCACTGGTTTTCTTCAAATACTTCTCACAAATCTGATCCAAAACTTGTTCACAACTTTGCACAAACCTACTCATAAATTTTCTCCAAAACCTGCTCACAACTCTACTCCAAAACCTGCTCACCACTCTGCACAAACCTGCTCAAAAATCTACACAAACCTACTCATAAATCTATATAAACCTTCTCATAACTCTACTCCAAAACCTTCTCACAACTCTACTCAAACATGCTCACAACTTTGCATAAACCTACTCAAAACTCTATACAAACCTACTCATAACTTTGCACAAACCTGCTCATAACTCTACTCCAAAACCTACTCACAATATTGCTCATAATACTGCTTAAATTTGCTCACAATCCTACTCAAATATTGCTCAATATTTTCCAAATCTTGAAAATAAACAATACTCATGTCTTTCCAAAAACTTGCATACAAAAAATGCTCATATATTTCAAAAAACTTGCATACTAACAATGATCATATATTTCCCAAAACTTGCATACTAACAATGCTCATATATTTCCCAAAAGTGCTTTCTTCAACTAAAGCAATTCAGAAATATTCTACCCAAAATTATTTTTCTTTCATGAACATATAAAAAATGATATGCATTACAAATACCCAATATGTTCTTTACATTATGTCTCTTCCACATGGCTCACAAAATATATTTCTTGTCTAGCATTGGATAACTTTACTCTATATATTTACCTCTTTATTTCCAATGACCATACAATATATGTAAATACATAAATAAAAGGCCTCTAAATTTTCACAACAATATTATCAATTTCTTTTAACAACTCTTACATAAAATTTTCTTTTTTCCTTTTTACAACTTCAATCTTAAAATACTTCCATTTTGCCTTATTACTATCTTTGTAAATAGTCACACATGGTAAAGCTTTTGAAAACAAAATATCTACTTATGCCTTCCACTCTATAAAGTCAAAAATAATGTCACAATATAAATTATCTCTTTTTACCTTATTATCTACAAATGTCAAAGTGAAACTTCGTATTTCAAAATATTTATTGTCACTTCTTACAAAAGGAAATTCATTCATGAGACTCGAACCTAGGTCTTTCTACTACAAACCTTATCAACGCAAAGCAAGCTGCTCTCGATATACTATCCATTGAGTTTAATACATTACCACTTGTGATATAAAGTGCCTTCACCAATGTAAACAATCAAATATTATTAAACCTGCATTGTCCTTCTTGTCTTTGGTTAACAAGTGTCACCTAGATCAACATTTTTCATAGCCTTTCCAAAATTTTTGTCCAACATCAAACATAATCGTACCTAAAAAATGTAATCATCTCCTCAACTCGATCAATATAAAACTTTAAACATCTTATGTGAAATTGCAATTTATGGTGATCAGCTTTGTTGATCTAATAGGTAAAAGACAATTGTAAATATCTTCTTTCACCTGCTTGATTACTCACCACCATAAAAAAAATTGTTCAGCTTATCACCCACTGTGTTATTTTTACTACATACGATGCAACATAACATTTTATTTCAATCATTTGTGCTATCCTTACTAGCTCATGCTTTCAAAACTCACTTTCCTCAGCCTTCTGACTGTCCAATTTGTTGATGTGCTATATAATAAGGTACTTCATCTACTTTCTTCAAACCTTTTATATTGCTTTCGATGTTCAATAAATTTTACGTTAATATATGCTTTGTCATCTCAATTCTTCTCTCCTCACACACAAAAAGTATCTTTCACAAATGATAGCAAGGATCTCTCATAAATACAGCAAAGGCTTCGATGAACGATAGTGAAAAGATACAACGAATGGCAACAAAATCACTCTCTCAAAAGGGCAACAAATAGTAGTGAACTCACTCTCTCAAAGGGGAAATGAATAGCAAAAATGGATTTCTCATCAAAAACCAGTTGTAGAATGAACTTCAATCTAATATTTATACTCTTTCATGTGGTGCCCTAAGAGGTCGGCCCATATTTATTTATTTTGAAAACTTTATAATACCTCCATGAATGTTGGCGCTAATTTCCTTTTCAAGAAACTTTGGGTTATCATATTTAAAATAAATATTATATCATTATTTTAAAACTTTAAATATTTAAATCTTATGTCCCAACCTTTATCCTTATTTAAAAAACTCTACCCTTCTTTTTAAATTTTCTTCTCCCAAGCCTTTAAACCTTCTATTTATAATATTTAAATATTATAATCCTTTACTTTGAGATATACCTTGCCTTGAATAATTGTCCATTGTTTGCTTTATCCAACCTTATAAGCTTCTCATCCTTTAATAATATTTTTGCCTTGAATACCATGTACCCCTTGACATCAATGACAAATCAATATTTCCAAAAATCTCCCCCTTTGTCATTAATGGCAACCCTACAAAAAAATAATTCTATGCAACTAGATTCCAAATCTACTCCCCCTGACAAGTTGCTCCCCCTCACTAAATTACCCCCTTTGACATCAATGGCAAAGGGCTCCTTGGGTCTAAAAATTAAGACACTTAGCACATACCCCTCACCACATCCTTTTCTTGAGATGATAAATTATGGGACGGGAGTGAACCTACTCCCAATTTATAATGCTCTTCTTATTTTTTAATTTTATTTCCCCAAACTTTTGAATTCATACCTCTTTGAACATTTTGAGCATCCTTTTTCTTGCTTGTATTTGGAAGTTTTGGAAACTCTATTCTACACCATTTAGCTTTATGCCCAAAATTATTGCAATTTAAACACATGATGTTGTAGTCCTTTAAAGGTACAAATGACTTGAAATTTCTCTTGGTGAAGCTATAATCATTCTTACCATGATCCCTACAATGTATAGCTTTAGGACCAATATGATTACATGAGTAACAATAACCCTAGAAGAAATATTCATATTGCCTTGGAGGATATGATCTCATGGTTCTTTCTTTGATTTTTATATGATGGTCTTTGTTCCTTGATTGTGCATTATTTTCTTCCTCTTTGATGTTTCCATTTATCAACACATTAACATAGGTCTTAGGCTCTTCTTCAAATACCTTCTTTGATGCTTCTATTTATTTTGAGCTTGACTCCTCTTTTTGTACTTCTTGACCTTCCTCAAAGCCATGTCCAGTCTTCATAAATGGAGATATTTGTGTTTTGATAATATCGTCCAAATATTTTGATCTTTTCCTAAACTGATATATCTTATTATTATTATTTTCAAGTCCCTTCCTTAGAATTTCAGCTTCATGTCCTAGTCTTACACATTCTAGCTATTTTACTTTTAACTGTTCAAACCATACCTTCTTGATGCAGGAGCATCCAGTGAAAGTATGAGCAATCTTGCATCTTTTAATTTTCTTTAGAGTTCTGGTATTTTTGAAGCAATTTGGTTCTTTTCCGGGGAAGGAGATGTCGTAAGACAGAAAAGGAAGTTGTTAAAGGAACTAAGGCAAAAGTTGGTGTGAGGTCGCGAAATCGCGACCTCATTTGCTATAGCAAAGGCGGAGCAAGTTTCGTCGCGATATCGCGACGTCGCGATATCGCGACCATGTTGAAGCTGTTGCAAGGAGTGGGGGTTGGAGTCGCGAAATCGCGACGCGTCGCGATTTCGTGACACGTCGCGATTTCGCGACGTCAAAGGCAGAGTCAAATGCAGGACGTACTTTTGTCGCGATATCGCGACGTCGCGATATCGTGACTTTGTTTCAAAGCTGAGGGCGGACGTCAGTTGGGTCGCGATATCGCGACATGTCACGATATCGCGACATGTCGCGATATCGCGGCCCAAGAAAAAGTCAAACGGAAATAAACACGCGGACGGTCGGACAGGGTGAAATAGACACGTGGTTGCCACGTGCCTTAAAGGCAACACGACCAGTGGGGGATAGAGTCAAATTTGACACGTGGAGACACACTTGTAATAGATCATGAGGATGAGGGCCACGTAATCGGAGGAGAGAGATATAGATGTCGACCAAGTTTAATTATCTTGGAATGTTGTTTTTGGAGAAACCGTAGTTACAGGTGAAAGACTTAATGGCGGAGACAACGGTACTTAAAGACGGTCAGATTAAAACGGCGGGTGCGGGGTATGGAAAGCCATGAATGCGAGGCTACGGACGGATCGGACAGTTGCCATTTATGGCAGAAAACAAAAGGAAAGGAAAATCTTGAAATTTCAACGGAGGGAAGATGAAATTCGAAATGGGTCTTTGGGCGGGAGCATTAATTTCAGGGAAGGCCGAGACCACATTAAAACGGGGAAAATTTGTATGGGAAAAGGGGTGGTGAAGTTCGGGATTGGGGGAGAAGTGGTATACTGGAGAGACTACTGTAAACCGTATTATGCTATTTTTAATGAAATTACCATGAAATTACTGTGAATGTGTTTGTGTGAATCCCGGCTTGCCATCAAGTGGTATCAGAGCGGGAGCTCCTGAGCGTGTAACAGATCGCCGGAGAGAGGCAGTTGCACCAGGATCTGTGGAAGAATTCTAAAAAAAAATAATAATAATACAGAGAAAATATCATGCCTCCACGAAGGAACCGTGGCGGAGCAGGAAATGTGGTGTCGGCCGAAGACTTTCGGGCCTTGCAAAGACAAGTTCAAGCCTTGCAAGCAGAGTTACGCAGAAGGCGCGAACCCGGAGGGGAAGAGGAAAGTGAAGATGAAGTTGAAGAGGAAGAACAGATCGAGGAAGAAGCAGAAGCTGTGGATCCGGCTCAGGCCCGGTTGTATAAGGCCATCTCTCAGATTGGAAAACAGCCAAAAATGGAGGTATCTACCTACTCGGGAAATCTGAATCCAGAAGAAGTGATTGACTGGATAAATGATTTAGAGGAATATTTCGAGTATGAGGAGATTGAAGACCCTAACTGGGTCAGATTTGCTAAGACCAAGTTAAAGGGTCATGCCGGCATTTGGTGGAGGGGAATGCAGTTGGAGAGAAATAGAAGAGGGAAAGAGAGAATAACAAGATGGGATAGAATGGTGGAGAAGCTTAAAAGACAGTTCATCCCGGCAGATTACGAGTTGGATCTGCTAAGAAAAATGTAGAGCTTGAGACAGACAAACAAAACTGTCCAAGAGTACACTGAAGAATTTTACAAAATTTCTATTAGAACAGGGCATTTAGAGGCAAATAAGGAGAAAGTAGCCCGTTACATTAATGGGTTGAGGCTTGGTATCCGGGGAAGAAGCGAGCCTGGTTCGAGTAAACACCATTGAGGATGCTTATCAATTTGCCTTGAAGGTAGAAGAAAAGCTAAACGGGCGGTTTGAAGGCAAGCAAAGAGGAAGAGGCCGAGGTGGAAGGAGTTGGTGGGAGGACCGGTGGAGAAAAGTACAAGGATCCGAAGAAGGCTGGTGAAGCCGGTAGTAACCGGGACCAAAAAGAAGAAGATGTTTATCAGCCCCGAGATCGGAACGACTACCCAAGAGGACGGGGTGGATACGGACGAGGGTTTGGAAGGGGAGTATTTCGTGGAACATGTTTCCACTTGTGGTGAAGAAGGACACGGGGCATTTGAATGTCCACAACACCGAGAAAGAACAAACAAGAGGCACGAGGGCCCGACCGAGCTGCTTGTGGCGAGAGGAGGATGTTGAATACGAGCATTTCGAAGAAGCGGAGAGAGGAGAAACAATGGTTGTAAGAAGAGTCTGTTGAACGAGGAGAAGGACACGAGACCGAGAGGAAAAGTTTATTCCGCACTAGATGTAAATGTGCGGGCAAGGTTTGCAATATCATTATTGATAATGGTAGCACGGATAACCTGGTTTATGAGGAAATGGTTACAAAGTTACGGTTAGAAAGGAAGAAACACCCACACCCATACCGGGTCGCATGGTTACAAAAGGACCACGGAGCTTTGGTCAACTAGCAGTGTTATGTTAAATTTAACATTGGGAATTATTGTGATGAGGTCCTGTGTGACATCTTACCCATGGATGTTTGCCACATGTTCCTGGGGAGACCCTGGCAGTTTGACCGGAGTGCAGTACATGATGGCCGTGCCAACACCTACTCATTGACAAAGAATGGTGTACGCCATAAACTAAAGCCCTTGAAGGATACAGATGAAAAGGTATGTAATATTTCCAGAATCTGTTTAGTTGAGGGGAGAGAGTTTATGAACGGGTTAAAGCATGAACATTTATGTTATGCAATAATCCCTAGAGTTAGGGGGAAGGAATGTCGGGATACCCCAACAGAAGTTCTAAATCTGTTGGAGGAATTTCCAGACATTGTGTCTGACAATGTGCCTGAGGGCTTACCCCCTGTGAGAAAAATTAGCCATCATATAGATTTAGTACCAGGATCAAGCCTGCCAAATAAAGCTGCACACAGGATGACACCTGTAGAGGCGAGGAGTTAAATAGACGGGTCCAAGAATTATTAGAAAAGGGATTAATTCGGGAAAGTTTGAGTCCATGCGCAGTACTGCGGTCTTTGGCGCCAAAGAAGGATGGGGAATGGAGGATGTGTACAGATTCACGGGCCATCAACAAAATTACTATTAAGTACAGATTCCCGTTACCAAGAATGGATGATATCATGGACTGTTTAAGTGGAGCTGAGTACTTCACAAAGATTGACCTGAAAAGTGGTTATCATCAGATCCGTATCCGAGAGGGGGATGAATGGAAGACAACCTTCAAGACAAGAGAAGGCCTGTTTGAGTGGTTGGTCATGCCCTTTGGACTGTCCAATGCACCAAGTACCTTCATGCGGCTGATGAATGAACTACTGAAAGAATTTTTGGGAAAGTTTGTTATTGTTTATTTAGATGATATATTGATATTTAGCCGGACCCTGGAGGAACACCTGATGCATATCAGGAGAGTCTTTGAAAAGTTGCAAGAAGAACAGTTATTAATAAATTTGAAAAAGTGTAATTTTGTCAAGAAGGAATTGGTATACTTGGGGTTTGTAATCTCAAGAGAAGGCCTGAAGATGGACCCAAAAAGGTGAGAGCCATCATTGAATGGCCTACTCCAAGGAGCACAACGGAAGTGAGGTCATTCCATGGTCCGGCCGGTTTTATAGGAAGTTCATAAAGAACTTCAGCGGTATTTGTGCACCTCTCACGGAGACAATGAGGGGAGATAAAAAGGAGTTCAAATGGACATCGGGGGCTGAAAGGAGCTTTGATACATTGAAGAGAAAAGTTACTGAGAACAACCTGTTTTGGCACTTCCAGGACTTCAACAAGGTATTTCGGGTGGATTGTGATGCCGGTGGCGGTGCAATAGGGGCGGTACTGAGTCAAGGAGGCAAGCCGGTTGCTTATTTCAGTGAAAAGTTAAATGTTGCTCGGAAAAAGTATTCTGTCTATGATCAAGAATTTTATGCTATAGTTCAGGCCCTGAAAAAGTGGAGACATTATTTATTACCAAAGGAGTTTGTACTTGTTCTGACCATCAGGCTTTGCAATACATTAACGATCGGACAAAAGCTGAACCAAAGGCACATGAAATGGGTGGAGTTCCTCCAAAGTTATACCTTTGTACTAAAGCACAGAAGTGGGAAGTCAAACAGGGTTGCAGATGCCTTAAGCAGAAGGCAGACTCTGCTGACCAGATTGACAGTGGAAGTAGTGGGGTTTGAAGAAGCGAAGGATCTATACCCTGCAGATCCAGATTTTGCAGAAGCATGGAAGGCTTGCTCAATACCTCTTACCATGGATAGAACAAAATGGTTGGATTTCTTAATCCAAGACGGGATCTTGTTCAAGGGTAGTAAGTTGTGCATTCCCAGAAGTTCCATGCAGGAGAATTTAATCAAATAAAAGCACGGCGAAGGATTGGCTGGGCATTTTGGTAGGGATAAGACCATTGCCTTGATTGAGGAAAATTACTACTGGCCACAACTTCGGCAAGATGTACGGAAGTTTGTGCAAAGTTGTAGAATATGCCAGATGGCAAAGGGTGTAAAACAAAATACGAGACTGTACCGGCCATTACACGTGCACGAGAGACCATGGGAGGACATAAGCATGGATTTTGTTCTTGGATTGCCGAGAACACGGAGAGGAAATGATTCAATATTTGTGGTGGTGGACCGGTTCTCCAAAATGGCACATTTTATTCCCTGCCAAAAGACAAGTGATGCGGTTCACATTCTTTGGGTTGTTCTTCAAGGAAGTGGTACGACTTCACGGTCTACCGAGAAGTATAGTTTCGAGACGAGAGATACAAAGTTTGTTGGGTATTTACGGAGAACTCTGTGGAAGAAATTGAAGACAGACTTGAAATTCGAGTTCAGCATACCATCCACGGACGGATGGGCGGACGGAGGTGGTCAATAGAAGCCTGGGCAATTTACTTCGGTGTTTGATAGTGGATCAACCCAAGGGATGGGATTTGGTCTTACCACGGGCGAGTTTGCATATAACGATTCGATTAATAAAAGCACAAATAAATCTCCGTTCCGAGATAGTATATGGAAACGGCCCGAGGAATGTGTACGAGCTAAGAAAGTTGGACGAGAAGAGAAAAATGTAGTGCCGAAGCGAGAAGAATTTGCGAGAACATATGAAAAGTCGCATGAGGAAGTAAGAAGACAAATTACAAAAATGAGCAGTCAATATAAGACAAGGGCGGACCGGAAGCGGCGGTTCAAGGAGTTCAAGGTAGGAGATGAGGTCATGGTGCATCTCGGGGAAGGAGAGATTTCCTGCCAAGACTTATAATAAATTGAAAATGAAAAGGTTTGGACCATGCAGAATATTGGGAAAGCGAGAGTCAGGAAATGCGTATGAAGTGGAATTGCCAAGTTGGCTTGATATTTCACCAATTTTTAATATCTCAGATTTAGTGGAATACCATGAGGGAGAAGGTACAGAAATGCAAAGTCCAGAGTTATGGCAAATTCCAGCATCTACTCCAAGCACAGATGAAGCCGAGGAAGTATTGGATACTCGTGAAGGCAGAAGCACCCGGAACAAATAGTATACTGAGTATCTGATCAAGTGGAGAGGCAGACCTGTTGAAGATGCAACTTGGGTGTCGAAGGCGGAGGTTGACCGATTGGGTCTTCCCCCAACAAAACGAAGTGAGGGTCACTTCTAATCTACCCGGGTGTACGATGCGGGAGCATCCGGTAAAAGTATGAGCAATCTTGCATCTTTTAATTTTCTTTAAAATTCTGGTATTTTTGAAGCAATTTGGTTCTTTTTCGGGGAAGGAGATGTCGTAAGACAGAAAAGGAAGTTGTTAAAGGGACTAAGGCAAAAGTTGGTGTGAGGTCGCGAAATCGCGACCTCATTTGCTATTGCAAAGGCGGAGCAAGTTTCGTCGCGATATCGCGACGTTCGCGATATCGTGACCATGTTGAAGCTGTTGCAAGGAGTGGGGGTTGGAGTCGCGAAATCGCGACGCGTCATGATTTCATGACACGTCGCGATTTCGCGACGTCAAAGCAGAGACAAATGTAGGACGTACTTTTGTCACGATATCGCGACGTCGCGATATCGTGACTTTGTTTCAAAGCTGAGGGCGGACGTCAGTTGGGTCGCGATATCGCGACATGTCACGATATCCTGACATGTCGCGATATCGCGGCCCAAGAAAAAGTCAAACGGAAATAAACACGCGGACGGTCGGACAGGGTGAAATAGACACGTGGTTGCCACGTGCCTTAAAGGCAACACGACCAGTGGGGGATAGAGTCAAATTTGACACGTGGAGACACACTTGTAACAGATCATGAGGATGAGGGCCACGTAATCGGAGGAGAGAGATATAGATGTCGACCAAGTTTAATTATCTTGGAATGTTGTTTACGGAGAAACCGTAGTTACGGGTGAAAGACTTAATGGCGGAGACAACGGTACTTAAAGACGGTCAGATTAAAACGGCGGGTGCGGGGTATGGAAAGCCATGAATGCGAGGCTACGGACGGATCGGACAGTTGCCATTTATGGCAGAAAACAAAAGGAAAGGAAAATCTTGAAATTTCAACGGAGGGAAGATGAAATTCGAAATGGGTCTTTGGGCGGGAGCATTAATTTCGGGGAAGGCCGAGACCACATTAAAACGGGGAAAATTTGTATGGGAAAAGGGGTGGTGAAGTTCGGGATTGGGGGAGAAGTGGTATACTGGAGAGACTACTGTAAACCGTATTATGCTATTTTTAATGAAATTACCATGAAATTACTGTGAATGTGTTTGTGTGAATCCCGGCTTGCCATCACTTCTTCAACTTTCCTTGCCTCTTCAACCTTAAATTTTAAGTCAGTGAGATCTTGTAGAAGCTTTACCTTGTTTTTCATTCTCTTTTACTTGAGCCTTCAATATTAAGTTCTCCTTTTTCAACTCCTCAATTTTAACAAGTTCCTTTTCCATATCAACTTTGGCTTCCTCTTCCTTTTCTAAATATTTCTCTTTTTATAGGTCTTTAATAACAAGAGCATCTTCTTTCTCTTCTTATTGGTCTTTGACAACGGGAGCATCTTTATTATTTTCTTCTTGGTCTTTGACAATAGGAGCATCTTCATTCTCTTCCATTGCCAAAAATAGAATTTTTTATCTTTTACTATTGAAGAGGTTCTCATCACTATCACTTGACACATTTCTTACTTCTTCAACATAAAAACTCTTCTTGTGTATTTGAAATATCTTCTTCTCATGCTTGCCTTGACCGTGTCTATTTTTATTTTCATGAAAAACTCTTCTTTCTTTATTCGTCTTGTATTCTTTTTCTTCTTCATCACTATTATTCCCAGCCTCTGGAAAATTAGCTGCATAGTGACCAATGTTACCACAGCTAAAATATTTCACAGTCTGATATTTTTATCTTTTCTTGGACCCTTATTATTTCTTCTCAGAAAGTTAGCTTCTTCTTCACTACTTGATTCATCACTTGATTCTTGTTCTTTATTCTTTTCCCTCTTTGAAACTTTGAATGTTGCCTCTCTTTTTTATGTTTTTTTTGTTTTTGTCCTCATCTCATAGGTTGTAATAATTCCATGTATCTCATCCACGCTTAATTTTTTTAGATCCTTCATCTCTTCCATTTCTAAAACCTTTGCATCATACCTCATAGGAAGTGACCTTAATATTTTCTAAACAATAGTAGATTCCTCAATATTTTCTCCAAGTTCATGAATGGTGTTGACAACATCATCAACACAAAGTAGATACATAGCAATATCTTCATCATATTTCATTTTCAAGTCTTCAAACTTCCTCCTGTGTGTTTGAAGTTTTTCCATTTTGACCTTGTCATCTCCTTCATATGTTCTCTGTAACTTATCCTATATTTCTTTTGTTGAATTACATTGCATGACTTTCACAAACTCTAATTCATATAACCCACTTATAATTATATTCATCACCTTGGCATTATCTTCATATGGTTTATAGCCACTTGTATTTATAGAAGGATTTGTAGGTGGTGTGAACCCATTATCAATGGATTGCCACATATCATATCCATGTGCCATCAAATAAGTCTTCATACTCATAGTCTCGAAAGTATAGTTAGTCTCATAAAATAATGGAGCCTTATTTGATGAAAACCCTTCCTTATGAGCCATGTGTATTCCTGTAAGATCTTCCTTCAATCTGTTAGGCTTTTACAAAGGAACCTGCTCTAATACCAATTGAAGAACACAAACTTATACTAAGAGGAGGGGTGAACAGTAGAAGATAAAACTTTTTCCTTTTTAACCCAAATGCAATATTATCCAATATTATCAATTGAAATAATGAAACAATACATAAATCATCACACACATAAAACACACATATTTAATGTGGTTCACCCAATGTGGGTTACATCCATGAAGAAATATTTCTTATAAGTTTTCTCACCAAATTTCTTGGAAATTACTTGATTTGCAGCTGTAAATATCTTCTTTCGCTTGCTTGATTGCTCACCACCATAATAATTGTCATTTAACTTATCACCCATTGTATTATTCTTCTTTATAATGCATGCGATGAAACATAACATTTTCTTTCAATCGATTGCACTAACCTCACTAGCTGGTGCATTGAAAACTCACTTTTCTCAGTCTTCTGACTATCTAATTCATTGATGCGCTAGATAACCAGGCACTTCATCTACTGTCTTCAAAGACATAACGAATGGTAGAAAAATCACTCTCTCAAAAGGGTAATGAACAACAATGAACTCACTCTCTCAAAGGGGCAATGAACAACAAAAAGGATTTCTCATCAAAAACCATTTGTAGCATGAACTTCAATATGATATTTATACTCTTTCATGTGGTATCCTAAGAGGTTAAACCATATTTATTTGTTTTGAAAAATTTATAATACCTCCATGAACGTTGGCACCAATTTCTTTTTCAAGAAACTTTGGGTTATAATATTTAAATTAAATATTATAACATTCTTTTAAAACTTTAAATATTTAAATATTATGTCCCAACCTTTGTCCTTTTTTATAATCCTCTGCCCTTATTTTTAAATATTTTTATCCTATGTATTTAATTAAGTATTTTTGTCCCAAGCCTTTAAACCTTCTCTTTATAATATTTAAATATGATATTTAAATATTATAATCCTTTACTTTGAGATATACCTTACCTTGAATAATTATCCATTATTTGCTTTGTCCAACCTTGTAAACATCTCATCCTTGAAGAATATTTCTACCATGAATACCATGCACACTTTGAAATCAATGACAAATCACTATTTCCAACATGAATTTCCAATCAAATACACCTATTTGGCTCTCTCAATCAATTTAAGTTGAGTCATAGTCTTCAATAGTTTTTGTGGAACCTAATGAAATGACCCTGGCATATAAATTAGGGTGACTATTATCTATCTACTCAACATCTACTCAATTAGATCTTTAAAATATATTCCAAGTCTTCACTACTTCCAAAGTGGACATACTCTACTATAATGGTGGTTCTAAAATATAACTCTATCAAAAATAGAGAGAGTTAAGTGGTAGCTCTTACATCAATATTGGTTTTTACGCCTAACTATCTCAACATATTATAAATCCTATTATAAATAAGCTACAATATTATAGGTCAAAATATTAATAATTAAAAGTAGAATTATAAATATCCAAACTAATATTATAATGTAATAATGTTCACTTATAATATCAAATATGAAAGTAAATGGTCAAAACCTTTCGGATACATGCATGAAAAATACTTATGATAAAATTGCTCAAAAGAAGTACAATGTATATAAAAACAAATTATTAGTACATAATCAAGAGCTTTATTTCCATGATATAGTTGTATAGGATGACTCTTAAATTTATTAACTATATGACCTTTGGCTTCTCATCTTGCCACTTGTATGCAAGACTCTTGACTTTCTAATTCTTTACTTCTATGAAACTTTCACACATCCTCCATGTAGAGGCTTACACAAAGAGGAATATAAATTACTCACTCAATATATAGATCAAATAATGTAATATTCTCAAACAATATATTCAAACCTTATGCCTTAACTATAAATTGTAAATAGAATAAATATTTTTTACATATCTTAGCAACTTTAGGCCTTAGCTAGAAATTTTTAAAACTTGTTCAATCTAATCCTTAGCTAGCCCCTTTTTAATACATGACTTAATTTGTTGTTGTTAAAACTTTATCACTTTAGTTTTTTCATATCATAAATATTTTATTTAGGTATTAGTTCGTCACTATCCAACTTGTTCAAATTCTAGGCCTTAACTAACAGTTGTACATACCTATTAAAAATTATTTTAGGCCTTCAATGACTACAATACATAATTTTATACATCATTTATTTAAATTAGGTCTTAAATAATCATTTTTCAAAATAATAGGCCTTATTGGCCATTGTACATACTCTCTATAAATATTTTCACCCTAATAGGTCTTCATTGGCCAATGCATGTATCTCTTGTAAATAGTGTACATGAGTATATAGTTGTTATTCTAAGGCATAAGTGATCACTATACATAATTTTATGAATAATTTTTATCCTTAGATAGCCATTGTCCAAAAAAAATCAAATATTAGGTCTTAATTGACCGCTATTGAACATAGTAGATCTTAATTGATCACTTTTCAAACACTTATCCATGAACTTGCCATCATGCATTATTTTGTAGATATTATAAATATTTATTTTTATATATTATACATAATTCTATAATTCTAGGCCTTAATTGGCCTCCATTCAAATTTCTAAGCTTTAGTTGACCAATTGTTTAAATTTTTTTAGGCCTTAACTAGTCATCATTTAAATTTATTAAGCTTTCACTGACCAATGTACATACCTTTTCATATACTTTGATTTCCATTTCTCTAAGTATTCATAAAAAAATTACCACCTAAACTAATACCACAAAAATCCTATTCAACTCTTCCACATTACATATAAGACTTTTCAATGCATTTGTCATTTTGGTTTCAATTTCTTACAATTAAACCAAAACTATTGTTAGCCCTCCTCAACATGAATTCACTAAAATTAGCAAACCATTCTTGAAATCTCCAAATTAGTGCTTATATTCTTTTAATATATCAATGTAATAACCATATAACTATATCTAACCAAATACCAATCATTAACTATTTATTTCAAATTTTTATCATCCAATAATTTATCACCAAAACCAACAAAAAGCCTATCTACAAAATTTATGAAAAGTACTAAATCATTATAGAATCGCCCAATTAATGACCCTAAACACTTTTTACACAAAAAAAAACATCATTCTACAACTATTTATCACAACAATTTGCTATTTATCTATTTGTTTCTGATGTTTACCATAACCACTATTACCATTATACATAATATATGCTCGTAATCATAAATTTACTAAAAATACCCAATCATCAAAAAACCATGCAAGTCATGTTCCAAAACAACTACTATATCAAATAAATCATCCTAAACACCATCAATCACATATATTTCTACACTAACTATTTATTCCATATTTTATTATATACACTTAATTTTCATCACACACACACAGACACATATATATGTATGTATATATATGTATATATGTATATGTATATATGTATATATGTATATATATATATATATACATATAGATATATGTCAAATTGATATAATCTGCATCAATAATCATGCTAGTTTACGATAATAGCAAACTCGATACACTCAACCTTACATATATGCCTTAGACTAGTGTATTGCAAAAGAAAAAAGCTAATGCACCTAACCATATACAACACATCTATGTCAAACCCAAAATGTTCTCAAATCTAAGAAATATCCTCTATGAGTTATATCCTTTTAGAATGGGGTGGTGATTGTTGTGGTGATCATTGTTGCAAAATCATCCCAACCAACTAAGATAGTGACCTCAATATTTAGCTAGATATAGATCATGTCCAAGTAGGGGATGCATGTATCTAGTCCTTAAGCACCACTTTGAAGTATAGACATCTATATAAATTTTTAGACGAACACCCTCCTAGGCCATCTCTAATTGTTATAAAAACTATCAAACCATGTCATTATGACTATGATTTTCCCCTCCTCTTCCATGTATATAACCATCATCATACTTCCTACATATATGGAGTACTTTTGGTCTTAGTTGATCTCAAAAATCACCCCTACCAAATTATCTCATAGAGTTTCTTTGTTAACTACCACTTGATCATAAATATTTTATAGGGCTATCATAAATATCTTGTGTGTTTACTATTGTATGTTTAGATGGTTCATATCTACTCTTAGTTGTACTAGCCTCCTCACTTTATCTACCTAGATCCTATCTCACTTTGTTGTCACTCTTGTGAGACACAATTTTACATAATCCATATTCATCTGTTGGACCTCCCTCTCTATGCATACAGTCCACTCATATCCTCTACTCTATGCCTCTAAGACATAAATATTTTATAATAATGTGTCTCCCTCAATTGGTCCAACCTCCACTCTTCTCTACTCTAAAGACCTAGACTTTGCTTTTGCACTTATGTAGGGAGTCAAAACCCTAATAGGTTCCACCAATAGTGCCCTCTTTGGATCTAATCCTAATGTAGTCTCCTCTACCTACCTCTCTCAAAGTCTCCTTTGACAAGCTCTTCAAGACCTATCAATTCTTTTACTCATTAGTTATTATGATCTCACTATAATGGCTAGATAATTCTAAAATGGTTAAAGTTATCTATACCATATCATATAGCCTGACCCCATCCCAAGATAATTGTCACTTGGATCTATGATGGAGGCATCATCAACATCTATATATAGCAATCTAGTTAGATATGGCCAAACTCCCACTCCCACCTCCTAGTCTAAATTTTAGTACCATAGATATCCTATATGCTATAGTAGCTATGCCAGCTTGAACTACCTCATCATGTGATCATATGTATCCAACTATGACTAATTACTAATCAACCACTAAATCTTATGAACATTGGCCAACTTAAAATCCTCATCTTGCTAGCTAGGGTGATTATACTAGGGTCTCCACATGATCTAGCTTGTTCTCAAATTATCAACTACTTAGTAGGCATATCCTAATTTCTCCTTATTGCATCTCAAACTATTAAAACCATCTAAAAATTGTTAGCCCCTACACATTATCAACTTGCATAGGTAATCCAACTGATCATCTCATAAAAACATGATCCTAGCACCAGACTTGGAGTAAGGTATAATAGATCAAATTATTTTTCTAAACAACTCATTATAATTTCCTATATAATTATGACAAGAGCAAAGGACCCCAAGAAAAATGGACCTACTAGCCCCTTTTCTGAGCTACAATACCTATAAAATCATATGACAAAATATTAAAAATCATGTGATTCAGTAATCTAAATGTGACTGCACATAAAAAACATGTAAGCATATCCATATGGTGCACTCAAAACATGGCATTCAAATCAACACCATTGGTCAGTATGTGAAATCTTGGATCATCCATCAATAGTTGTGATTCCTATTATCTATCTTGGATCTTGTATACTTGGGCACCTTGGATAGGAACTTGTATAAATGACCATATATCCTCTAATATTATACCCATTTTTCATGTTAGAAAGCAAAATGTGGATAATTCAGGATACCAGCTTTCATCCAAGGTAGTCAAAATATCCTCATCGTAGTTAACTTTGTGCATCTCCATTGAATGAACAAGCCCAATAGCATCCAATAAGATCTGGTTTCCCAGTATCACAAGCTCTAATAATTCATCCAAAACCTGAGGTCATCTCTCATTATAATTTAAAATATTCAACTATAAAAATAAAACATATATATTAGCCTATATCCTACTCCTAAAGTCTTAATTTTGACTTCTCTTTTTCTTAATAAAAATGATACCAACCAAGAAAATCACCACTAAGCAAAAAATGCCACTAGACCCCATAATCTCCTTTGGTGAAAATTTCAATGGGTTGTTGACAATAGTGATCCTATGAAAAAGAGAAAAATATTTCTTTCGTAAAATTCTTGGTAGTATGGGATATTGCAATAGTGGTATAACTACCACCTAGTTGCATGATTGTTGTATGGTATTTAGGTTTTCTTATGATAAAAATTTCAAACAAAATACATACAAAATTCATAGATAGGCTTAGATCTTGAGGAGTATGTAAATTCCAACTATAGTTGGTTTATATTCATCCCTAAAAATATGCATGTGGTGCACTAGTCATCCCTATTTTACCATTGCTTCTCTTTCCAAGAGCTCCTTTTCATAATCGACCAGGGTAAAAAATATTTTTTAATCCTTTTTTTTATCCTTCCACATCTCTCTTTATGTTCATCTCTCACCAACTTTCCCTTTTCCTAACCATTTTCTTCCCATATCATTTATGTTTTATGAGGAAATTTTGAGTACCCTCAAAAACTCAAGGGAGAGCCTTGGTTGATGGTATTAATTAAATTAATACTTTGTAAAATATAAAATTCTAAAGTGCTTGCAAATAAATTATTTTTGCACCATACCTTTGCCTTACCTAAAGAATCAATAAGAAGTAGTTTTTATCCAAAATGAGGGGTGTCTACTACTATGTTGAACATATTATTACATAATAAGTGTATCAAAATGGGTTAAATGTAGACACCTAATTTTGAAACACCAAACCTACAATCATCCACTAGGAAGTTAAAAAAGACAATTAAGCATTCTAACTCAATTTTGAGGTCTTTCTACTTTTCAGAGCAAAATTGCCAATATTTTTTCCAAATTAAAATTATATCTAAATTATGAGATAATATAATCTTTCCCCATATCATTGGATCAAAAATTTTAGATCTACAATATTGTTAGTGTAATCATTAACAATCATTTTTAGGTAGCAATTTCACCCTACCATGTATAGAATCTCATTCTTAGATTCTCCACCCCTATTGAGTCACCTGATAGTTATGATACCATCCTCCTCAAATATATTGAAGGCCAACAGTAATCCTTTTGGATCCACCTTATCCTATACTCAAAAGTTAAATTTATAAATTTACATTTCCATTTCCATTTCCATTAATTCACCTTGATCCTTCCCCAAGGCCATAAATTCTATAAATAGAGTGCTTGGGATTCCTCTCACAACCACACATTAAATGCAAATAAAAATCTACTAGTTTTCTTTGTCAGTGTTCTAAGTTCTCACTATTCTACTATTTCATTTTCTTGATGTTTTGAGGAATTCATTCTTAGGTGTAATAAGTACTTTTTACCCACATGTCCTTGCCTTATTGCCTATATTTATCTCTCTAGAATAATTTGGGGTTTATACTTTTGATTTACTAACATTTTGTCTAATTTTTCTTTAACAAATCTTCATTAATTTTACAGCTTAATATTTTATTTATGGAATTTCTATAATCACTTATCCCATATTTACTTGGTTTTAAGAAATTAGATTCATTTTTTGTATTTTTTATAGGCCCTCTCTTTGTGCCACTACGCCTAGATACCCCATGGATGATTTTTGAAGCTTTAGCTCAATTTTTTTCTTTTTTAGCCTCTCAAAGCAAAAATGGTACCTCACTTACATAGCAAATGATTTCATTGACCATGACATTTAAATAAAATTAGCCTCGTTATAGACCACTTTAGATTAAAAAAATTGAATATTACCCATTTAAAATATTTCATTCCTCTAACTACCCCTTAATAAATTTAACCACCTATCACTTTTGTATGTCAAATATCTACCTCAAAATTGTAGATAGAAATTTTACCTATTTGTTTAGTCTAGACTATAGTTCTTAGATCCTCTCTATTACGCACATTTGAAACAAAAAAATATAGTATAGTTCAATGTATTTTCCTCCACTAGAGTTTCAAACACTAAATTATTGTTGATAGGGTGATATTGCTATCCAAGGCCTCATGCAAGGATTACACATATATGTTTGTTTACTTTAACATTTAACAATTCTTTAGTTTTCTAAGTGACCTAGAGCTTTTATTGTCTAGTCTAAAAAGCTATATACTTTTTAAATATTGGTATACCCCCTAACTACTCATCCCAATTCTATTTTGTTTCTATTTTATAGCTATAGGATATAATCATTGATGGTAACTTGGTAGTAGTAACTTTGTAGAATCACTAGCACTATGTCACAAGTGGTAATTTTCACATAGCAATAGAACTAGGTACCTTCCTAAATATTTTGAAATTTATTTTTATAGATAGGACTATTTGTTCTTTGACTATATCTCTACTCCTCTATTTCTACTTTAAAAATACTAAAGAAGTTATAATAAATAAATCGTAGCCTAGAATTATGATAAAGCTTCATTCTCCTATTCTAGATATTAAAGAGTGAATTGCATTTAATTTACATTAAGCCAAAAAAAAATTATCCATTCTTTTGATCCCCTTCCTAAAACATATAAAGTAGTTGTAGTAGCTCTTATCTAGTTTTTAGAGCTCTCAATAAAAGAAAAAATATATAGATTAGTCACTTGTTTTCAATGCATTTACTTGTTTGTTGTATTTTAGATAGAATCACTATTCCACAAGGACAATGAACCCTTTTATTTTTTAGATAAATGGACCATAGGTGTGTGTTAATAAATCCATCAAATGTAGGCACATACCCATATAACATATTGAGGTGAATGTGCATATTGAGGAACTTTAACCTTCTTGGTGGATCACATGCATGTTCTCACACTTGGCATATGTAGCCTAAAATTTATAAGTAATTTTAGGATGAAAAAAAATAAATTGGATGAATTAAACCTCATTATAAAAGCCTTTGACTATAAGGAATGTAAGACTAGTGGCATGGTGGTCTTACCTCTAAAAGTTGGACCTAAAATCATAAATACTTTATTTCATGTTATGCCATGTGACCTATCCTACAATATCCTCCTTGGTAGGATCTAGATGTAGGTTGTTCCATCCACATATTATCAAATCATTGTATGTGAATACCAATACAAGACCTTTACTATTATTATCAGCCTTAAACCATTTTCTTATTATTAAACAATAGAAATAAAAATCCTAAAATTAATTTTATCTTTCCCTTGACTTTGCTTCAACTTTCCAACCTCTTATCCATGATGTGTTATGGTCACTTACCCTTAGTACATAACCTAAGTAGCCTAAGGATTAAGTTGATAAATGAAACCATAAGGAAAAAGTATATGATAATAACCAAAATCAACCTAACTATAGTGACCACCCCTGAATGAACACCAAGAACTTCTATCCTGGTTTTTGATAGTTTTGTACTGTTTTTGTAGCTTTTTGCAATAATACAAAATTTTAGAAATAAAATAGTAGCAAACTAGAAATACTTGTAACTTTTAATCTACTACTCCAAAGCTACAAAATTTTAACACAAGTTTCTTCTAATACAAATAAGCAAACCCAGTGAAGGAAATTGCATAGAAACAAATGTACCCAAAAATATAGAGTCTGAAACAAATCTAGAAATTGTCATCAGCAACAGGGAACTTCACAAATTCATATGATAATCCCAAGATACAAATTTCTCCAGCAAGCAAATTGCATATTTAGACACCCAATAAAGAGGCGCCTCTAATACAAATGTGAAAGGGCACCAAAATGAGGCGATTCAATTACACTCAGCAACTCACCCCTATATGGATGTGTACGGCATATCAAAGCTAAAGTTGGGTCTCATAATATATCACCAATCTACCCTCAAAGCCCATGATTTGCTTAAAAAAATGGTTCGGCTAGGTTAAAGAAACCAAGGAATGAAGTGATGCTCAAACCCTAGCTCCAGTGAAGTGACAATAAACTGCAAAAATGGCCCTTCAAACTATAGGGCTAGATGGTAATGATGACTGTAACTTATTGGAACACCTTTTACTCTTCTAGAAATCTCTTCAATAAACCTCTAAAAATCTACTCTTAATTAAGCCCAATGCAATATCTGAAATAAGATTGCCCCAAAGCCCCCTTAGAGTAATTTTTCAACTTCGAAGGTGTTGATCCTATTGGTAATTTTCGTCACACAACAAGAAATAAACTCTCCCTGCAAGTCCTTTCTACAAGTTGACTTCTCCAAGACAAGATAACATAGCCAAATATAATGCAAATGAATTTCCAAACCTCTTTTTATTCCCTTCCTCAAATGAGTCAGCCAAGAATTGGAGGGAACTTTTAATTTTAAATTATTCTTTAATATTAAATGGGTCCCTAGATGGGCGTAGCATGTCTAGGCCTCCTTATTTTTAACACTTTATAATATGGCCTATCTTTTAAGTGGTTATATGACCCCCTTATAACATTCAATTAATAAAATATAATGCCCAACATTATAAAGTTACATTATTATTTAATTTTTTACATTAATAATATTTGACCAGTAAAATAATATGTCTCCACATGTCGGACCTAAGATATGAAAATAGAAATGGATACCCATTTCGTCAAACTATCCATATGTAATATCTGTTTCCCTAGATTCCAACCCTAACTGACTTACTAAAAATAGTAATTCCCTGTAATTATGCTCAAAACAGATCAAGAAACTAGAAATTTGAAGCATTGTTCGCTTTGAAATCAACTGAACTATCCCAGTGGGCTCCCACATAATTGATCCTACCTACGGGAATCCGTGAGTAGGCAAGTCCCATTCTGCACTGGACATCTGACTAAGATGGGGACATTACAGTCCTTCCTCCATGAAATTGCTTATCCTTAAGCAATACTTAACATAACATCAACATCATCATAATCACCTAATAAGAACCATCTGTGATTTAATGGTCCCAAACCAATTTCAAAACAGTTATTATAGCTGTCACTTCTATATAAAAATCAAAAAAAAAATCTAAGGGTGAGATCAAGATGCAAATCAACAATGTGTGGAACCAAGGTTACCTCAAACATTCATCCAAGACTATTCCCAAACCTTCTTCAAGCTGACCAAATATTGTCTTCATGCTATTTCAAAACTATCAAAAGGCTGAAATTATGCAAAAATTGAGTGGAAATAGGCTCAAACTCTCATAGAACAGATCCGAAGTGATGCATAGCAGTTCTGATTTGTCATGTACAACATTGGTATATAACTATTTAATCTCTTCAAATATATGTAAACTCAGTTCTCCTTTATTTATAATGGCTTTACTATGCAAGAGTGTGATAAAATTAGCAAAGGTAATGAATGAATCAACACCAAAGAGAGTGAAAAGGAAATTATAATCAACAAACTCTGGATCTCCATATGCATAAGTCAAGTACATCACCCCTTACTTTCCCCAAGGGAAATACAATACTCCCCAACCTTGAGAAACAAACTCATCATAAATGTCAAGTTTTATGACCAAAATACTCCTACATACCTCACTCCATGCTTTTCTTAAATGTTGTTCCAAAATGGGACTAAAAGTGCATGTCAATGGTTGAAGCTCTACTTTTTCCATGTTTCCAACTCCAAAACAACTGGCCCCCAAATGTCTCAGAACTGAAAATGCAACTTTATCTCCATTATGTGCCATCAAATCTAAGTGTAACAGCTGCTCCAACTTCCTCAAAAACTGACAATGCTCCCTCTTCATGTCTTGCAAGTGAGCATACTTGTAAACTACTAACTTATGCTCATACTCAACTCTAAAAACAACCTTTAACATTATGAAACACACCTTATTATATCTCCCAAAATAGACTAACATAGGCCTCATAAAATTCTCACCCAAAACTAAAAACACGTGTTGTGTAGAAATTTCTCTTGTCACAAAAAACTCAGTGAATGTAAGTAAATCAGACCTAATGTGATGTGCAGATGTTGGTGCCTTACCGACCAGTCTACGTGAAAACCATATTATCTCCAATTTTGTCTCACAAGGTGTTAAAGATGCAACTCTTTTTTTTCCAAATGAGATCTCAATTTCTCCATCTTTCCTTCCTTCATAGCCTTCCCAAATGCAGCTTTTGAAATCAGCAGACAATCAGTCCTATTGGTACCAAAATTATCCCTCACAATAGTCCCAAAATCAATCTTGAAAATCAGCAAAGTGTTTGTCCAAAAAAACATTGTTTGGTCATAAAATTTCCTCCACAAATCTGCCCAAAACTCTTTGTATACTACCTCCTCATTTTTCTTCACATGTGCACCCCAAATTGCACCAAGTAATGTAACAAATTCTAACATAACCATCCAATAAATCCTATACAAAAACGTCTCATCATAGGCATGTAGTGTGCCAAGTTGAGTGATACAAGGCTCCAATTGACCCAACGTCTCTACTAAGACTGTTCTTCCAAATGCATCCTCTAAAATAAGCAAATATTGTATCTTTTGTATATCATAAATAGTCTTCATATGTAGCACAAACCTTCTAACAACAATGTGATATCTTTCCTCATCATTTCCTATGGCTATGAAATGTAAAAATCTGACAAAATCAGTGATGCTTATGAATAAATTTGAAGACTGATCTATATACATGGCTTCCACTAACACATAATTAAATTTTACACCTGTATTCCATACATTTAAGGGTTGATACCTTCCTTCTGACAAAGTGTGCTCATTGTGAATCCCATGAACAACAATGTGTAAAAGTTGTTCAATGTCCTTAACGTCAACCGAACTCATTTTACTACTTCTATAAAAGATTGTACTATGCAAAAAATGAATAGAACCATCAAACATCGAGGATAAATGAGTGATAAAGAGTTTAAGTTTTGAGTCAACAATATTTTTCTCCTCATTCATGTAATCAATTTTATACACAAGCATCATATCATCACCAACTGTGAGTGTTTCTTTTGTTAATATAATCCCATCAAGTGCTCCAACTATCCAAAAATATGCAGCCCATATGATTCTTAACAACATGGAAGAATGTTGTGCAAGAGTCCCATATTTCTCATATATCATTAGTCTTATCAAACCCAATATTGCCACTAATTCATGAGTGCCAAAATATCTCAATCTACTGCTATAATATGAAGCTCATACCTTATGGGAGTAATATCATGGTTGATCCATGATCCCAACGGATGTAGATATGACTCCAAGTGGTAGACGTTCTCATCCAAACATCCCAAAATTGAAGATGTACTCTCAACTCTGTTCAAGACTGAATCTAAACTAGGTTGGTTGGAAAATTTGTTGCCACCATTTATTATGAATAAACTTGGCATATTTGGGTGTGCATTGCTCTCTTCTAGGATCTCCAAATCTAAACACTTTTCTTCAAATACTGAAACTACAAAAGAGAAGCCTCAAATGGCCTCAATGCCTTCATCATACCTTGGTACCAAAACACCTGGATCCCAAGGAACTAGGAGCTTATCTGAAAATGTATGTTCATTGTGATCCTCATGAGGGATTGATTTCTCCCACACATCACTCTCCAAATCCAAGGAGTTGGAACTAGTGTGAAAACTTCTATCCAAGGATTTAGTTTGGGAATCTAGACCATATCCATTATCATCACAAACTGATTTGGGAACTTCAATACATTCAGCTGCATCATGTTCTTTCACAAAAATCTCATGTGGTGATTCAATCTCTTGGTTAAAAATTTCTGATTTGAATTCTTTTTCGTCCAAGGTAGGTACAACTTCAAAATTTTCCACTAAATTCTCCTCTAATATCCTCATTGTCCAAGAAAAGTTTTAGCTTCCTCTCACACTATTTAACAACACTATTAACCAATTCATGTGTAGTAGTGGAAGTAACCAAGTATTACCTCCAAAAATCCAATAACATTGATAAAAGTGGTTGGTAAATATAATCACTTTCAATCTATAATAAAAATCATAATGTCTCTAATAGTTGCAATAACATTATTAGCATGTTCTTTTCTAGCTGAAGCAATGAAATGATGAAAATTTTCGTAAACCAACTCATCCATGTCCAAATCTAACAAGATGTTTTCCATTCTAGTTTTTGCAAATAATTCAAGTATGGAAACTCTCCTAGAGAAATGAGAACAAGTAATATCCTTCAAACTTTCAAAACTATTAACCAACAACTAAAATTCTCAAAATTTCACTCAAGCAAGAAGTGGCCATGAGTCTTACCTCCTTATCCGTGTGTTTCAACCATCTAGTCTTGCCCAAAGACTTCACCACCAGAGTCATAGCATCTTGTAATATCTAATAAGGTGATGAATCCATCATATACAAACAATCTTCCACCTCCCCTAGGACACAATAGCGAACATATTTTTGCTGAGATATGAATCCAAGTTTTCTTCCTGGAGTAATAAGCCTTTCACCCAACTCGTTGTCACCCAATAGTGCCATGATCCACAATTAAAAATTTAATGTTCAAGAACCCTAGGTTTCATTTCAGCAAAATTCCACCACAAACCCTTCAAAAGTGCCCAAATTTTTTTTGAATGCTGATCTACTCAAGGATGGTGAATCCTCCTCATGAAATCCTAATTTAGATCTGATCATAGGATGGCAGGAAACCAGACTTGATACCAATGTAGGGACCACCTCCAAATGAACACCAAGAATTTGTGTCCTAGTTTTTGGGTTTTTGATATTTTTGTACTATTTTTGTAGCTTTTTGCAATAATAAAAAATTCTTGAAATAAAATAGTAGCAAACTAGAAATGCTCGTAAATTTTAGTCTACTACTCCAAAGCTACGAAATTTTAACAAAAGTTTCTTCTAATACAAATAAGCAAACCTAGTGAAGAAAATTGCATAGAAATAGATGTACCCAAAAATATAGAAGTCTAAAACAAATCTGGAAATTGTCATCAGCAATAGGTAACTACACAAATTCATATGATAATCTCAAAATAAAAATTTCTCCAGCTAGCAAATTGCACATTTAGATACCCAATAAAGAGGTGCCTCCAATACAAATGTGAAAGGGCCCCAAAATGAGGTGATTCAATTACACTCAGCAACTCGCCCCTATGTGGATGTGTAAGGCCTATCAAAGCTGAAGTTGGGTCTCGTAATATATCACGAATCTACCCTCAAAGCCCATAATTTGCTTAAAAAAAAAAATTCGGCTAGGTTAAAGAAACCAAGGAATAAAGTTATGCTCAAACCCTAGCTTGAATGAAGTGACAAAAAAATGCAAAAATGGCCCTTCAAACTGTACGACCAGATGGGAATGAGACTGTAACTTATCGGAACACGAACCCCTTTCACTCTTCTAGAAATCTCTTCAATAAACCTATAAAAATCTGCTCTTAGTTAAGCCCAATGCAACCTCTAAAATAAGATTACCCCAAAGCCCCCTGAGAGTAATCTTTCAACTCCGAAGGTGCTGATCTTGTTGGTGGTTTTTGTCACACAATAAGCAATAAACTCTCTCTGCAAGTCCTTACTACAAGTCGACTTCTCCAAGACAAGATAACATAGCCAAAGATAATGCAAATGAATTTCCAAACCTCCTTTTATTCCCTTCCTCAAATGAGTCGGCCAAGAATTGGAGGTAAATTTTAATTTTAAATTATTATTTATTATTAAATGGGTCCCTAGAGGTGCGTAGCATGTCTAGGCCTCCTTATTTTAATACTTTATAACATGACCTATCTTTTAAGTGGTTATATGACCCCTTATAACATCCAATTAATAAAATATAATGCTCAACATTATAAAGTTATATTATTATTTAATTTTTTTACATTAATAATATTCGGGCATTAAAATCATGTCTCCATATGCTGGACCCAAGATATGAAAATAGAAACAGATACCCATTTTTCCAAACTATCCATCCGTAACATCCATTTTTTGAGATTCCAACCCTAACTAACTTACTAAAAATAGTAAGTTCCTGCAATTATGCTCAAAATAGATCGATAAACTGGTAATTTGAAGCATTTTCCACTCTGACATCAACTAAACTATCTCAGTGGACTCCAACATAACTGATCCTACCTACGAGAACCTATGAGTAGGCAAGTCCCATTCTCCACTGGACATCTGACTAAGATGGGGACATTACACTAACATTCAAGATACTAATTAAGTTGAAACTTGTAACACTAATAATGTTAATCTGTTGGGACAAAAAAATAAGGCACACATTATTTACAAGTTATCTTACAATATATAAGCATCAAGATTAGGAGGGAGATATGACAAGTGTCATAAGCTCCACTCCAAGTGTCTTTCAGAAGACACCACTCCAACTCAAACTGAAGATAGGGACAAGTGGCAAAAGACAAATGTCAACCTGTCAATTATAGGCATAGTGCACATTATAACAATAATAATATTCTAACATTCCCCCTTAATGTGCACTATCCTAAAAAGATAAGTCAACATTAGATAACATTCCCCCTTAATGTTGACTTATTTTACATAGATATAGCAAATTGCTAAACTGAGAAAACTTGTCTTTCCCAAGTGACTTGGTGAAGATGTCTGCTACTTGATATTGAGTTGGTACATACTCCATGTGTATAATGTCTTCTTGGACCATTTCTCTAATGAAGTGATGATGGATCTCAATGTGCTTTGTTCTAGCATGGAAAACTGGATTCTTGGTCATCTTGATGGTACTTTGATTGTCACAATATATATATGTTGGACCATGTATGAATAGCCCAATATCCTGAATTAATTGCCTCAACCATATTGCCTCCTTAGTTGCCTCAATTGTTGCTCTATATTTCGCTTCTGCTGAAGATAGTGAAACTGTGTTTTGCTTCTTTGTGCTCCATGAAATAGAGCCTTGGCCTAATTGAAAGCAATAACCTGATGTAGATCTTCTAGTTTTAGGACAACTGGCCCAATCTGAATCTATGTATCCAATCAAAGAAAAATTATCACTTGATTTATACATAAGGCCATGATGAGGTGTGGCCTTTAGGAATCTCACAATCCTCTTAGCTGCTATCCAATGGCTCTTCTTAGGATCCTACATGAATCTGGAAATAAGGCCAACTGAATAGCAAATATCTGGTCTAGTTGAAGTTAAGTAGATCAAACTTCCAACTAGTTGCCTATAAAGTGTACCATCAACCCTTTCTTCTTCATCATTATTTACCAATTTCAATCTAGTTTCCATGGGAGTTAGAGAGGGCTTACACTCCTCCATGCGAAACCTCTCCAAAATAGATTGAATGTACTTAGCTTGTGAGATAAAAATCTTACCAGGTTGTTGCCATACCTCTATTCCTAAGCAATAGTGGAGGAGGCCTAAATCTATCATCTCAAAGTTCTTGCATAAGTCCTCCTTGAGCAACCTTATTCCTTCTATGTCATCACCTGTAATGAGAAGATCATCCACATACAATGTAACCAAAATGATGTGGTTCCTCCAATGTTTCACATAGAGAGTAGATTCTACTGCAGATCTAGTGAAACCAAGGTTGAGAAAATAGGAGTCAATATTTGCATACCAAGCTCGGGGTGCTTGCTTCAACCCATATAGAGATTTCTTTAATCTAAGGACTTTGTTGTTTTGGCCTTCAACTGTGTACCCTGGTGGTTGTTTCACGTACACTTCCTCCTTCAAATGACCATTGAGAAATGCACTTTTGACATCCATTTGATATATTGGCCAATGTTTTTGAGCTGCCATAGCAATAACTATCTTGATTGTAGTCATCTTAGCCACAGGAGCAAAGGTCTCCTCATAATAAATTCCCTCTTGTTGCTTATAGCCTTGAGCTACTAGGCGAGCCTTGTAGCGATCTAGTGAGCCATCTGCTTTATATTTTGCTTTGTATACCCATTTTGTGCCAATGGTATATTTTCCTTTGGGTAAATCAACTAACTCCCAAGTGTGATTTTTTTCAATGGAATCTAATTCTTGATCCATGGCATGAACCCATTTAGGATCACCAAGTGCTTCTTTGACATTAGAAGGTTCAGGTTGGCTAAGGACTTTGGCCATTAGGGCATAATTCACTTGGTGTCTTAGGGCTGAAGGCCTTTTACCTGTATAGGTGGGCAAATGATTTTGGGCTTCATCTATTGTGGCTTGAACCCACTTGGGTAAAGGATTGGATGATGTTACTTGATCATTAGGAGGAGGAGATGGAGGACATGGATCATTTGTAGGAAGTTCTTCTTGTGGATGAATTTCTTGATTTATGAGTGAAGGAGAAGGAGTAGATGATATTGTATGCATGAATGGAGCAACTATTTCATTAGTTATTTCTAAAGTGGGGGCCTTAGGAGGATTATATGGGGGATACTCATGAAAGGTAACATCCCTAGATAAAATAATTTTCTTGGAAATAGGTTCATATAATTTATATGCATTGGCACTATCACTATAGCCAACAAAGATGCATTTTTGGCTCTTATCATCAAAATTCTTCCTTTTCTTATGAGGAATATGAGCATAGGCATCACATCCAAAGATTATCAAATGGCCCACATAGGGCGTCCTTCCACTCCATGCTTCTTCAGGTGTTCTTTCATGTAAGGCCTTTGTGTATGACCTATTAGTCAAGTATGCAGTAGTAAGAACAACTTCTCCCCAAAATGAGTTAGGTAATATAGCAACATGTAACATTGATTTTGCCCTATTTGTGATTATTTGATTCATCCTCTCAGCAACTCCATTTTTTTATGGGGTATAAGGGGTTGTGAATTGCCTCCTTATCCCATGATACTTACAAAAATTAAAGAATTCATTGGAGATATATTCTCCACCATTATCTGATCTTAAGGTGGAGATTTGATAGCCACTTTCTCTTTCAACAAGTGCGATGAATTCTTTGAAATTATCAAGGGCTTGCCACTTATATTGAATTAGGTAGATCCATACCTTTCTATTG
The DNA here is from genome assembly GCA_028583015.1 of Wollemia nobilis. NCBI lineage: Eukaryota > Viridiplantae > Streptophyta > Pinopsida > Araucariales > Araucariaceae > Wollemia > Wollemia nobilis. The sequence goes on from JAQPPZ010001769.1 coordinate 274,383, forward strand.
TAATCATAAATGAAAGTGATGTAGTATTTAGCCCCAGTATAATATTGAATAGACATTGGCCCACAAATGTCTGAATGAACCAATTGCAAAGGTCTATTGGCTCTCCATGCCTTTCCTATTTCAAATGGTTGCCTATGGTGTTTGGCTATTACACATGGCTCACAAAAACATTTTGACTCCTTAATATGTGGAATTCCTTTAACTAATCCTTTTGTAGCCATCATTTGAAGATTATTAAAATTTAAATGTCCCAATATTTCATGCCACATGTACTCCAAAGAGAAAGTTGTTGTATGCAAAGATGTTTGTGTTACAAATTTTGTAAGGAGGTAGTAAACACCATAATTTTTCACTCCCATGGCCTTGACATTGCCATTGGGTTCCTTAATGTAGCATTTGTCTTTTTCAAAATAGACATTATAGCCCTTATCTATAAGTTGTCCAATAGAAAGAAGACTCCTTTTAAGACCAGGCACATACAAAACATCTGTTGCAGGAACATTATTACCATCATGCAAAGTAAGTGGAGCCTTCCCAACACCTTCAATGGATAGAGCACTTTCATCACCAAAAGTAATGAATTGATTTGATGTAGGTTTAACCTTGGCCAACCAATCTTGCCTTCCTAACATGTGCTTTGCTGCTCCAGAATCAATATACCAATATTCTTTATCTTCAACATTAACTTGGTTCGCTACATACAATGTGTTTAGATTATTATTTTGTGGTTCTCCATGTTCTCTTTGCCTTTTATATCAATTAGCAACATTATGATTCCATTTTACACAATATTCACACCCTTGTTGATTGTTGTTTTGACCCCCTTGAGGTCTTGTTTGCCATCTTGGTTGTTGTTGGTACTGCTACTGATGCGGCTGATGATGGTACTGCTGATTTGGTTGTTGCTAGTACTATTGCTGATGTGGTTTCTACTGGTACTGTTTGTATCTCTGATGTTGTCTACCCCTTTGATTCTGATTATGCTGATTTTGACCCTTGTTTTGTTTAGGCTGTAAAGTTGCCTTGGTAGCAAAATCTGCTGATGTGGCTTCAATTTCTTCATCTTTGATTAGGGCTTGCTCATGTTTCTTAAGTAGGATCTCAATATACTCAAGTGTGGAATTCATGGTTTTACTACTCAAGTATAACATGGTAGCATAGGAGTGCAACTTTGAAGGAATACCATGCAACATTATTGGAATTAACTCATTATCATCTAGGGTTTTACCAACAGCTAAGAAATCATTCTTAATAGACTTCACTTCCATAGGATAATTGGTAAGTGAGCCTTTCATACATAGATTGTGCAATTTTTGTTTGAGATACAAAATATTATCTTGAATTGGCCTATCAAAAAATCTATTGAGAGCATCCCATGCTTTTTTAGGTGTTTTTGCAGCCCTTACATTTTCTCTGCATTGAATTCATGTAGCTAGCTTGATTAGAATTAAAGCTATATTGGAATTCTTCTCAAATTGTGCTTTTTCTTTAAGGTTTGTAGGTGCAGTGAGTGGGTCTTCATTAGCCTTCCTATATTTCACAAAGTCCCACATGTCATTCATCATTAATATTGATTCCATCTCATACTTCCAATTTGCAAAAGTTTGTGCTCCTTCAAGTTTCTTTGTAAGTCCACTTAATAGATTTGTGGTAGCCATGATTTAGAAAAGGATAAAAATAAAAATGGAGCTCAACAAAGGATGAAGTGAGAATGACAAATGCTAAATTAGATCCCTCAAAAAAATCTAGGGTACACTGCTGAAGATCTAGAGGAGGGTTCGCCTAGTTTTTCCACTCTCAATATTCAAGTGATTCCCCTCAAAAAATCCTTTCCAATGACTATATATAAGGCTATAGTCAGTTACAATTTTACCCTTGATTTTAAGAAAATACAAGACTTCTTAGAGGAAAAAAACAAGATAGATTGCCCTCTACAAATTTAAAATTTGAAATTTTGGCTTGAAACTGTTTCGACGGGAAAATTTGAAATGACCGAGCGGGAAATTTTGGATGGAATGACTATCTTTTGAAAAAAATCACACTTGGGAGTTAGTTGACTCCTTTTCAGCTGTCCAATAGAGGGAATGACTCCTTTTTCCCTAAATGTAGCATTTGTATTTTTTCAAGAATTAGATTCCATTGAAAAAAATCACACTTGGGAGTTAGTTGATTTACCTAAATGAAAATATACCATTGGCACAAAATGGGTATACAAAGCAAAATATAAAGCAGATGGCTCACTAGATCGCTACAAGGCTCGCCTAGTAGCTCAAGGCTATAAGAAACAAGAGGGAATTGATTATGAGGAGACCTTTGCTCCTGTGGCTCAGATGACTACAATCAGGATAGTTATTGCTATGGCATCTCAAAAACATTGGCCAATATATCAAATGGATGTCAAAAGTGCATTTCTCAATGGTCATTTGAAGGAGGAAGTGTATTTGAAACAACCACCAGGGTACACAGTTGAAGTCCAAAACAACAAAGTCCTCAGATTAAATAAATCTCTATATGGGTTGAAGCAAGCACCTTGAGCTTGGTATGCAAAGATTGACTCCTATTTTCTCAACCTTGGTTTCACTAGATCTGTAGCAGAATCTACTCTCTATGTGAAACATTGGAGGAACCCCATCATTTTGGTTACATTGTATGTGGATGATCTTCTCATTATAGGTGATGACATAGAAGGAATAAGGTTGCTCAAGGAGGACTTATGCAAGAACTTTGAGATGACATATTTAGGCCTCCTCCACTATTGCTTAGGAATAGAGGTATGGCAACAGCCTGGTAAGATTTTTATCACACAGGCTAAGTACATTCAGTCTATTTTGTAGAGGTTTTGAATGGAGGAGTGTAAGCCCTCTCTAAATCCCATGGAAACTAGATTGAAATTGGTAAATAATGATGAAGAAGAAAGGGTTGATGGTACACTTTATAGGCAACTAGTTGAAAGTTTAATATACTTAACTTCAACTAGACCAGATATTTGCTATTCAGTTGGCCTTATTTCTAGATTCATGGAGGATCCTAAGAAGGGCCATTGGATAGCAACGAAGAGGATTGTGAGATTCCTAAATGCCACACCTCATCATGGCCTTATGTATAAATCAAGTGATAATTTTTCTTTTATTGGATACACAAATTTAGATTGGGCTAGTTGTCCTAAAACTAGAAGATCTACATCAGGTTATTGCTTTCAATTAGACCAAGCCTCTATTTCATGGAGCACAAAGAAGCAGAACACAGTTTCACTATCTTTTGGGCTTCATCTGTTGTGGCTTGAACCCACTTGGGTAAAGGATTGGATGATGTTACTTGATCATTAGGAGGAGGAGATGAATGACATGGATCATTTGTAGGAAGTTCTTCTTGTGGATGAATTTCTTGATTTATGAGTGAAGGAGAAGGAGTAGATGATATTGTATGCATGAATGGAGCAACTATTTCATTAGTTATTTCTAAAGTGGGGGCCTTAGGAGGATTAGATGGGGGATACTCATGAAAGGTAACATCCCTAGATAAAATGATTTTCTTTGAAATAGGTTCATATAATTTATATGCATTGGCACTATCACTATAGCCAACAAAGATGCATTTTTGGCTCTTATCATCAAACTTCTTCCTTTTCTTATGAGGAATATGAGCATAGGCATCACATCCAAATATTTTCAAATGGCCCACATAGGGTGTCCTTCCACTCCATGCTTATTTAGGTGTTATTTCATGTAATGCCTTTGTGTATGACCTATTAGTCAAGTATGCAGTAGTAAGAACAACTTCTCCCCAAAATGAGTTAGGTAATATAGCAACATGTAACATTGATTTTACCCTATTTGTGATTGTTTGATTCATCATCTCAGCAACTCCATTTTTTTGCAGGGTATAAGGGGTTGTTAATTGCCTCCTTATCCCATGATACTTACAAAATTAAAGAATTCATTGGAGACATATTCTCCACCATTATTTGATCTTAACATGGATATTTGATAGCCACTTTATCTTTCAACAAGTGTGATGAATTATTTGAACTTATCAAGGGCTTTCCACTTATATTGAATTAGGTAGATCCATACCTTTCTACTATAATAATAAATGAAAGAGATGTAGTATTTAGCCCCAGTATAATATTGAACAGACATTGGCCCACAAATGTCTGAATGAACCAATTGCAAAGGTCTATTGGCTCTCCATGCCTTTCCTATTTCAAATGGTTGCCTATGGTGTTTGGCTATTACACATGGCTCACAAAAACATTTTGACTCCTTAAGATGTGGAAGTCCTTTAACTAATCCTTTTGTAGCCATCATTTGCAGATTATTAAAATTTAAATGTCCCAATCTTTCATGCCACATGTACTCCAAAGAGAAAGTTGTTGTTGTATGCAAAGATGTTTGTGTTACAGATTTTGTAAGGAGGTAGTAAACACCATCATTTTTCACTCCCATGGCCTTGACATTGCCATTGGGTTCCTTAATGTAGCATTTGTATTTTTCAAAATAGACATTATAGCCCTTATCTATAAGTTGTCCAATAGAAAGAAGACTCCTTTTAAGACTAGGCACATATATCCAAATATAGAGCAACACTCAAATAGCCCTTATCTGTAAGCTATCCAATAGAAATAAGACTTCAGAAGATTCTATTCTCTTTTCTTCTCCTCCATATTTGGATATATGGCTCATTTTATTGTATTGAGTGCATTTTTGGCAGAGACCGACACTCTTATATGGCTCATTTTTTTCTTTTGTATTAAGGTGCATTTTTGACAGAGATCGACACCTTCTAGATTGATTTTCACCATGAGGAGGGATGATATTCATTATGGATCTAGTCAGTGACCAACGATAGGTAACATCCTATGAGGATGACCTACAAAGGCAATAGACCCAGAAGTGGCTGATCCTGAGGCACCCATGATGACCCTGAGGCACTTAGATGGCTGACCTTGTGGCAACATACCAAGATGTGTACACAGTTGATCTAGCATTTTTCACAGTTGGATATCCAAGCACAAAGAGCATGAGACTAGACCAAATCAGCAATAAAGGAGGATGATAGAGTTCTTTTAGAGAAGTCAACATTAAGGGTGAATGTTACCTAATGTTGACTTGTTTTTTTCTTTAGTTAGGATAGTGCACTTTAAGGGGGACTGTTAGAATTAAACTGCACTATACCTTCACCTTGAAACTTGTCAGTTTCACTTGATATTTTTTATGTTATCAAATAGGCCTTCCACCTATATATGTAATCCATTTGTATCAATACATATCTCATCAGTTCTATTTCTAGATGTTGGTACTGAAAAATAAGTCACATAAAAAAAATCTGTTGCAGGAACATTATTACCATCATGCAAAGTAAGTGGTGTCTCCTAAACACCTTCAATAGGTAGAGAACTTTCATCACCAAAAGTAATGAATTTATTTGATGTAGGCTGAACCTTGGTCAACCAATCTTGCCTTCCTGTCATGTGCTTTGCTGCTCCAAAATCAATATACCAACATTCTTTATATTCAACATTAACTTGGTTGGCTACATACAATGTGTTTAGATTATTATTTTGTCGTTCTCCATGTTATCTTTGCCTTTTATAGCAATTAGAAACATTATGATTACATTTTCCACAATATTCACACCCTTGTTTATTATTTTTTTGACCCCCTTGAGGTCTTGTTTGCCATCTTGGTTGCTGATGGTACTACTGCTGATGTGGTTGCTGATGGTACTGTTGATTTGGTTGTTGTTGGTACTGTTGTTGATGTGGTTGCTACTGGTACTGTGTGTATCTCTGATGTTGTCTACCCCTTTGATTTTTATTATGCTATTTTTGGCCCTTGTTTTGTTTAGGTTGTAAAGTTGCCTTGGTAGCAAAAGCTACTGATGTGGCTTCAATTTCTTCATCTTTGATTAGGGCTTGCTCATGTTTCTTAAGTAGGATCTCAATATCCTCAACTGTGGAATTCATTGTTTTACTACTCAAGTCTAACATGGTAGCATAGGAGTGAAACTTTGAAGGAAGACCATGCAACATTATTGGAATTAACTCATTATCATCTAGGTTTTTACCAGCAGCTAAGAAATCATTCTTAATAGACTTAACTTCCATAATATAATCGGTAAGTGAGCCTTTCATACATAGATTGTGAAATTTTTGTTTTAGATACAAAATATTATCTTGACTTGGTCTATCAAACAATCTATTGAGAGCATCCCATGCTTGTTTAGGTGTTTTTGCAGCCCTTACAGTTTCTATGCATTGAATTCCTGTAGCTAGCTTGATTAGACTTAAAGCTATAATCGAATTCTTCTCAATTTGTGCTTTTTCTTTAGGGTCTATAGGTACAGTGAGTGGGTCTTCATTAACCTTTCTATCTTTCACAAAGTCCCACATGTCATTCATAATTAATATTTATTCCATCTCATACTTCCAATTTGCAAAAGTTTGTGCTCCTTCAAGTTTCTTTGTAAGTCCACTTAATAGATTTGTAGTAGCCATGATTTAGAAAAGGATCAAAAGAAAAAAGGGAGCTCAACAAAGGATGAAGTGAGAACGACAAATGCCAAATTAGAGCCCTCAAAAAAATCTAGGGTACACCACTGAAGATCCAGAGGAGGGTTCGCCTAGTTTTTCCACTCTGAATCTTCAAGTGATTCCAAAAGTGGGAGGGTTAAGTTGAACATAAGTGCCTTTTTCTATCTAAATAGAGTAAGAATTAGAATTTTTCCAGACCTTTATACAAAAGTTTTCAATATACCCGTCCTTATGTGAGGGAGACTATAAGCATTTGAGCAGTTTATATGTGGAACATAGGCGATTCTGAAAGGGAATAACTTGCCTGAAATTTATACCAAACTACTCAATATACCCACCCTTACGTGAGGGAGACTATAAGTATTTGAGCAGTTGATACGTGGAACATAGGCGGTTATAAAATTGTGATGCTTGATTTTTGTAGAATTGTTACAATAGATGTGCCAATGTATTATTGCTTTATAATAATTTGTCTGTATGTGTTTGCTTGCTTGTATATGGCTTAGTTTCAATTGTGTATGAAATGAAACTATACTTGATTACAATTATAAAACCCAAAGTCATGCAAGGGTAATAGCAAGCATAAAATGTAGACAAAGCCCAAATAGAAGATGCAAACAACAAACACCTAGTGGCAAAGAGATTTCCACAAAAGGTCTCCCCAAGCAAGAGGCAAGGGAACCTAAATCACCCCTTTAATTGATGATTGTATTAGGAAATATGGCTCAAGAATAGTCCCAAATATACCTTGAAGTGTGATACAATTTCAATGCCACCAATGATGATAATGCCTCTAATTTTGCCAAAAATAATGAATAACTTGGCTTAATGTCCCCCCAATGACTTAAAATTTAGATTCCCATAATTTTACCAAATATTTTGTCAAGGAGTGTCGGATACTACCAAAAATGCACTCCAAATTACAATTTCAACTTCAAATTTCAATTTAGCATATTAAATGATTTCAAAACTGAAAATAAACTGCACCAATGGATTCCCCTCAAAAAATTATTTCCAACGACTATATATAAGGCTATAGTCAGTTACAATTTGACCCTTGATTTTAAGAAAATACAATAAGACTTCTTAGAGGCAAAAAATAGGATAGATTGCCCTCTACAAATTTGAAATTTGAAATTTTGGCTTGAAACTGTTTTGGCAGGAAAAATTTGAAATGACCAAGTGGGAAATTTTGGAGGGAATGACTTAAAATTTTGCAATCTAGCTTATTGTTACCTACTACAGCTGTAGATGTTTCTCAATCCAACAATTGGCAACTGATGTTCCTTAACAAAAAAAACAAATTTTTCGTAGCCCCAAAACTGCTGCAAACAGCCAACTTTGAACAGTTGTAACTTGCTCAATACATTACCGAATTAATAAAGTGAGTAATTGATGTTGTATTACTTGTCATAATATATATGATGGTGTAAAAATATCAGGAAAATGACTGCTAAAAAAATTAATAAAAAAATTTCCATTTCGGAAAAAATCGTGCAAGAAAAAAAACAACTACAACAGTCCATCTTCAAACAACCATATCTTGCTAATTTATTGTCGGATTTTTGCATGAGAGTACTCAATTTTATAGTAATCCTCCTGATATATGAGCTGGTGTACTCATATTCTAAAGATGACTGCTCTAAAAAAAAATTGCCGCTGCAAAATGTGATGTTTTTTTTTTAAATGTGCCTTCACCCTGCAAAAAAAAAATAGCCCCACATTGCCAGAATCGCCAAAACTCTTAAAAAATTCTCTCTGTTTCTCATTCATAGGATCAAATTAGCAAGTGAAGAGGATACTTCGGAGAAAAAATTCAATCCTAAAATTTGAGGCTTGTCCTTGGATGGCGAGGATTGTCCTCTAAAATAGGGAAACTAAAAAACCAGAAAACAAATAGGGAGCTTCTGGTTTCTGATCCACTCAACGAGTGGAGAGCATACTCCCTGACTCCATATCCCATAGGTGGATCTCACCGCTCTGATACCAAATGTTAGGACTGAAAAATAAGGCACACATTATTTACAAGTTATCTTACAATATATAAGCATCAAGCTTAGGAGGGAGATATGACAAGTGTCATAAGCTCCACTCCAAGTGTCTTTTAGAAGACACCACTCCAACTCAAACTGAAGATAGGGACAAGTGGTAAAATACAAATGTCAACCTGTCAATTATAGGCATAGTGCACATTATAACAATAATAATATTCTAACACACCACTCCAACTCAAACTGAATATAGGGACAAGTGGCAAAATACAAATGTCAACCTGTCAATTATAGGCATAGTGCACATTATAACAATAATAATATTCTAACATAATCAAGAAATCAATCTAATATTTTTAGGCCTATCCAAACTTTCTCATCTCCTGGAACCTTAAAACTTATCATGACCCTCCCTTGGAAGACTTTTTCAATAGACAAACTCATGATTGACTATGTTGTCTTTGGATGGAATGTTGACTGGGATATGTTTAGTTTTTATATAATATTTTCTAAATAGAATATTATATTATATCAAGTTGGAAAATACTTGGTTATTTCATGTCAAGCTTTAGAAATATATGCTCACGAATTGAAAGTAAAATATGTTGTTAACATAATTTCACTTATGAAGGTCACTTGTATATATAGAACAACTTAAGAGTGGTCTAAATTATAGATATTTTGTATAATTGCTCACCATGTATTGGACAAGGAAATATTCCAATTAAAAAAAAGGTATATTATTGTTAATTATCTTAGATTTGGATAAAGCTTTATATAATGTAATATGGATGTATTTCGTTTAAAGTTGTGTACATTCTAGTAAGTAGTGATTGTTGATTTTATTAAATCTAGGAAACATCAAATGGTGGATGTATTTACTCACTAGAAAAAGAAAACCATGGATTCTCAAAGGGAAATTAAACTCATTATGGGGAGCACATTGCTAAATACTGAGGATGTTGTTATTCTTGGATGATCTCTCTGGCAAGATATCAAAAATGTTTGAGTGTTTTTCAATAGAAGTAATGATAGAAAACACTTGGTCTGGCATACTCATTCATGATCGAAAGGAGAGGAGAGAATGTGCAAGAGTAAGTGGGTGAATAACTTTGATGGAAAAAGAGAAAAAGAGCAAGAATCCGAATAGGGGATGAGTTAGATAGTGGAGAGAGAGAAAAAGGGAGAGGATTCAATGTGGTAGGATAAGGTTTATCGAGAAGGAGAATCATTGGAACAAGGAATAGTGGAACTCTATGTCAAAGGACTTGCTCGAGCTAAAATGGTAAGAGCACCATGCTTTTGATAGTAGTTTATATTTAGAAGAGATAATGGTTTTGACAATTTGAATTGATGGAGAAATTAAACTCCTATTGTTGAGTGTTGGCTTTTGTGCACTATAAGTCGAGATAGTTATTTTACTATTCGTTGTGAGTATAAGAGGGAGATAATTTTTGGATTAGCATTTTGGCTTTGCCAAGATTAGATTATGAGATTTTGGTGCACTTTTAGAAGGAAGAGTGGGCTATCAAGAGTTTACTCCTTGTTCAATGGGTAAGTATAAGTGCATGTCATAGATATAGAAGTTAAGGCTTGATCATCCTATGTATTACCAAGATATATTTTGGCCATCACTCTAGAGGAATTTAATGGTGTTTAAACTCTTAGTGGGATGGGATGACTATTGTGTATTTGTGTGTTACAAAACCATTACCTTGATTGGGTAGTGAACAAATAAAACAATTGAGTGTTTACCTCTATAACAGTACCTATCACCATTAAATACTATAGCATAGGGAATGCCACTACACTTATGGTTGGATGATAAGAATTATGAATCTGGTGTTGTTTTAGTCTTTTGGATTTCCTTGGATGGAATTCTATCCTTGAGTGTGACATTGTGGATACACCTACAACTCTTTGAGTGAGTAAGGATTAAGTCAATATTGTTTAGAGAGTGCCAAATTGATCCAAGATGGAGATACCTAGGTGGGTATTGTAGTGTCAATTCAAGGTAGAGTTTTGATGTGGTCATTGTATTCAAAGGCTGGTGTGAATCTGTCTTTGTTATCTCAACACAATAAGTAATTCTAGAAAATGGAGGAATGGAATAATACTTATATGAGAGGATCTTAAACTCACTTAATGATGTAAGGTTTGGTTTATGTGTGTTAGTTTTAAATTGAGCCTAGCTCTTTAGTTTAGCAAATATTTTAGGATATCATTTGAGTCTATGACGTTATCATGTAGTCAATTTTAGTGAACCAGGTGCATGGTTTGTAAATTTTTGTATTCAACATATACTTGAGTATTGGTTCTAATAGGTAAGTTGTATGTGTTACTATATTCTATGGACATGGTTCCAATAAGCCTAGAATTAGAATAGCCAATGGTCTAGTTTAAGAATAGAATTGAAATATAGGACTTTGAATGATAGAATTCTAGGTGTAGTTGGGATGGTTGTTGCTATGGAAGACCCATATACTATTGATGAATTTTGAATGAGTATTATGTATGATTTTACTATCATAAATAATGAATCCAGGTATTGAGCTATATCTTCTTGTGAATCATGAAAAGTGCATAGTGTAAAGGAAGTTAAAAGGTATCCATGTCTTGAGCTGATATTTTAGAGTTGTACTCCATGAAGAGGAGATAAATGTAGATTGAATCGACTGACCAATTCAGTTCATAATACTTAAGGATTAATGGAATATCCCTTGGAGGTCATAAATACTAAATGGATTATCTTCAACATTATGTAATGACCGATTCAATTTGAATATAATGAAAGAGAAATGATTTGAGGCATACTTTTCCCCACAAAGGCGTTTTCCAGGGTAAAATATTATTTTTTGATTATTATGGTGATATTTCCTTATGGTGTTATTCTTTTTAATGATATGATTATGTATGGTGCATTGCATAATGTTCATTCCAATTTAGACATAGTTGTCTTAAAATATATTGAATTCTAATAGGGAATTATTATAATGTTTAATAATTTAGGATGTTATGTGGATGAAAATGATTCTTTTGACTTGCTCCAATGTATGGTTCTTGTCATTTAGTTTACATTAGTAATTAGGAGTCCTTTGTTGGACCTTGTTAGTGCATAAGGAATGGTTGAATTCCAAACTAAAATAAAAGCATCATTATAAATGTTAAGAGAGTTAAATTTATATTTTGATTATGAACCCTTTATCATGAACTATACCTTGGGTCTAAATACTAAATATTAGAGTATGGCATGTGGATAGTTGGGACAAGATTGGTAATGCATAAAATATAATGGAAATTACTGTGTTCAAATTAGATGACACCAAACTCAAAAGAATTATTGAATTTGGGTAATTAGATATGCACAAGAATAACAAAGTGAATAGGGATCTTATTGTAGCTTGTTTGCCTTGCGAAAGAATAAGTTTAACGAAGGATTGATTGTTAATTTTTCCAAGTAATGGTTTTTGCAAGGAAATTTTTATGAATGAGGCTAATTGGGATGTATAGCTCATAAGGATATGAGATGGATAGTCAATCCCCTCTTGCATTGCCTCTTTACATAGAAATACTTATATAGAGGGTAATGATTAGCATGTTTCTTTCGAAATAATGAAAGGTTGGTCAATACTAGATCTTTGGATCCATGAGATAGATAGTTTGACCCATTAAGAAAAATATCTAGTACATTATAGCCAGATTTATGTAGGGTATAAGGATGGATGTGCCTCAAGGAATATCTAGAAAAGTAGCTGATATGTTAATATGAGTAGTTGTTCCATAGAAAATATCCTATAACCCTTGGTTGTGAATTTAAAAAAAAAAAATAAATAAATAAATAAAAGAATTGGAAATTTAGGGTTGTGATAGGACTACCCTCTAGAAAGGGGAAAATAATATAGGTAGGTATTTTTTCCTTTATTTGCATCACTACTACAAATGAGGAGGACCTCCAAGGTAGTAATATTTATCCAATGGAGTGGTAATATGCTTCACATTACCTTTTAGATCTATACCCCATATCTAAATGGATTTTGTGTAACATGGGATACTAGAGAAATGGGTTAGGCCTCTATGAGAAGGGGTTAGAGGAACCTTTAGAAATTTAACCTTGGCTTAGGTGTTTTGGGTTGGGATTTATACCTAGTTAAAATAAACCTCTACAAACATCCCTCTCATCTAATAATTAGGATGGATTTCAAAGTTAACCTTCAGAAGTTAGTGACAATACCATCTCCTTAAATAAATTAGATTAGAATGAAGAGGATGATAACAACCCTTACCCTTTTCAATGTCTCAACTCTTATCAAGTTGCAAGTGTAAACAATCTCATTATAAAAAATCCCAAACTCATGATCAATAGTAGTGAGTGTGATAAAATATCAATTTCTACAATCTCCAAAGGATGATAACTTTGATCACCTTATTTAGATCCCTCTAAATGGCGATGAATCTCCTTCCTTATTAAATAGTTTTATCATCTCACATAAGGTTGAACCAAATCCTACTCCAAATAACCTTTGATAAAATGGTAATATGACATTGTTAGCCTCCATATAAGACACCATGGATAACTACATAACACAGAAGATGATAATCAATATAATAAAAGTGTTATGTTGACTAAAGGAGTAGGAATTATGGCAAGCTATGATATCTACCTCTCTCAATAATCATTCAATAACACATTATAATATCTATTGGGATGTAGTTATGATCCTAGTCAATCATTAGATCATTACGTGTTAGGTATCAAATGCTAGCAGTGATCCACTAGTCTCACATCATTTGCTCTTGCATATTTGATTGGTGCATGGTAGTTTGATATCATAATTACCTATTTGGATTTGCATGGACTTCTTGTTGTTTGTTGATTCAAGAGAATCGTAATGATACCATGATTATCCTAGTCATGTTAGTGAATGTATGCATTGCACTTTAACTAGGTTTTTGAGCTAGCGACTTCTTTCCTAGTCCTTCACTTGTTAAATATTTCTTTAAATTAATCACCCTCATTGAGTGCTAGGACTATTTTTAACCATTGATTGGTTGATAAATAGCATACACCTAACATTAGTTGAAATCACTCCAAAGTTATCAAAGCCAATAATCATGGATCTCTCTTATATTTTTACAAATTATAATGAACCTTTTAGATTGCATTCCATCTAGCCCTTGCTTACTTATGCAATCTAGAGAGGAGAATACACATTATTTGATCCTTCATGAGTGCTTAATTATTTCATGTAAATTCCATAAGGAAGACACAAGTTTAGCTGACCAAGTGATGGGTCCCTATTAAACCACCAAATTACAATTGAACTTTGTGTCCCTAAATATAAGTTAATGATTAATAATGATTCATGGTCCATAAACTAAATTTTTTTTAGAATTAAATAATTGTCAATAAACTAAAGTCTTTAATAAAACTTGTGGAAATATAGCCATTAACTTAATTGATAGTAAGGTTAATATAATTTTTGTATATTTCATTTTTAACTATAAAATTTAAAAAGTTGATATTGCTACCATTTAAAATTGTTTACAAGGATCATTAATAGTTTTTATGTAAAAAATAAACATAACTTCCATATAAAAGACACAAGTTTAGCTCACCAAGTAGTGGGTCCCCATTATACCACCAAATTAGAATTGCCCTTTGTATCCTGCAATATGAGTTAATAAAAAATAATGATTGGTGGACCATAGTTAAAATTACATAATTTCTATTAAACTATTTATTTTTAATAGAAATTTTGGAAATACAGTTGTTAATTAATTTAATTCATAATAATATTAATATACTTGTACATTTTTTAACTATTATATATATATATATATATATATATATATATATATATATATATATAGTTTATCTTTTAAATTATTTACAAGGATAAATGACTATTTATGTCAAAAGTAACTTGTAACTTCGATAAGAAAGACAAGTTTAGCTCACCAAGGGGTGGGTCCCCATTATGGCACCAAGTTACAATATCATACAATATGAGTTAATAACTAATAATGATTTGTGGACCATAAACTAAACTTTTTGTTAGAATTAAACAACTCCCATTAAACCAATGATTTTTAAATATAGTCATTACTATAATTGATAGTAATATTAATATAATTTTTGCACAAGTAGGTGCAAATTTATTGTAGTGGTAAGGGCTTTGGCCTCTCTTGAAAGATCAAAGGTTCAAACCCTGCTAAGTATGAAGGGCCTCAAACCCCTCATGAAAACTTGTGTAAATTAATTAAAAAAAAAAAATTGTGTACATAAAGGTGATCACCAATATGCCATGAAATTTTAGGTGTATTTTTGTATCCAACAACATGAGTTGTAAACTCATTAAAAAAATTGTTGTGCATATTTATTTTTAAAATAATTAAAAAAATTATATTACTTATCTTTTCAATCATTTACAAGGATAAATGACACAAATAAATATAAATTCCATAAAGAAGATACAAGTTTAACTCACCAAGATATGGATCCCCAGTATGCGACCAAATTATAGTTATGTTTTTTTAGGTGTATTTTTGTGTCCACCAACATGAATTGTAAACTCATTAAAAAATTGTTGTGTCGTATTTATTTTTAAAATAATTAAAAAAATTATATTACTTATCTTTTCAATAATTTACAAGGATAAATGACACAAATAAATATAAATTCCATAAGAAAGATACAAGTTTAGCTCACCAAGAGATTGATCCCCAATATACCACCAAATTATAGTTATGTTTTTGTGCCTTGCAATATAAGTTTATGAATAAGAATGACTCGTGGACCATAAACTAAGGTTTTTCTTAGAATTAAATAATTTTCATGTGTTTATATATGTTTTTTCATTAAAAATCTAAAATTTAAAAAAAATATATTCCTATTATTTTGAATCATTTACAAATGTAAATAATAGGTTTTTATTAAAAAGTAATTATAAATTTAATAAAAGTAAATATAAATTCCATAAGGAACACACAAGTTTAACTCATTAAGAGGTGGATGTCCAATATGCCATGAAATTACAATTGTGCTAGTATGGGTTGATGACTAATAATGATTGGTGGACCATAAGCAAAGATTTTTTTTGGTAGAATTAAATAATCTCCGTGTTTATATATGTTTTATTTTAAACCATAAAATTTAAAAATATTTATATTACTTATATTTTGAATCATTTAAAAAATTTCCATGTGTTTATATATTTTTTTTATTAAAACTATAAAATTATAAAAAATATATATACTCTTAATCTTTTGAATCATTTCCAAAGATGGAAGTTTTATATCAAAAGTAAATATAACTTTTATAAAAATAAATATAAATTCAACAAGGAAGACATAATTTTAGCTCAATAAGAAGTGGATCCTCAATTTACCACAAAATTATAGCTGTGTTTTTGTGTCCCACAATATGAGTTGTAAATTCATTAAAAAAAATTTAAAAAAATGTATATATTTATTTTTAAAAACTATAATTTTTTAAAAAATTATATTACTTGTCTTTTGAATCTTTTACACGGATAATGATAATTTTTATATCAAAATTAAATATAAATTCGACAAAAGTAAATATAAATTCCAAAGGAAGACACAAGTTTAGCTCACAAAGAGGTGGATCTCCTATATGACACCAAATTACAATTGTGCTTTTGTGTCCCATAATATGAGTTGTGACTAATAATGACTGGTGAATCATAAACTAAGGTTTTTGTTAGAATTAAATAATTTTTATTTGAATAGCTCATTGGGAGGTGGTTCCTTGTTATGCCATGGTAATGGTTCTAATAGATAACTTTTATTATATATTGGCTTCCAAGTTAGGTTAATTAGTGGGCCCTTGAGCATTAGAGTTACCATTAGTGCAGACTTAGGTTAATTTGTTGGCCCTTGAGCATTAAAATTAGGTTAATTAATGGGTCTTTTAGCATTAGGGTTACCATTAGTGTAATTTTAAGTTAATTTGTTGGTCCTTGAGTATTAAGGTTAGGGTTAGTGTAATTTTAATATATAAGTAGGAAGAATTATGTGATGGTTTGAATTTGGATATAAGTAGCCTTGCCCTGTCCAAGTGAATAAGAGACTTCGCCTCATCCAAGGCAGATAATTAGGAGTTTGTTTTCTTGAGCAACTTCTTTCTAAGGTCTCTTTAAATATTTTTTTCGTTTTTTGGAGCCTGACAAGAGAACGTGCGTTTTGGATTCTGACAAGAGAACGTGCGATATAGTGAAAGCTTTTGGATAAAAGAAGGAGCATTTGTGTTTCTCATCTTCTAAGACTGAACGTATTCTTTTTTATTTATGAAAATATTGAAGGTGCTTCAAAACTATGAGATAGATTAGACTTGTGTTTCTTATATATATTTATGATTGTTTGCTTGTAAAATATAAAGAGATACCTCCAGTTTTATAGCAACACCATCATTATAAAATATTGCACCTGAAAGAATGTAGGGCTTAAGATTGGATAGATATCTAGTTTTGCTCACTACCATGTTAGACTGGATGAGTCTTTGTACAATTGCTATCAGTCATTTCATTTTCTTGATTATTGTTTGTATATTTGTGTAAATCATGGACACTACATAGATGCCCATTGTAATCCATTTGTAGCATAGCGAGACGTCTAATTAGCATTAAATTTGTGCATAGTTTCTCTTTGTAGGAAAGGGTGACCATATTTAGTTTATTGGAAGACTTAGACCTTTAAAGAACCCTACATTTGGAAGCCTATTGTTTATCTCTTGTGTGCACCTAGTACAAATTTTGCTATAGGGAGAAATATCTCCTTCACATGATAAGGGTATTAACACAAGTCAAATTTCAATGTTTAGAAGAATTATTTTTTTTCTTATTGTAATGTTTGGGAAGCTACCAAGTGGCACAAAATCTAGAACCCTCTCCGACCATCCTACTAGTATTCTTTGAACGTAGGTTTTGGAAGCCACCAAGTGCAAGTGTGGCAAGTATGGATTGACTTGTAGTTGGTTGGATGTGTGTTAGAACATGTAATTCAATCATCTCTGACCAAAAGAATAAAACATTTTGTTTAATAAAGGATAGAGAATAGCCTAGAAGTATTTTCTCAAAAATTTACAAAGGAGAAATGTTTTTTTATTATCCAATGTTTGTTTTTAGAAATAATTAACTTGTATATATCATAGTTACATCCTTTCATAAAGAATTAAGGGAAAATTATCCTTGGAATTGGAACTAAGATTTTAGAGAAACAACCCTTGGAATAAATATACTTAAATTAAAGATGAATTTATAGCAATGAATAAGCTATTATTAATTTGATAATTTTTAGATTAGAAGATAAACCATAATAATGGAATATGTCATTGATCTGTGTAATGAAGTAATTGTGGTAAAAACAATATTACTTATGGTTGACTACTTCATTATTAGGATAAGTTGATTGAGGTTTTGATTTATTAAATGGGTAAAGAATATGCTAAATTATTTTTAAGAAATAAATTAGAGAAACTTTGTATGAATTTAATTGAAAATAAATTAAAGGGATTTTTTTGGGTAGGTTAATAAAAATTATATTATGTTAGAAAATTTGAAGGCTCCCAAAGGCCTTTTACATCATCAAAAAGCTTAGGAACAATAGGTATAATCCGTAATCCAAGAGGAAATAAGAAAATAAACCTTAGAATTACATGTAGAACTCCACCTATTACATTGGCAATAAAAAATACGAGCATCCAAGGAAAAAATAACTATCCTTGAAATCCAAAAGGAAAGAAGTAGTACCAACAACGATTAGGGAAGCTCACTAGGAATAACCCGGAACAAGCACCAAAAATGAACTAGTAGGAAAACTACCAATCAAAACTTTCCATGGCCTCCTTTTGTTCATCTACCTTTTTGACCACTTTTTGAACAATTTCTAAAAAATTTCCATCTATGGCTTCCCTCTTTTTAGCTAACACTTCAGGATCTTCACCAGGGAAATTATCACAGTAGAATAACAAGTGCATGGTATTTCTAAAGTCCTTTAGCGATTTCACAGTGCATACTAGTAGGGTGATGGTTGTGGAACAATAATTAATTGCATGGGATTGCAATAGTTTGACTCCAGGATCTCCTCCATCCTCAGATGGAATGTCATGGATTTTTTTTTGGTTTGCACAAACCTATATTGGAGCCACCTCAAAACCCTCCTCTAGATGAAGTAGTCTTCCACCTTAACTTTATTTTTCATATCCTCATCTTTTGGGCTTCCAAAATTCTTTGTTTTCTTCCCTAAATAAGTTGACAAGGGTACAATAGAGACTTCCTTATCAATGGTCACCTTGGGCAGATTCAAAATTTCAATTTTGGGGACATTGCCATGGGGAAGTTTGAGCAGCAGATGGGAATACAAAATTTTAAATAGACCCTAATGGAAAGGGAAGGCTTAATTCTTATTCTTCCAGGGGCATCAATAGTATAAGAGATGGAATAGAACAAAAGGTAAGGAATTTTGATCAGAAACACTTCAGGGAAGTGATTTAAAAAATCTATGTGGAAGCTTCCAAGGGTGGCCTCCTGGTCATCCACTGTAATGTATTCCATTATAGAATTCAGAATTTTCTTTCACACGAGAGATCACTCCTTGACATCCCCTTCTTCACCATATCTTGTAGAGAAGATTCAACCCATATCAAAATATATTTAACCCAACTCAACCACATTTAGTTTCCAAACTAGAACCTCTCGTATGCTATGAAAAACCAACCACTATATCCTTATTCATATTATAACAAAACAAGAACAAGGATCCAATTTTGAAAGTTATTTTCATAATGTTTATATTTTATTTATACATTACATATCATGAATATAATAATCGACATGTGGTGGTATGATTCACACAAGTTAGACATTTTTGTAGTTTCTAACTTGGAATTTAAGCTCCTATTTTTGCTTCTTCCATGCTCTCTTAATAAGGTGTAGATACCACTCTTAATGGACTACTTTTAAATACTTAGTAGACATTAGTTTAATTTATTTTCCTTTCCCTTTTTTCCATATACATCGTTAGAGTAATTTTTTTTCTTAATAGTTAAAAAGACATGATTTATATTTTTATTTGGTTGATATTTTGTTTTTGTAATTCGTTGGTGTTAATAGCAGCATGTCAAATTCTAATAAATGTTTACTTAATTCCTCCAATGTAAGTAATTTGGTGAGGAGATAAAATTGATAGATATTCTTAAAAAATATGCCCATTGTCTCTTATGTTCAATATTTGTAATATGATACAATATTATTGTCATATCTATTTATGGGGTGTAACACCCAACCCCCTTTGGATTCATACCTTGGATGTCCTATTTGAAGTAGCCAAGCCCTCATTGTTTATCCACATACTCTATACTTAGAATGAGCTAGTTTATAGGGGTTTACTTAGGCTATACTTGAGTTATTCTACAACTAACCTACCAACATTTGTAATATAGTTGTGTACTTAGTTAGTTTGCAACCACTCCTAAGTTATAGCATTGGGAAATATTATTTTTATTATGGATAAGAATGAATTGTTATATGTTCTTGGAAGGATGCATTTATCTCGGCACCATGAGCATGTCATGGAGGGCATTTTGTATCATAGCTATAATGATAACTAGTATTATAGAGATTATATCTCCATTTCTAATATTTGAAACTATACACACTGATGAGAGGTCAAGGGAACTATCAAGACTAATGAGAGCATGGATTAGGGGAATGATCCAATAGATAAAAGAGATAGGTGTGACCTTTGTGTAGGCGTGAGACATTCCCTGACATCAAGTTAAGCCCCCAACTAGATTCATGGGTCAAGTTAGAAATATGGAGGAGGGCGAGAAGTAGGAGGTGCCACTCATCACTTTGAGGAAGAAAATATAAAAGAATATCCTAGATATGGAGAAAATGGAGATATAGGAGTCATATCATAGAAGTGGTAGGGTGAAGGATGATGTCTAATATATTGAACACAAGAGTAAGAGAACTTTGGTGGACATCCAAGTGGATGTTGAGGAGGAAACTACCCTAGAGAATAGAAAAAAGGGTAATAAAAAATTATACACAAAAAATATAGTAATGGATATGATCCATACAAAAAGAAACCCTAGTAATTAGTCTAAAGATTAAAATTATAACTTCACATATATAGATGTGCAAACATAGATATAAAATAAAATGCTAAAATGAAATAAATTTTCTACTAAAAATTATAAATGTAGGTACCTCAAAGAGATGATATGATTTGATTTCTTGTGGTCTATCTCATCTTACTATTCAAATTTTACTATAGTTGATACTAGTCTATCATCTTCAAATATACTCAAATGATGGGTTAACATGAGAATATGTTCACTTGTGTACATCATTCAAGAAAAATATTACAAAATGAGGGTAGTAGTCGCATGAGTGGGTTGAGTTTTACGTTGGTTTTGCTAGACATAAAACTATCATAGATAGATAAGAGGTCTAGATTTATAGAAAAGTATGATGGAAAGAGAGAGGAGTGCTTAAGGGATATTAAAACAATGTGAGATCCCATCCTATTGAGATAGACGATAAACCTTGGCCATGCATTGCAATATGTGTCAATAATTAGGACCAAAGAGAAAAAATTGAGTGAATTAGGGTAACATCTCAGGGGATGGTGAGAAGTAAGCAATAGCCTTCCAACAGGAAAATTTACACTCGCATAAATAATGTATATGGATAAACATAGATACTTTTGGCATATCATATTGAAGGCTTAACATTTTATACCATTTAATATATATCATAACTTTTTTCTTCTAACCTCATTTTTTAGTACATGAACATCTATTTTTATTACTTATTGAAATATTAGGAATAATAAAAACTATAAATGATATAACCTTTATGAATTAATATGATGTATAAGAATAATATTATGTAAGTGATGAATCAAATGCATGTAGTGCAATGTGATTTAACATGTACATTATTAAAATAAGTAAGACTTTATAGTAAATATTTATAAGAACTTAAAGAAACTCACAATTGTTTTGTGCTCAACGCTTACGAAGCAGGTAAATTTTATATGGATAAATAAATAACACCCAAAAGAATAATGGACTTCAGTTTAGAAACTAAAAATTTAGTCTTCCTTATAAAATATTTTGATAAATTTTGTACTTTATTTTGAGCTTAATAAAACACTATCGTCCTTCCTATAGTATAAGTCAAGTAGTGAATAAACTCAAGAATGCATGTTCATATAATGATCCATATAGTGGAGTGCTCCATAAAAGAGGCTCAAATATAAGGAATACATGGTTCATAAAGGAGAACAAAATATTGATGCTCGAAGATAAGAATATATGATCTCATGTACATGTAATGTTCATGTATAGAAGCAAGAATCTCATACAGATAAAGATGATGTATGATAGAAGGAAAAATATAGAGATATCTTGAAAATTTGGTGTACATGTAGAAAATAGTTGTATACTATCTTTCCAATAGGTTTCCTCCCTTATTTTATTTTATGATTTTCTTTTATTTTTTGAAATATATGCTCTTTGTTTTCACACATGTAAGATGCACCTATTTCATTATTTTTTTGAGTTGATTATTTTTATCAATTATTATTTGTTTCTTTATTCAAATTGTAAGATCTTAAAGGATATTTTATTGATAAACCATACAACTAGTTCCACAACCACTCTGGAGATGGTGTAATTATTTTTAAAAAATAGATTTATAGAATTATAATGATTTTGGTATAATTTTTGTAGGTAGGAAGATAATTTGAACGTTGATTTTTGAAACTAATACTTGACTTTGTAATTTAATATCACATGTAAAATATTTTGCTGAGTTGTGGGAGAATTTTGATAACTTTTTTATCTATGTTTTGCAAGGTTTGACCAATTTTTGTTGAATTTTTCGTAAATATTTTTAAAAATCATGCTTTTTGTGATGAAGTAAAGAAAAAATTTATAAGTTCATACCACACCTTATAATTTTTGTGATGAAAGTAAGGGAAAATTTTAAAATTTCATATTACACCTTAGAAATATTTCCTAATAATGCTATAAAGATAGAATTTTTAGGGTAATTAGGTATGGAATGGAAATGTATGCATGTTATAATTATGAGAATAATATGTGAAATTTAGGGACTTTTTTTTATCTACACCCTTAAAAAATAATGTTCTTCCACTATGTTTCAATACACTTATCTAAATTATATTCAAAGATTAATTTTTTTATTTAATGTAGACCCCTTTTCACTAAAACTTGGTGGTTGTTTCAGAAAAAAACATGAAAAACATCAAGGAGCGATTCCATGAAAAGCACAAACATGGATGCCAAGTCCTTTTCCAATAGAATAAAAAGCACTCCAAAAAGATCTCCTTTCTTTTGATTTATATTCTCTCTTTCTCCATGTAATTTGTTTTCTCATTCTTACATGGATGGTTTTGAATATTAGTTTGAATTCATTGATTCTAATGATTTAGCAACCCTAATTTTAGGGTCTTGCAATTTTGGAAGCAATTATTTTAATTTACATTGGGCTGATTTTGTGGGTAGACAAAAAGGACATTAGGATAAGGTAGGTGAGATTAGCTGACGTGGATTTGAAAAACTATGGTGTGTCAAATGGAAAGGGCTCTTTATTGGGGTCTCTTTTTCTTCAATTTTAAGATGCACCCACTTGCACTCATTCACTATTTTCACAAAAATAATTGCAATTTATCATTGTAGTGGAAACAAAAAAAGGGCATTTATGTGATAATTTACATGCAATGATCTACTTTGTTTTGGTTTGTAAGTGCTTTTCTTTATTGTGAGGTTTGGATGATCCTAAAACAAAATGATGTGGAGATATGTATGGAGGCCTTTGAATTTTATTTTCTAGGTCAATTTTTTTTTGTAGTACTATGGGATATGAAGTAAACCATTCATTACCCAAATTTAATATTTTATAGATAGTAGATAGACTATAAGTTTCATGATGTAGATATAAACTAGTATGTAGACTATGAGAATAAACTAGAGTGATTAGCTGAAACATGGACTAGAAAACCATTGTACAATAGTCAAAATCAAGCAAAAGAGATACACCATGTATTTCTATGCAAATGGCTATAGTGTATTCTATCTCTTCGTCATCAAGAGATAGAGTGATGTCATGAAAAACATGAAAATAGTCAAATTATTTTAAGATTACTTTAAATTGAGCTATAAAAGATTCATTATAATCATGTTGTATAACATTTATAAAATATACAATATACTTTATATTTAACTAAGAATTGAAATTTTAGTGCACAATGATGTTATTTTTAGACATATGTACATAAGTATGACCTATTTACTTTTAATTTTGTATGTCTTTGACTTGTAATTGGTAGGAAAGTAGAGGATACACCATACATGATATATATAAATACATATTTACTTGCTTGCTTTCATCTAAGATCATTGGAGTAAAAGGCTAGTCCCAAAATAGATCTTTTTTATGAATCTCAGAAAAATATTTCTTCATTATTTTTAATAAGATCTGCTTATTCCTACAAATGCTTATGCATGGTCCTATTGATACTAGTTTAAACCATTGAAATAGTGAACCACCAAGCCTAAAGTATATTCTTGGTAGATGGACAAAAGATTCAGGTTCATGTGCATGAATAACTTGGAATTTTTCTTTGTCTTTGACCTCTATATCATGTGCTTCATTCAATCTAGTTTTCTTATAATCATGATATTGTCTTGTTTCTTCTAAACATTCACTTAAAGCATCATAATAATTTCTTGAATTAGATGAACTTGGAATGTCAAAATTACGTGAAGAATGAAACACTATTTTGAGCGATGATTCACTTGATTATCTTGTACCAGTCTCTACTTTCTTTTTTATATTTTCAATCAAGTCCTTTTGTTTTAGATTCCTATATGTATGAAGTTCAAATGAAATAAATGGCATATACATTATACTACCTATATCAATAGGTAACATAATATCAAGTTGCCAATGTAAATAGGATTCAAATATCTCAAAATTTTCATCCATAGCTTCTCTATAGGTGAATTGCAATGCTATGTCTAGCTTACCCTTAGATTTTTAAATTAATTTTCTAATGCCAAATTTAATAACTTTTAATATTTCATTTTTAATTATGGACTCCATATATCCTTCCATAATAATTAAAGTTTGTAATTCAATTCTTTTGAAGTTGCAAACCTTATACCTCCCTAGTTTAATATATACTAAATAATGAAATTTACAAATTTTTAAATTTATAATATTTTGATGTAAAAAACCTCTTAACTCCCAAATATTTTAAATTTGCAAAATTTCAAAAACCTCCAATATTTTTAAATATCATTTTATCTCAAAAAATGAAGAACTTAAGAAAATAAATCTTCTATCTTAAAAACTTTAAATATCTTCAATTACTTTAAAAAACTGAAATAAACTAATTGAAATTGAAATCCTTATCACTCCACACTTTTAAAAACTATATATATAGTGTGTGTGTGTGTGTGTGTGTGTGTGTGTGTGTGTGTGTGTGTGTGTGTGTGTGTATAGACCTTACAACTCCAATTTTAATCTCCTTTATTCTAACTTATGACTTTAATTAAAGCATTTGAAAACCTTTAATTTTTAACTGATATTGCTTTCACTTTGATTAACTTGTGCTTGCTTACGAATGTGCTAACAACTCTTGCTTGGTCATATTACACTTGTTCACTGGATACACTAATAACTCTACATTCCAAGTTAAGTATCATATAACAAAATAAACCCTAATATTGTGTTGAACTCTACATGCAATTCAATTATTCGATTGGCTTATTTTTGTGATAATAGTCTTTGTATATCCATGTTACTTTTGTTGGCTATTGACAATATTGCTTGACATTACTTCTTGTAGGTGTAATATGAATGTTAGTCTACTCACCTTCATTGTTAATATTTTTCCTAATGCTCATCAATTCACCTCCCTCTCTAGACTCTTCACTAGTATCCTCTCTGGTCTCCTCACTATGTTGGTCTTTTCACTTGACACTATTGAACTCTTTGCTCCTCTACTAGTCTCCTTAATGCTATGAAGCATTGATCTCTTTGCTTTACCACTAGTCTCTTAACTTTTTTTTTGCTGGATAATAAGGGGTTGTACTTGGGTCCCCCACCCATGAAAAATTAAAACTCTCTTCTTTAGAGCTTGATAATTTACAAATAGATACACTTCTCATCTTAATTGAGATGCTATAGCTAAAAACCTACAACATTTTATATAAAATGTTTGAATTCTTGATTTTTCATTTTTTGGATATTTTCAATTTTCTATATGAATATCAAAACTTCACATCTACTATCTATGCATTGCATCTTAGTAGAGTAATATTTCCAAAACATCGCACTATCATAGTCTACTTTACCAAATTTGAATTGCTAGTTTCCTTCAGTCATCCATTTTGACTATTTTTCTTTTGTAGCATAGGTTCTTCCTCCTATAAAGTGACAAGATCTGAGAATGCATTTTTGTACTTCAAGATCCTAATGTAGTATCTAGTTGTAACACATTTTGTAGGATCTTCATTTTTAGACAATTGATCATCATCGATTATTTCATAATTAGCTTCAAGAATGTCATATGAGGTGCTAATATTTTACATGGAACCATATGGATGGTCTTTAGTAACTATTTAGATTTCATCAATGATCTGCTTAACATTCTCCGTTTGATGTTGAGTCTTATGTTGCTCCCCTGATTCTTGTTATACAATTGGTGCTTCTATAATATGAGCTTCTTTCTTTTGAACGAGAACATTTGAAGATTTTGAATCATTCACATGCAAGGCCTTCTCCACCATGGAGTAATTAAAGTATTATTGAATGTTCGAATATATCTTTTTCATGTGGCCATATTTTTGACAACCATAACATCTTATGGAGAAGTTTTCATATTCAATATTTTGAATCCATTCTCCTTTTATAGAGGAGATAGTAATGGATTGAGGTCTAGGAACTGAAACATCCATCCAAATAGCCAATATTTCTTTAATCATATTAATTTTTTTTATTATATGGATGAAGGAGTTTTGAAAGGGTCTCCAAACCTTTTAACAAAGCAGATAAGTCACCAAAAAGGTAACTAAATACTTCAATGAATAAATTTTTCTCTATTTGGGCATCCATATACTAGAATGCACCAATTGCATTACCAATTTTGGTGGATATATTCTCTCCCTAAAACTCCACAGGGAGAAGATTCACCTAGACTGGGAAGCCATTAAATTATTCTATAAAAGGGGTTGAAACTAGGAGTCCAAGGTCTTATATAGACACCCCTTTTTCCAAAAAACCAATTATATCTATAGTCTATTACCTCATATCTATCTGTTAAATTATAAAAGGAAACAAAAAAGGAATTTTTGGGTAGGAGATTTACTTGGAATTTTGTACTCTACCAAAATTTAATGTATCCTTTGAGCTCCTCCAAGCCTGGTCTTCTGACCTTGAGTTTGTATATAATTTTTACCACTTCATAATAAATCATATCCAACCCAAATTCATCCTCCAAATTTTTGAGAGAGTGTATATTTTAATCTACCCAAGAACCCAAATATCCTTCAGACATATTTTTTATAAATAAAAACCTAAGGTTTACACATGACATACGGTTCATCCAACCCACATTGCGATTGATGGTGCTTCTTATAATCCTTTAGTTTCCTCTAAATTTTTCCATCGCCTACCTCTGCAACTTCGTAAGGTCCTTCCTATCCATATCCATTGTTGTGCTTATTGTAGCCTTTACATTCACTATAGCTCATCACATGCTATCCATATCCATTTTTGTGCTTGCCCTAGCCTCTGCATTCGTTGTAGGTCATCACATACTACCCATATTCATTATTGCTCTTTCCATAAGCTTCACATTCACCAGATATGATCATAGTCTCTACGTTGATAATAGCTAGCCACAACCATCCCTTACCATTTACTATAGCTAGCCATAATCATCCAAAGAGTAGCAATTCACTAGGCTTTAACTAACTAGTCTCTTCACTTGATACTAGTGCTAGATGATATAATATTTTTGTTTGGATCAACTCTAGACATTGCTCTTCTTCTATTGGAGATGTTGTATAATTCCCTTCTATATTTTCTTCTATTGGAGATGTTGTATAATTCCCTTCTATATTTTCTTCTATTGGAGGTGCTGATACTAATGTTATTTCAAAAATATCTCTAATACATTTACATATTCAATAGCTCTTTTTATCATTTTTTTATTATTTACTATCTAGACTATTTTTCATAATGATAACTCTCTACTTCTACCTTGATAACTTTCTATTTACCTTTATTTTTTTATTTTTTTATAGAAAACATCACTTTTGGGATGCCACTTTCAGGTATGACCAAAGGAGATAGGGGTATCTATTCCACCAAAATTTCCCAAGGCTCACACTTGGCTTATCCCTCGACACACTCAATTAGCATGCCTATCCCAAAGTAAATTATTCAATAAACCACACATGTAGCAGCCAAAAAGGATGACAAAAAACCATTTACTCAAGGCTCATACAGATTACAATAGTCATAAGGATTTCTTCATACTACTTTCACCATGACTAGCACTAGCAAAACCCTCATTATCTTTTTTATCAAAGAAATAATTCTATGTTTGAATCTCTTAAGAGCATCCATGTGAAAAACTGGTTAATCCAGGTGATCTTTATCAAACCTCTATTCACTCCCTAATTAGTAATAGCATCATCCACCTTATTTATAGATCTTCACACATGAAAGTACTCTAGGAATTGAAATGAGTGATAGAGTTCTCTTATAGTATGAATAATATCATGTAGCATCCACATAGATAGTGAGGAATATTATTTCTAGTCTTCTAATTATTTGATGATCACCTCAGAATCTCCCTCAACATAAATATTCTAGTCATTTCATTTAAGGGCCCATAAAAAACCTTCAATGAGGGCATGTGTATCAACATGATCGTTAGTAGTATCTTCAAGGCTAAAGAAAAATTGCCTCTCATATTTCCTTGGTCATCATGAAAGAAGCCATCCGTACCAGATTTACTTGGGTTTCCCTAAGATGTGCCATCAAAGTTGACCTTAATAAACCCTTTATAAGGAGATTTCCAACTAATTTGTGTGTTATTATTAGAGGTTTTATTTATTTTTTATTGGGCACCAAATGATCGTCATCTAAATGTTGGCCCAACCATTGAATCTTGATATCTCTACTATTTTTATTTAGGGGTTTATCCCAAATCTCCCACTACTTTACCAAAATATATTTAGTCACTACCTTTTCAATAGAAATCTAGGTTTAGAATTAGGGGATTCTTTCCTCCCTAAAAATTATTTTATTTCTCCATAACCAAATTGATCAAATAATACAAGTGGGAGTCCATTCACATATGGATCTAATATATTCAATATTGGAGTTTTAGCCAACCCACTCCAGAATTAGATCCCTTATAGTCTAAAAATTATGGAGGGTTCTCTCCAATATTTTACAAAGTCCTACTAGAGTAGGGTTATGCATAAGGGGTCGGCCCCAAAATGTATTTATAAAAAATTGATGAATCAATTTTGAAATCCAAGAGAATAGTGTTCACATGCATTTAGAATATTCACTATTATTAGAGGTAATGTTGGAAATTTAAACTTAAAATGGTCAAATTATTATAAAATTGGGGTGAATCAACCCCAAAAAATTTGCACCCATTTTGTTTTGGCTAATGGACCTGGTCAAGGGTACCAAATATTAGCCAGTTTTAAATTTTGAAAATCCCAATTTTAGCCAATTTTGTGATAAATAGTCACTATGCATATTCGTTTACTAGAGAGATCGAGCAAAGGGGAAAGAAATGAAAATATGGTTAATGGTTTTAGTGTTAGCTTCATAATTTATGCTTATTAAGGGGCCATAATAACCTCTCTTCATCAATTTATTATTAGCTCATATTTTATCTTGCATCACCAACCAAAAAAAAATGGAGATCTTAGGCCAAGCACATTTCCTCTACATTCTTTGCCAAAATTGAGTCATATCCCCATTAAAGTTCACCTCCATAATAAAATTGTAAGCCTTCTTGGAATTAAATTTTTCATATCGAATTTTCCCTTATATTAACAAGTATGGAACCTTGCAATATGAAAGCTTCTTGCTAGAGATGATTCCCCAAAGTTTTTTTTTTATCAGCTTCCCTAATTTGATTAGGAGAAGATCAAGAATATTTTAAAAATTGAAGCACCATCCTACCAATATCATGGGGAATGGGATGGCCATGAATGTAGTTCTTCTACAGCATAGGTTCTTCTTCCTGTAAAGTGACAAGATCTGACAATGCATTTTTGTATTTCAAGATCCTGAGGTAGTATCTAGTTGTAACACATTTTGTAGGATCTTCATTTTTATACAACTAATCGTCACCAATTGTTTCATAATTAGCTTCAATAATATCATATGAGGTGCTAATATTTTACATGGAACCATATGGATGGTCTTTAGTAACTATTTAGATTTCATAAATGATCTGCTTCACATTATCCTTTTGATGTTGAGTCTTATGTTGCTCCCTTGATTCTTGTTAGAAAATTAGTGCCTCTGTAATATGAGATTCTTTCTTTTGAATGGGAACATTTGAAGATTTTAAATCATTCACATGCAAGGCCTTCTCCACCATGGAGGAATTAAATCATGATCGAATGTTCGAATATCTCTTTCTCATGTGGCCATATTTCTGACAACCATAACATCTTATGAAAAAGTTTTCATATTCAATATTTTGAATCCATTCCCATTTTATAGAGGAGATAGTAATGGATTGAGGTCTAGGAAATGAAACATCCATCTAAATAGCCAATATTTCTTTAATAATATTATTTTTTTTTTATTATATGGATGAAGGAGTTTTGAAAGGGTCTCCAAAATTTTTAACAAGGCAAAGCAGTCACTAAAAAGGTAACAAAATACTTCAATGGATAAATTTTTCTCTATTTGGGCATCCATATACTAGAATGCACCAATTGCATTACCAATTTTTGTGGATATATTATCTCCCCAAAACTCCACAGGGAGAAGATTCACCTAGATTGGGAAGCCATTAACTTCTTCTATAAAGGGGTTGAAACTAGGAGTCCAAGGTCTTATATAGATACCCCTTTGTCCAAAAAACCTATTATATCTATAGTCTATTACTTCATATCTATCTGTTAAATTAGAAAAGGAAACAAAAAAGGAATTTTTGGGTAGGAGAGTTACTTGGAATTTTGTACTCTACCAAAATTTAATGTATCCTTTGAGCTCCTCCAAGCTTGCTCTTCTACCCTTGAGTTTGTAGATAATTTTTAGCACTTCATAATAAATCATATCCAACCCAAATTCATCCTCCAAAATATTGAGAGAGTGTATATTTTCATCCATCCAAGAACCCAAATATCCTTTAGACATATTTCTTATGACTAAAAACCTAGGGTTTATACATGACATATGGTTCAACCAACCCACATTGTGATTGTTGGTGCTTCTTATAATCCTTTAGTTTCCTATGAATTTTTCCATCGTCTACCTCCACATATTCATAATATCCTTCCTATTCATATCTTTTGTTGTGCTTGTTGTAGCCTTTACATTCATCGTAGCTCATCACATGCTATCCATATCCATTGTTGTGCTTGCCCTAGCTCTGCATTCGTCGTAGCTCATCACATACTAGCCATATCTATTATTGTGCTTTCCATAAGCTTCACATTCACCATATATGATCACAACCTCTACGTTGATCATAGATAGCCACAACCATCCCTTACCATTCACTATATTTGGCCATAATAATCCAAAGAGTAGCAATTCAATAGGCTTTAACTAACTAGTCTCTTCACTTGATACTAGTGCTAGATGATATAATATTTTTGTTTGGATCAACTCTAGACATTGCTCTTCTTCTATTGGAGATATTGGATAATGCCTTCCTATATTTTCTTCTATTGGAGATGCTGAGACTAATGCTATTTCAAAAATCTCTCTAATCCATTTACATATTCAATAGCTCTTTTTATCAATTTTTTATTATTAACTATCTAGACTATTTTTCATAATGATAACTCTCTACTTCTACCTTGATAAATTTCTATTTACCTTTATTTTTTTTATGGAAAACATCACTTTTGGTATGTCACTTTTAGGTAAGACCAAAGGAGATAGGGGTATCTATTCCACCAAAATTTCCCAAGGCTCGCACTTGGATTACCCCCTCGACACACTCAAATAGCATGCCTAGCCCAAAGTAAATTATTCAATAAACCACACATGTACCAGCTAAAAAGGATGACAAAAACCATTTACTCAAGGATCATACAAATTAGAGTAGTCATAAGGCTTTATTCATACTACTTTCACCATGACTAGCACTAGCAACACCCTCAATATCTTTTTTTATCAAAGAAATAATTCTATGCTTGATTCCCTTAAGATAATCCATGTCAAAAAATTGGTTAATCCAGGTGATCTTTATCAAACCTCTATTCACTCCCTAATTAGTAAGAGCATCATCCACCTTATTTATAGATCTTCACACATGAAAGTACTCTAGAGACTGAAATGAGTGATAGAGTCCTCTTATAGTATGAATAATATCATGTAGCCTCCACATAGATAGTGAGGAATATTATTTCTAGTATTTTAATTATTTTATGATCACCTCGGAATCTCCTTCAACATAAATATTCTAGTCATTTCATTTAAGGGCCCACAACAACCCTTCAAGGGGGGCATGTGCCTCAACATGATCATTAGTATTATCTTCAAGGCTAAAGAAAAATTGCCTCTCATATTTCCTTGGTCATCATGAAAGATGCCATCCGTACCGGCTTTACCTGGGTTTCCCTAGGATGCACCATCAAATTTGAGCTTAATAAACCCTTTATAAGGAGGTTTCCAACTAATTTGTGTGTTATTATTAGAGGTTTTATTTATTTTTGATTGGGCACCAAATGATCGTCATCTAAATGTTGGCCCAACCATTGAATATTGATATCTCTAATATTTTTATCTAGGGGTTTATTCCAAATCTCCCACTACTTTACCAAACTATATTTAGTCACTACCTTTTCAATAGAAATCTAGGTTTCGAATTGGGGGATTCTTTCCTCCCTAAAAATCATTTTATTTCTCCATAACCAAACTGATCAAATAATACAAGTGGGGATCCATTCCCATATGGATCTAATATAGTCAATATTGGAGTTTTAGCCAACCCACTCCAGAATTAAATCCCTTATACTCTAAAAATTATGGAGGGTTCTCTCCAAGATTTTGCAAAGTCCTACTAGAGTAGGGTTATGCATAAGGGGTCGGCCCCAAAATTTATTTATAAAAAATTGACGAATTAGTTTTGAAATCCAAGAGAATAGTGTTGACACGCATGTAGAAGATTCACTATTATTAGGGATAATGTTGGAAATTTAAACTTAAAATAGTCAAATTACTATAAAATTGGGTTGAATCGACCCCCAAAAATTTGCACCCATTTTTTGTGGCTAATGGACCCTGGCCAAGTATCCCAAATATTATCCAGTTCTAAAATTTGAAAATCCTAATTTTAGCCAATTTGGTGATAAATAGCCGCTATGCATATTCTTGTACTAGAGAGATCGAGCAAAGGGGAAAGAAATAAAAATATGGTTAATGGTTTTAGTGTTAGCTTCATAATTTGTGCTTATTAAGGGGCCATAATAGCCTATCTTCATCAATTTATTATTAGCTCATATTTTTTCTTGCATCACCAACCAAATAAAAATGGAGATCTTGGGCCAAACACCTTTCCTCTACATTCTTTGCCAAACTTGATTCCTATCCCCATTGAATTTTACCTCCATAAGAAAATTGTAAGCTTTATTGGAATTGAATTTTTCATATCGAATTTGCCCTTATATTAAAAAGTATGAAACCTTGCAATATGAAATATTTTTGCTAGAGATGATTCCCCTAATTTTATTAGGACAAGATCAAGAATATTTTCCAAATTAAAGCACCATCCTACCAATCTCATGGGGAATGGGATGGCCATGAATGTAGTTCTTGATTCAACTTCAACAATCCTCTTTGAATGCCTCCTTCAACTCAATCAAGTAACTATCTTATTTTAAAAGTTTATATTGGTTCCATGCATCCTCCTAGAAGACAGCATGGTTGCCATATTTGATCTTACAAAATGTTGTAGACTGCACCCACATGTTGTGGGATGTCATGCTTGTCTAGAGAAAAAGAACCTAAGAGAAAGTATTAATGTCTTATCAATTCCTTCCTATCCACCTCAAGGATATATTTTTTCTTAATAAATATAGCCCAAAATAGGTTCTCTCCATTACAAAATATCCAAAATAATTTTCCATTAAAGGCTTTGTTGAATATTTGAAGATATTTGATTCCAAGGCCCCTCTCTTGGAGAGTTTTGAAAATATCTTTCCCGAAAATAAGATACCATTTACTTTCTAGATAGAGAGCAACCCAAAAAAAATTCTTTTGAATTTTGTGGAATTATTTTAGATTCTTTATAGGTGCTAATAAAGCAGATAAGAAGTAAACTAGAAGAGCTTGGCTAAGAGACTTGAGAAGGGTTAATATACCAGTAGAGGAAATCCATTTGAAATTTCATCCTTGCAACCTCTCTCTAAATTTAGAAATAATTTCACTCCAATTTAATATTTTTAGATTAGATTAAGTCAAAGGAAGGCCCAAGTACTTGAGATGAAGAGAGAAGTTCTCAAAGCTGAGAAACATAGAAATATTTGCTTGGACACGAATAGGTGTGTTGAAGAAAAAAGGAATAGGATTTGGATTTCAATTAATTGACTATCCAACTTTATTCTAAGTTGTATCCCTTTATAAATTATCCAACTTTCTTTTGAGTTGGCTTCCTCTATCAACTGTCCAACTTTATTTTGAGTTGGATTACTCTATTAATTATCAAAATTTCTTCTAAGTTGACCCTTTCTATCAATATACTTGATGTCTAGTATTCATTATTCCTCCTTAAACCAAGTGGAAATACCACATCATCCAAATTATAGTTATTATTTCTTATCCCCTCAATATTCTACTCAATAAGATCTTTAAAAATAGATTCCAAGTCTTCACTACCTTCAAAGTGGACAAACTCTAATTTAACTTTATCAAAATTGGATAAAGTTATATATTAACAATGGTGGCTAATAAAGTGAATTCTATTAAAATGTATAGAGTTAGGTGGTAGCTCTGATACAAATTTTGTATGTTTAAGTCGTACTACCACAAAATATCATAGGTCCTGATATAAAATAGCCAATAATATTAAAGGTCAAAATATCACTAATAAAGAGTAGAATAATATATAAGCCAATTAATATGTCTATCTATATATATAGATATAAAATCCTATGAGGTGCCTTTGTTTGGTTGTTGTTGGTATTTTCCATTATTGAATTTGTTGGGGAAATCATTCTTCTTTCTTTGTTTTATTTATTCTTGAATTTTGATTTCCTCAATAACTTTGATCCGAGCAATGGCTTCTTTGAAAGAGTGATGTTTTTGGATCTACATGGTTGTGAAAATGTGTTTATCATAACTCTTGGCAAACATCTTGACCAATTCAGTAGAGGGGATAGAGAATGTCAAATCATTAATGGCCCCTCACCATATAGAGACATAATCATTAATAGCTTTATCATAAAACTATAAAATACTTTAAATATTAGATAATGAAGTCTTCTTCTGGATGTTGAAGTGTTCTAGGAATAGATTACCCAATTGCTCAAAGGAAGAGAGGCTATGTTGGGGTGAATTGTTAAACCAATCCAAGTCTTGTCCCCAAATGGACATGGGGAATGTTTTTACCATAAGTGAATCACTCCCACTAATGAGGTAGCATGATTATTTTAAGTCTCACAAAATCTCTTTTAGGTCTTCATTCCCTTTGAATTTCTCAAATATGGGTAGCTCAAATTGATGCAGGTGTTGATGGACTGGAATCAAAGGATGGATAGGTTCATTGCAAATCTAACTATAGGTGGGCTTCTAATACCCATATCCACTTGATTATAACTTGAGGATTTTAATTAATTATAATACTTATTGAATTTTATTTTGAGGGGTTTGGGTTGTCTGTGCAAAGTTGATAGGAATGGTAGCATGAGAAGGCTTAGTATGGTACGTATATGAATATGAGTACAAATAAGGTGTAGGAAGTGGATAGGATGAGTGGGTAGGATATGGGAATGTAAATTATTTGGTCCATATGGGAATGAGAGAGGTGGAAGATATGATGACTGAAGAGAATAATATAATGGAAGGGAGTGGTACGGTGGTGGCATAACCAATTGGCTTATTTTGACTAGTGGAGATTGAATTTGGGCCTATGTTAGAACCTGTGACTATGAAGGTGGTAATTATGGAGGAATGATAGGTTGAGTGGGAGTCCACAAAGGATGTTGAGTGAAAAAAGAAGTTTTACTACAATGGGGAGGAGGAGGTTGAGAAGGTGGGATTGGAGAATTTTAAAAAATAAGATGAGGAGATAAATGCTAGGTTGTGCATGCTATGGAGAAGAATAAAGCTAAGAAGTTTAAGGATGAAAAAGAGTTTGAGAATTGAGAGAAGGTTGAATATGAGAAGGTTGAAGAGGAGGAGAAGGATGAGGAGGAAAATAATTTTGAAAAAATCAAGAATAAATAGCATGCATTCTAAAAAAAGGAGTATTAGAAGGAGGGAAATGCAAAAAATGAGTATAATTTGAAGGAGTGGACTCTTGAGGTAGAGTGGCAGGATGAAAGGTGAGTTGAGGGATAGAATTAGAATAGGAAGCAAAAATTGCTCATGGATCAGGAAATGGATTAGGTTCATGGAAATCAAATGAGGGTGGCCCCCAAGGGGTAATATTTTTTGATGAGGAAGCGATATGGGATAAAGAGGGATGATAAGGGTTGGGAAAATAGGGACAACAAACACAATGCCCATGGCTTGGGGTATGAGAGGAGAAATAATAGATAGGAAATGCATAGCTTGAGATTTGGTCTATATTTGGGTGAAAGGAGAAAGGGATGATTGATAACATGGTGTGGGGTCAAAGAGACTCAAGGCAAGTTATCCTATGAAGGATAGGGAAAGAAAGCTTGTTGGGAATTACGAGAAGCAGGGGGCAAGGATTGAGCAATATAAGAGGAGAAAGGATAAAAAGTGTTAGGTTGAAAGTATAGTGGTTGGGTGTGAGGAGGATGGAGACCCCTCACTAGGGGTCTCAAGTAAAATAGTGTAGGTGACATAATGCATTAGGTCTTGATTATGGTACGAAGGCCCACAATGTACCATGTCACTCATATATGGGGTGTGAGAGAGAGAAAATAGACTATGAGGTAGGATGGAGGTTTCCATTGTTGGATGCATGGGAGGATTATTTTAAGAATGGTGGGTCATCCTAGAGGTATCCATGGGATTATGCTCTTGTGCTCAAGCTTGAATTTAGTTTACGACCATGAGGGGATGTAGACAAAGCTAGTGATGGTGGAAAAGAAAAGGTGTGGATTCTTTTATTTTTTGTTGTGTTTTTTTTTGTTTTTTTTTTAAAGTACCTAACTAAGAAAACAAACAATTAAGCATACATCAAATAATTAAAGGAAATAATTTTGTAAATATTTTATGTTATTTTTTTGGTGTTGCTTTTTTGTCAATTTTTTTGGTTATTTTGTTGGGTTTTGTTTTTTTATTTTTTATATGTGTTGTTTTTTTAACTACCCCTAAAATCTACAAAAGGTGGATGGGTGAGATCTAAGGCTATGTTTATGCACACTTTCTGATATACCTGAGAGTAAGTGGAGAGAGAGAATATGCATAAACATTTGAAGGCTACCTAAGGTGGAGATGGTTCAGAGTCTCTAAAATGTAAAATACCTCAAATATCCCTATTAGGGGATGCAAGACGTAATGTTGTCTAGAACTACTCAGGACCAGTCATCCTTCACTTTACCCTCAGGCAAGCTCAATAAAAAATTATAGCTACACACTCACTATTTCTATAGCCCTATGAGTAGGGGCTCTAACCTAGACTACCTTGAGATAATCCCAAGGGTAGTGAGTTTCTCGATGATGAAGTCTAGGAAACTATGCATAAGCAACTAGGATTTTTGGAGGGCCAATACATGATTGGTGATGAAATCCAATGTTGTTTATATATTTCTAAAAGTATGTGCTCAAGTGTGACTAAAATATATGTTTGATTTTCTTTCTAGTTATGTACAGATAAGAGCTAACCTAGGAATGCAAATTCAAATTTCTTTTTTCTAAGATAAATGCTACAAATTAAATCCTAAACTAGAAAATGATGTTTTTTTTACCTAGAATGTGAGAAAAAATTACTATCCCATGAAATAAAAATACATTTTTCTTTAATCAAAGTACAAGAATTGAAACCTATACTAGGAAAGTAGAGTGCAATTTTACTAACCTAAGAATTCAAGAAATTAAAATCTAGACTAATCGAGAAAATGCAATTTTTGGTAAGAAACTCTAAACTAAGAAATAATAACTTCCTATTCTAACAATCAAGCAAGAAAAAAAACCTAAACTAATGGATGAGCAAGTAAAATTTATATTCTAAGATGCAAGAATCAAAGTCTAATCTAGGGAAAGAAAAATGTGAGTACAAGAAAAAAAGGTAAACTAAACTAACAAAAGTAAATTGCAAGGTAGTAAAGTAAACCTATTATAATTAACACAAATTAATAAAACAAGTAAATGAACCTGCTCTTACTATAAAATAAATTGAAAAATAGTAAATAAAATTACTTTAAATGAAATCATATTCTAATGTACCTTACGAAAGTAAATAAAATGTGGAAAATGAAATCTAATCTAAAAAAAAAGCTTTTTAAAATTTGAAAAGAAAAGAAATGTTCCCCTATGCTATGAAAGCAATAACCCTATGCTATAAAAGCAAAAACCTTATGCTATGGAAGCAAAAACCTTAAGCTATGGAATAAAAAACCCTATGATATGGAAGAAAAAACCCTATGCTATGGAAGCAAAAATCTTATTCTATGGAAGCAAAAAAATTCAACACAAATAAGATTCCCAAATTAAATGCTATTATGTAACTAGAGCTAGAAGTGAAGTTGAAAGTGCCTACTTGAGGTCCAATGATTTCTAGATTTTGTATGGGTCTATCACATAGGCTATGTTTTCCCTAAACTTATTTTTTGGTAGAAATCATCTTGGTCCTAACGATTTATAGCAAAACCTATTTGGTTTTTGACGATTTACAACAAAAACTATCCATGTTTGGATGGTTTATGCTAGGAGATACTTCTAGTATCCCTCTTTGTTGGGGTCTATTTTCTTGCCATAGAGGACCAATTTTATGATTTTTCCTACAAAAACCAAAGAATGAAACGTCAAAATTTATAAAAAATATAAAAAGCAATGAATCCTAAATAGTTATGAAGAAAATAAGCTTATACTGAGGGGGGGTGAAAAGTATAAAATATTTTTTTTTACTTTTCAATCCATATGATAACATCAACAATATCAAAGCAATAAACATTGCACACATTATCATACACATGAGAGACATGATTTAACGTGGTTCACCCAATGTGGGCTACTCCATAGAGAAAATATTCCTTATAAATGTTCTCAATGAATTCTTTTGGGAATCAATTCCCTATTACAATGTTTATGGACCTCTGTCCAAAGGATACACCAATCCCCTTGCTCTTTTTCATAGAACTCTATCCACAGGAAAACTCTATCTCCTGTACTCTAGATTGTGGATCTCTATCCACAAAAGAACTCTATCCCCTCTGCTCTGGTTGATTATCTTATAGAAGACTTTTGCCCCCACTATTATGGCTTGTGGATCTCTCTCCACAAAATACCTTTGTCCTCACTACCTTGGCTAATGTATCTCTATCCACTGGATACTACTATCCTCTACTCTATCACCCCCAAAGCCTATTCTCAACTCTGTCTCAAATATGCACCAAAACTTAGTTTCAAAACTTGCTCAAAATTTATCTCAAATCTACACCAAAACTTTATCTAGTAACAATATGCTCTAACTCTACTCAAAAATCATCTCTAACTCTACTCACAAATTTTCTCACAAATCTGATCATAAATCTGCAGTGACCTCTGTCCTCAAGCCTTAACACAAAGCTTAATCAAATCATTAATCAACTCTGCTTAGATCTGCCCCAAGCCTTAACACAAGGCTTGAACAAATCAACCATGCTCTTAATGTTGTTTCACATCTTCACAAGACTTGCTCATTCATAAACATACTCAAACCAATACTCAAAATTTTCACACAATCATTCAATTAATGAAGCATACAAGACTTGCTCATGTATTTCCAACAATGCTTATCAAACAATCCTTTTCACTCCACCTTATGTTTCACAATATTCATTCCAACAAATACTTTAAATAAAGGATGATGTGCCCATACCTTTTTTCTTTGATGGAGATATGTCTTCAAAACCTAACTTACTTACAACCAAATCCTTTTGTACCAATTCAAGGTTAGATAGCAACAATCTATCTCAAAACCTCCACATGATATTTCACCTCAACAAATATTTCATCATACAAAGATGAATAAAATGCAAAACCACTTATACACCTTATTAATCCTAACATTACCAATAAATTTCATCAAGAAGAGTCACCAATTACATAAGCAAAAATTTCATTAACACCTTATATCTCCTACTTGTCATTAATGCATTTCCAAAAGATAAATAAAATATTACTTCACTTTTTATCCCAATGCATTAACAAAATAGACTACCTTAATTTTTGCTCAAGAAGAAATTACTTTTATAATCCTTTTATTGCAAAAATAAAAACTATTTTAAATACCTTATATCTCCCTATCACATACCTTAGCCACCTTATACCTTGGGATATAATTTAATTTTTAATAAAAAATTAATTCCTCTTTGTTGATGTCTACCACCGGGAGCTGAACCTGTGTTGCATGCTAGCCTCGTACCCTAGCCGTCGCTTGGCTACCGTATGGGCTAGCCAACCCACATGCAACCAAAATACAAGACCTCCTTCTTGTCCTTTACCACTGGTGCCAAACCTTAAATAAACCACCCAGCCAAAAGAACCTTCATGTGAATCAAACCTACACCTTCTGCCTCCTACACCACTATGCAAGTCTTGCTTGCCATCTTGGTTGCAACCTCACACGAGTGGGGACACACCTCCTCCATTCTTTGACCTATCTTCTGCACTAAAATTTGCACTATCTCCTTTTTGTTTCCTCTGCCACGTTGAACGTGCAAGGCAAATACTTTATGATTCAAATTTCACCAAGGCTTAGGCTAAACCTTAGCCTTATTAATACACATGCCCACTCTATATTTGATGTCGACTTCTTTTTGCAATTCAAATTTTGGTATTTTGAATTATTATATTTAATTATAATAATAAATCCAAGGGATTTAAATATTATAATTTAAATATTTAAAAACCTTTTGTGCTTTTCCTTTTTAGGGATAACCTTGCCACCATTAATGAATATTTCAACCTTTTCAAAATTACCACCAAGGTAATTTTTAATTCCTTTCTCAAATATTATGGAGAGGTATTCCTTTCTTCTTGCTGCCTTATAACTCATGTGCCACCAAGAGAAATATTCTCACAAATATTTCCATCAATTTAGAACATTAAACCTTTTGATATTAATCAACCTCTTGACATTAATTCCATCGAATTAGGACATCAAACCTCTTGACATCAATGACAACAAAACATGCTCAAATTTCCAACAAATTAAACTCTAGATGCAATTTGATGGAACTATCTAAGAAATATCAAATCTAAACTAGAAAATACTAAATTTATAGGTAAGTAAGCTAAAAGGACTAAATTTTGGAGGAGTTATAGGTGAGAGAGGACACTTTTAAATTCCTTCAAATAGCACAAGTTGGCCTAATAAGGCACTTTGACCTTAATGGTGACAACTGATAGTTAGGCAAAGGACCTTATACCTACCTATAAATTATTGTGGTCATTGTGTAAAACTAGTTACCTGACAAGAGGGGTCTTGATTTTGAGATCAATAAAAATTGTCTGTCTAGATGGTTTTGAATGAAAATTATTTAGGTCATAATGGTTCTATATGGAATCCATGTGTGTTGACAATTTAGGATCAGAGGGCTTTATTTTAGACTAGCCTTTATGGGTAATAATTTGGATAGACTATGATGGATTTTAGACTTGCAATCACAGATAGAAGACACAAAAAGTGAGTAAAATGAGCTAATAACTAACAAAGACACACAAGGGAAAAAGTGAGAGAAGTGGTGATAAAAATAAAAAATTTACAACCTATAAAGCATGTTTGCCTATGTGTGGTATGGGATTTAGATATCCCACTATGATCACCAAAATATGGACAAGAAAGTGTCTCATTTCATTACAATTTAATCAGTGATACAACATATATTTGATAAATTCCCCTTGAGCTACAAAGAGGTTTTCGAATTGTGAAATTCCTTTACAGTATATTTTTTGGCACTCCTACTTTCTTTGACCACCTTAATAGGGGTGGGCTTGCATACCATCACTCATTGAGTAGAATATCCAAACCTACACAACCACATCACTAGTTAGTAGAACCTTTTGGGTCCACCTAAGTTGGACCCAAGCTTATAAAAAGGGATAAACAATAAAACTTAAACCAATGCATTAAATAAAACTCAAAAGGAGTTAAAAACACTAAAAAAATATCTTAATCACCTCTATGACTGATCTATTGTGATGTGACTAACTGTAACTTGGCTCCAATAGGAACCATCTCTATTAGGATAGTTCTGGCTATAAACCATCCTTGTTTGGATAATTTCTAATGTATTGATCTTGGTGAAAATTCCTTCAATGGATGTCTTCTACAGGTTGTCAGGTAGCTCTACTTTGAATTTGATGGTTGTTTGAATCTAAATTTTTAACATGTTCACAAAATAATGGCATGCAAATATATGCACAATATGCTATCCATGGGGTTAGCACAAGTAAATATGGGTTCTCTCAATACATACAAGTGGGGGCTAGAGTAATTTTGACATAGTTTCTCTAAGAATCTATCTCTTTCATACAAATGAAATAAAATGGAGGGATATTTATAGATTTTTATCAAGGGTTAGGGGGTGGTGAGGTGGAGGTGAGGTGGCATGGGTGCACCATGCCTCATCAATATTTTTGGGTGGAGAAATTCCTCACCCCACCCATATGCATTAAATGAGCATGGGTGCACCATGCCCCATTAATGCATAAACATAGATAAAGTATTCACATCATTAATGTAAATGGGTGGATAAAATATTAACCTCATCCATTTGCATTAAATGAACATGGGAGGGGGTGTGGATGCATGGAGATGTGGAGAGTAGGGGGTAAGCTAGACTAGGGTGGTAGGGTAGACTAGAGTGGTGTGCACATAGGCTAGGTGAATGGGATGGTCATATGGTGACCATGGGCTAGGTGTAGAATGGAGCTTAATGGATAAAATAAGCAAAGATGAGTAAATTAAGGTAATAATACAAAACAATTAGATTTTTGGAGCATTTTACAAAATAATTAAACATTAACACTGCACAAGGTATAATGTGACATTTTTAGATGTATGTACTTATTACTTCCTCTAACCATGGAGAAGAGAATTTAAATTCATGATCCTTAATTAAAACCCCTCTATTGGCAAGCCTATCTACACATTTATTTCCTTTCCTTAATGTATGTATAAACCTAATTTCTTCAAACTCTATAGCAAGGCCTTGTATTTCCATAATTATATCTTGTATGTTCTATGGAGCCTTTGTTTTATTTAATATTGCATTTATTACTATTATTGAATCACCTTCCATCTATACTCTATTTCATTTCATTTGTTTGCAAATTTTTTAACCCTTCCAAAGTTACCTAATTCAGCTTCATTAGTTGTCTTAATTCCACTATTGAAAGTGTAATAAGACAATATCTCTCCCCTGTTATTTCTAATATTCCTCCTCCTACTAGTCCTAGATTTTTTTAGATGCTCCATCAAAATTCAACTTGACCAACTCCACTTCTGGTGGTTTCCACTTTATATTCTTTAACTTTTTTATTTCTCCTATATCAAAAATTATAATTCCATTTGATAACATGACTCTATCTATTAATACTCTTCTACTTTAATATTAGGGTGTAATAACACTTAAAACAAGAA
This sequence comes from Wollemia nobilis, assembly GCA_028583015.1. Lineage (NCBI taxonomy): Eukaryota > Viridiplantae > Streptophyta > Pinopsida > Araucariales > Araucariaceae > Wollemia > Wollemia nobilis. The sequence goes on from JAQPPZ010001769.1 coordinate 318,168, forward strand.
AACAAGAAAACACACAAAAAATATAAATAAAAAGGTTTACAAATATATATATATATATATATATATATATATATATATATATATATATATATATATATATATATATATATATATATATATATATTGATCAAGGATAAGGATTCATAAATCCCTATCCAACCTTAGACCAACTTAATGTTTAACATCCCCTAAGTTTCTCAAGAACTATACCATACGATATTTACCTTATGCAAGTCCCTTCTATGTGAGCCTATATCATGTCATGCACATAATTCCATCCATATCATCATTATTTATGAGCTAGAATTACCACCCTTGATAATTGGAAGGTATACATGCATCTCCATACTTCACACAAACCATTATATGTGGGTATGCTACGTACATTGTGAGTTAAGCTATAAATCTTGTCCTCTTACAAGCTATGTTAACTCTTGGTTTGAACTTCTAAATATAGATAACCAATCTCCCTAAGGGGATATCAAGCCCTTAGGTCATCCTCTAAGTTCACCTAGAACTTACACCTTTTATTTTTTTAAAGCTCATAAGAATACAAAGGATAAATCTAGATACTAAATCTAACAAAATATGTGAAATTAATCAAACATAAAACATTCATTAAAGGGAAAACATGCGATAACAATTAAATAGCATTTCAATAAAAATTTTTATCAAAATACAATAATGCTCATTTAATACATAGGCAAATATGGAAAACCCCATACTTTCACTAATTACTTTACATTTAATCCATTGGAGAAATCTCCTCGTAAATATAATCTACTGCATAATCAAGCAAGAAGTAAGGTAGAGAGAAAACTTGTGAAGTGGTCCATCTCATGAATTTTTTCCTCCCACTCTTTCATAGATCAAGTGAGGATAGTAGGGGATCAGAAAACTCATGGATCCGAATAGACATGCTTCTAAATGCATTTATTTATTTATTTTCCAAATTGCAACTATACAATTAATCCAAGCAATTCAACTTTCTAATGCATAGTTGTTATCATAGAAATTCCCTTCTATGACCCCTCTCATCTACTTATGAGAGTCATTCCATAATGCATCTCACCCTATGATTTATTTACAACAAATGATCCAACCCCCACTTAACAATTAAAGCCACATAGCCTTAATTGTTTAATGAAATGGGTTCTTTCACCTCATTTAATTAAAGAATACCACTTTAATTTTCCGCAAATATTTCTTATCATTTCATAAATTAAAGTCTCATACCCTCATTTTACAAAATGAATCATAAACATATTTATTTTCCATAAAACCCTTTCCATTTCATAAAGCAAGGTATCATACCCTCATTTTACAAAATGAATCATAAACATATTTATTTTCCATAAAACCCTTTCTATTTTATAAAGCAAGGTCCCATGCCCTCATTTTACAAAATGAATCATAAACATATTTATTTTCCATAAAACCCTTTCCATTTCATAAAGCAAGGTATCATACCCTTATTTAACAAAATGAAACACAAACATATTTACTTTCCATAAAACCCTTTCCATTTCATAAAGCAAGGTCCCATACCCTCATTTTACAAAATGAATCATAAACATATGTATTTTCCATAAAACCTTTCCATTTCATAAAGCAAGTTCCCATACCCTCATCTTACAAAATGAATCAAAAACATATTTATTTTCCATAAAACCCTTTCCATTTCATAAAACAAGGTACCATTATCTCATTTTACAAAATGAATCAGACATATTTATTTTCCATAAAACCCTTTCCATTTCATAAATCAAGGTCCCATACCCTTATTTTACAAAATGAATCATAAACATATTTATCTTCCATAAAACCCTTTCCATTTCATAAAGCAAGGTCCCATACCCTAATTTTACAAAATAAATCATAAACATATTTATTTTCCATAAAACCCTTTCTATTTCATAAAGTAAGGTCCCATACCCTCAATTTACAAATTATTTTAATTTAAAAATTCCACCACTAAGGGAAACCTTTCTCCTTGAAATGAGTTTCCCTACCTAACTAGAATAGAATAGGGGATTTCCTACGTATCATCCTATAGCCTCCAAAGATAGTGCACTAACATGCTATGCTACACAATGATATTTGGGTGCTAAACAGCTACGCACACAACAAGTTTTTGGTGCTAAACAACTATGCACACAACAAAGGCTTTGGGCACTAAAAAACTATGCACATAGTGAGATTTGCTCTTAGATGAGCTATGCTACACAATAATGGCTTTGGACACTAAACAACTATGCACATAGTGAGCTTCACTCTTATAAGAGCTACGCTACAAAATAAAGAATTTAAGTACTAAACAAATATGCACACAGTGAGCTTCACTCTCAAATGAGCTACACTACAAACAACAAAGGATTTGGGTGCTAAAAAACTATGCACACAATGAAATCTTCTCTACACAAAAAAGGATTCAATGTTAAATAGTTATGCGCACAGTGAGCTTCACTCTTAGACAAGCTACGCTACATAGTAAAGGCTTTGGATGCTAAACAACTATGCACATAGTGAGCTTCGCTCTTAGATGATAAGCTATGCTACACAACAAAGGCTTTGGGTGCTAAAAAACTGTGCACACAACAAGCTTCACTATCAGACAAGCTAAACTACAAACAACAAAGGATTTGAATGCTAAAAAACTATGCACACAACGAAGGCTTCACTACACAACAAAGGATTTGGTGCTAAACAACTATACACACAATGAGATTCGCTCTTATATGAGATACACGACAAACAACAAATGGAATCATGAATGCAATAAATCAACCTGGTCGCCTGTTCCACCAATTTCATTTGGTCATTCAGACCAAGCTTGAGAACCTCTTTCTTTTCAATTTTTAATGCCCTCTTTCCTTCCTCCTCACGTCTCATGTCTCTGCTCCTCTGTTACTCTAGATCTCCCCTTTCTCCTTAGCACCCTCTCCTTTTTCCTTGAATTTCATTCTCCAAACACTACCATTACTTCCACACCTCTTCATCAGGTGTTAGAGGAGACGTCCCTTCCTCCTACCTTTCCAAGGCATAGCCAACATTGAAATCTTCTCTTACTCACGTACGCAAAACCATCCCCTCACTCTAGCAAATCCATTCCTTGCATTAATGGATCCATACCTCCTCACCATCTAGGCTCTGCTCTGGGTGGCCCACCCAATTTTGAGGTAAGCTCTTTTATATGAAATAGATTTTATTGCCTTTTTTTTTAAAACCTGATCACTCATTTATTAAGGATAATCCACCATCTATCTGAATGAATGAATATTTAAAATAAGACATTATTTTTACTCAATAATAAATCATATTTATCATTTAAAATAAATCTATAATTTATTTAATAAATATCTATCTAGAATAAGACATTCTTTTTATTCAAGAATAAATCTATTTATCATTTAAAATAAATCTACCATTTATTTAAATGAATATCTATCTAGAATAAGACATTATTTTTATTCAAGAATAAATCTATTTATCATTTAAAATAAATCCACCATTTATTAAATGAATATCTATCTAGAATAAGACATTATTTTTATTCAAGAATAAATCTATTTATCATTTACAATAAATAAACCATTTCTTTAAATGAATATCTATCTAGAATAAGACATTCTTTTTATTTAAGAATAAATCTATTTATCATTTAAAATAAATCTACCATTGATTTAAATGAATATCTATATGAAACAAAACATTCTTTTTATTCAATAATATCCAAGAAGTTATGAATGCAGTTCATTCATTCCAATTTTTCCACATTGTTGAGGTGAAGTAATGAAATACAATTAAGTATGTGTATAAACAAAGAGGGAGATATTTCCATCAATTAAGTCACATGTCTCTGCCTCGAGAACTTATGATAGCTACTAGGCCATCATTCTGGGGCTCAAGGTGACTACTTATTGATGATTATCCTTAACCGAATGCATGCCTATATGAAGGTATCTATCCTTGTTACCTTCAGAATTATCATCGTTATTTCCCCCAACCTCAAGTACCTAGTATTCAGTGGAGGACTCAACTTATTCCACTTATGAGTGTACCTAATCCTACACATTAGCAATTTGTTACCAATAACATATTCTTCATTATCTAGTAATATTACATAACTTCTTTATTGCACAAAAACCGAGTATTGAAGCATCATTCATTAATACATTGTTTCTTCATTTTCAAAAGTCCATCTAGGAGGGTCATGACATAGGGATTGGGTGATTTGATAGGGTTGGTTTAGCCTCCTCTATGGCTAAATAAATCTTTCTTTTCATTACCTCTAAACTACTTTATTTTTCTTTAAATATTTTTCTATTCCTTTCTAGCCATACAATCCAAAGTATTATATCTTTTGATATATCCTAGATTGTCTATAAATTCTCACTTTTAAAAGTGATCTACCATTTCTTTAACCATTCTTTAATTTTATCATTCATCACCATGCATTTACCAAAAATTTTAAGAATTCATTACCATAGTTTTTAGACTATTGAGCAGTGTCCCAAGAGAGGATTTATACTCTCCTCCTTTTTACATAAAATATATTATGAGAGGCCATGAAAACCCCTTTTCATATGGTTATCCCAAGATAAAATTATTCTATGACCTTCTAGCAAAACAAATATTTTGACTTTAGGAATTCTCAAGCTATCCCAAATATCCCTCCATATTCTTGTAGTATTCCTATTTTGTTGGTGCTTTATGTTATATTCACTTCTTGTTGTGTATTCTTCTAAGCTATTCAACTCCCAAATAAACTTATCCTCGATCCTCTCAAAATAATAAATTTTTTTATATTTCTTCTCAACTACCTCCTAGCATCAATCTCTTGTATATTTGAAAAAATATTATTTCTATTTGTATCTTCCTTTCTTATTATTATACATAATTCTTGAATCACCGTATTTTTCTTGAAGTAATATCATCCATGATTTCAAAATTAGATCTAGATTGAGTGGTTTTCTATCACACCAAGTATTTATCCAAATAGAATTTTTTACCATCCATATTAGACATTTAATCACTAGATCAATTTATTTTTTAAACCATTCCATAGTGTTGAACCATCTGGTAGTGAGAATGTAGTAAATATTAATCTTGGGTCATTGGGCTCAACGTACTTAAAATATTTCTTACCATTGTCTTTGACTCTCCTTATACAATATCCAAATTACTTTTTCCCTAAGATCTGAGTTTGGATCTATATGAACTCTTAATCTAATACCTCCCCTAGTTTTATCATCACACACTTTGCTCTATTTCACCAAGTAAATTTTCCTTTTATCATGTAAACCTGACCATAAAAATTATTGTATCTTATAGATTAAAATTTTTCTATTGATTTTGGCATAGTAGAAAATGACAAATAATATGTTGGAATGACCTATAAGACTGATTAAATTAGTTGTATTCTTCCTGATAATGATAACCATCTACCTTTCCATACTGGTAGTTTATTCTAAACTTTACTTAGAAGTGGATTCCATAATTCTATCCTCATTTTTCCCTCAAATAAGGGCATCCCTAGATAAGTTGTTGGTAAATTTTCCTCCTCTATTTGAAGTAACTTGCATATCCCTACTTTTATTCTAGCTAGAGTATTTAGGAAGTAAATTTTGAATTATCTTATTAACTTTATGCCCTTACACTCTTTCATATTCCTTTAATAAATTATTCAAAAATCTAGTGTCATTTATCTAAGCCCTCCCAAAAAAGGTTGTATCATCTACAAAATGTTTATGGGTGATGTTGTCGATGTTATTACTAGCCTTAAGTCCATTTATTACACCTTCTTTGTTCGCATTTTTCATGTTCCTACCCAATATCTCTTCCATTATAATGAACAAATATGGTGATAGAGGATATCCCTATCTAATACCTCTCTTGGATTTAAATGATTTTGTTACTAACCCATTGAATAACACCCAAATATTTTACTAAAGTGAATTATCACTACACTTGGGAGGGGTAACACCTTGGATATTTTCATGAAAGGAGGTCCTAGTGGAAGAGAAGCCACTTGGAATCAAGGTGAGGATCAAGATATGCAAAACTAGATTTCCAAAGGAGAGTTTGGAAAAAGACAAGTGCGAGAGTCTAGTCATCAGACCCTCAAATTTAGAGATGATAGCAAGGACAATATCAAAGTTTCAATGAGAGCCCATAATTGAAATATTGGATGAGAATGAAGGTAAATTCAACTAAAAATAATACCAACTAGAGTAGAAAGCACATGAAAGTAAAAGACCATAACATGCAAGAGGGTAGTCACCGAGATTTGGGTAAGTTATCTCCACCACCTAGGCTCTAATATTTTAGGAAGCCAAGGGATCCCACCCTGAGTCATCGCATGAAGAGCCACCAGTCCCCCATACACCCCATCTGGGGTCATGATCTTAGATTTTGTACATTGTTCTAAGGTTTTTAGTCTCCTAGGATGTATGGTCCTTCTCTTGCCAAGAGGTACAACATTAAAGATACTAGTATGGATCCTATCGAGAAGTGATTATGAACTTGACAACACTAATTGTAATAAATCCCTACATTTAATTATTGTATATTTATAGCATGGGTAGTAATACCTCACATATAAATACTCCAAATATAGAGACCCCAGGATTACATCCAACCAATGCAAAAGAACTCGGGTCAGATCTTTGAAATAGGGATTTTAAAAATTTAAAAGTAAGTCCTTAATTATACCTATAAATACTAAAATATTCTTCTTTGTAAGGATGAAAAAATTGAAGTACTTTCTCATGCCTAGTATTTGGCCCAAGAGAAGTTTTTCTCTTATCTTCTCTTATATAGAGATATGGACTCGAATCTAAGTCATTTTGTGTACATGCCCCTTTGAGCCCTTTTGTTGTAGTACATGCAATTAATTGATTTTTCAATGCATGCATGCACACACACATATAATATAGTTATGGATATTTGATTTCTTCCTCATTATTTATGTATATGCAAGTATTTATAGGAACCTCATGACTAGTATATGTCCCTTCTCTATGCATGCTTCATAAGAGATATTTTGTGTTACAACAATATGTGTTTACTTTCCTGGTATGGTTGGCTCATGTGTTCATTAATTCCATCATTGCATAGAGTACCTTATCCTTAATGCATCACCACCCTTTAGTCTAGGCTAGATATATATTTTACATCCTTTATTTACTATTTTTCTTCTAACCCATCTCCCCCCATAAAACCAAATAATCTAGTCTAGATAAGGAAAGAAGTGCATTGAGAAGACAACTAGACAAGGGTCCAACCTTGGTAAAAAAAACCCAGAGGTTTTCCTCAAATTCATATCTCATGCTTCCCAAAATTCTTGGATAATAAACCCCTTCATGAGGTAAAGGCATTAGATGCACCCAACAACTGCAATGGGTGGTCATCGTGTCAGGACATGGGTTGGAGTCAAATCTAGTCCCTCACAATTTTTTGGTATGCCTAGTGAGATAAATCACATCAAAAGAGCTTCATATGATATTTTGATGAAGGTATATATTTGTTTCTTATTGAAGCACTAAAAACATTCACCTAATGACTTTTCTCATGAATTAATGACCATAAGAAGCCACTTTAAAGAAAAACAAATTGGGATTCTAGTGAAGATCTCAATCTATAAACCAAAAAATCAATTTGATATTCACCTAGCTACTCTACTCAATACAAAGGATCAAAAATATCATAAATTAAAAAATCTAACATCGAAACCTTTGTTTTTTATGGCCACTCCACCACCTTGGAGCTTCATGACATAGGGTAATAAAAATACCTTAGGTCCCCCAGGCCATTAGAAGTATGGTATGACATTTCAACATTGACACTTCAAGTCATACCATACTATATGAAAGAAATACAATAACCTTGTTGGATAATCTATGGGATATGGTCTATTGGCATTAAATACACAATATTACCAAGAAAATCATAGCCCTAAGTTTACTAGTGGCATCATTCAGAGGCAATTCCCATGAGGAGTACAAATCTCTTTCTTTACACTTCATCTTTGAATATGATCAACTCATGAACCTATTTTTAGATAGATTTAGGGGAGGGAAGCAAATCACTCTAGCCACTCAATCTGTCACTCTCCAACATCCCCCTACATGGCATCCTACTATGTCCAGCAAAATTACCACAATCTAGAATGAATATGAGTATATGGAGGTAAAAACATAGGTGCTACACTACTTGACTAACTACCAAGATAGAATGAGGATCACAATGGTAATTAAGTAGCAAAGGTAGTGAATTTGAAGCCCTCCAAAGTCTAGGTAAATAAGTGTGGGTACTCATCAAATGCAACAAGGTATCCCCCCACCTCTAGAGACATAAGGAAGGTAATGGATCTAAGCTTGATGTGGGAGGAGTGCTCTGAATAGGTCAACAAAAAATAAGCGTTCAACATTGGTGCCATATCTCTTACATAAAACAAATCACTTATTCTTGGTACCAAACTAACTGTAGTAAGGGGGTTGCCTAGGAACCCTAATTCTTTAAGGGTAAAAGTGTGTTACCCCTAGAAGTGGAAAAAGAGGAAGAAACAAAAAAAATTTGGCAGCCATTAGGGGGTTTCCCAACTCCATGCCCAATGTATAGAGGCCACCCATAACCATTGTATATATGTATTATTATTTTATTTTGTTGTAATAAAATACCAAAATTTATAGGAGATCCCCATTTTTGTGAAGCTATGAATGTGCAAGGTTAAATACTGGCTACTAAAATTTCTACCTCTACTTCTCTCCCTCATTTTTGACCCAAATGTTGACTCCATACCCAATGGATAAGGTGATTATACTCTAAGTTCCTTATCTTTATCAAGCTATAGATCCCCTATGATTTGCTAAAATTGTAGTAAATTCTTACTACAATTGGTAGGGGTAATGCCTTGGTCAATTTTATGAAAGGAGGTATCGGTGGAAGATGAGCTACCCAAAATCTAAGAGAGAATTGAGATATGTATGAACTAGAATCCCAAATGAGAGTTTGGGAAGAGACATATGTGAGATTTTAGTCATCAAACCCTCAAAATCAAAGTTGATAATAAGGATAAAATCAAAGTTCCAATGAGATACCATAATCAAAATAGTAGAGGATGCCAAGTAGATTGAGAAATGAATAAAAAGGTGAAGACAGTAACATGCAAGAGGGCTATCACTGGGATCCAAGAAATTTATTTTCATTGCCTAGGATCTAACATTTTAGAAGGACAAGTTTTGCTTCAAGGTCTCTTGCCTTGAACCCCCACATGAAGGGTCATCAATCCCTCATACCCCCATCTAGTATCATGATCCCAAACTCCACATATTATGTTGATGTGTCCAATCTCCTAAGGTGTATGGTCCTCTTGCCAAGAGGTACAACATTAAATATGCCAATATGGAGCCTATTGAGATGTGACCATGAATCTAAAAACACTAATTATAGGATATCATACTTATAATCACTATATATTTTTGGCATGGGTAATAATGTCTCACCTCCAATAGCTCTAGATCTAGAGACCTTGGGATTATACATAATCAATGCAAAAGAACTAGGGCAAGATTTTTTAAATTAGGATTTTGAATTTTAAGAGGAATAAATCCCTAATTCTATCTATAAATACTAAATTCTTCTTCTTTGTAATAATGGAAAGACAAAGTGCTTCCTCATGCCTAGTATATAATGTAAGAGAATTTTTTTTCTCATCTTCTCTTGTGTAATAATTTGGACTCGAACCCTGAGTCACTCTATATGTAGGCCCTTTCAAGCCCTTTGTTGTAGAACATGTAATTCACTATATTTTTAGCACACACACAAATATAAATATATATATATATATATATATATATATATATATATATAAGAGCTATGGCTATTTTCTTTCTACCCCGTTCTTTGTGTGTATGCAAGTTTGCATAGGAACCTCATGACTAGTATTTATCCCTTCTCTATGTAGGATTCATAAGAGTGTTGTGTTACAATAAGGCATGTTCACTTTCCAAGCATGGGTGGATCAAGTGTTCACTAATCCTATAATTGCATGAAGGATCTTATCCTTGGTGCATCACCACATTTTAGTATAGGCTAGATAGGTTTTTTACATGCTTTCTTTACTATTTTCCTTCTAGCCCTTCTCCCCCCATAGAACCTAATAGTCTAGGCTAGAGTAGGAAAGAATTGTAGCAAGAATACATATAGACAAGGATTTGACCTTGGTAAAAAACATTGAAGGTTATGCCTAGATCCATGTCCCATGCTTCCTAGACTTCTTGTACCAATGTCTCATGTGAGGTGCAAGCACCAAATGCACTCAAAAACTATAAAAAATGGTCACCATGCCAAGGCATGGGCTAGATTCAAATATGGTCCCAACATATACTATAGAGACAGAAGCTTTAATCCATTTGATCCATTTCTTCCCAAATCCAAACTTTTATAATACTGCAAAAAAGTCATATTTAATCCTATCATAGGCTTTACTCATATCAATTTTTAAGATCAATGCTCTCTTTTCTTGAAGTTATTGAACGCATAACTTCATGAGCTCCTAGGATCTCGTCCAAAATTTATCTCCCTTTCGAAAATCCTCCTTGCTCATCTAAAATATTTTTTTCTAACAATGGTCTTAACTAATTTACCATCACTTTCGATATTATCTTATATACCATATTACATGGGATTATGGGCCTAAACAAATCAAACAATTATGCATCCTTCTTTTTTGGAATAAAGTTAATATATATTGCATTTATTTTATAAGATATATATTGTTTTACCCTAGATTGTTCCACTACCACCATTAATAAATAATCCTTCACTATGCCCCAATCATATTGATAGAATATTATAGAGATTCCATTCATACCTAGGAATTTATCCTTATCAAAAGAGAAAAGAGATAAATGAACTTCTTCTAGAGTAATAGGCTCTATCAATTTCCTATTATCTTCATCTATTATAATTGAAGGTACTTCTTGTAGTAGTTTATCATTAAAAACTTCAAACTCCTTTGATCCTAGAATATTCTGGTAAAAAACCTTACCTCCTTTTTTATTTCACTTTGATATTCAATCCAAACCCCTTCTACTAATTTTGGATGCTAATCTCTATACTATTGCTATCCTATGAAAAAACTGTGTTTTAATCTCCTTTTAACTAAGTCTATCTCAATTTTAATCTCCAAAATTTCTCTTCCTTACTCAAAATATTATGATATTCACTAAGCAACTCCCTTTCATCTGATCTTGGATTATTATGCTCACATTTTTAGAATTTTGAAAGTTTCTCTTTTAGTTATTTCTTCTCAAAAATATTTCCAAAATTGTTCTTGTTCCATTCTTTTAATCTAGATGTCATTGACTTAATTTATTTTGTAAGTGTATACAATCGATTGTTTCTTGAAGAATTCCATTTTTGCACTATCATATCAAAAAATTGAGGATGGTATTTCCACATCTAATAATATTTAAATTATGATCTTTTTTAACTCACTTACCACCATTTTAACTCTTATTATCCAATGATATGAACCAATTCTTGTCAAGGTATTAATTTTAGCATAAGTTCCTTTATCTAGCCAATGATATGAGAGTATGCATCTATCTAATTATTTTGCTATTAAGTTCTAGCCTTTCTTGTTTTTGCACCATGTATAGTTTTCTTCTTCAAACTCAACCTCCCATAGATTATTGTTTTGAATAAATTCTCAGAAATTCTTTAGGTTTTTTTCCTAATTTCCCCAAAATTTCATCTAGCTTGGTTATGAAATTAAAATCTCCTATGATCATGAATCAAGTTTTTTCAAATTTACTTCTCATAAAGGCTTCAATCCCAATTCATACTTCTAATAATCTTGACTAAATTGTAGGTCCATATACATTGATAAAGATGAAATAAATATCTACAAAGTAGCATGTGACTAATGAGGCTATCCAGTGCCTAGTTTTATGAATGGTTGCATAGGAGTTTCTAACAAGATTCCAACATGTTATAATTCCCCCCATAGCTCATTTAGAATCCATAATATCCCATTCACATCTTACCCATACTACTTTCATAGTTTTGGAAACTTTTTTCTTTGTCATTTTAGTTTATTGGATACAAAGAATATCAGTTTTATCACTTAAATAGAGGTCCCTGATACACCTCTACTTTGAGGGAGCATTATGAACCCTTATATTCCGTGATATCATAATCATGTCTTATTAGTGGCTATTGGCCCTGCTTGCAATTTACCTATATTATTTTGTTTTTTGGTAAAAAGAAGTTCAACCAACTGAGATTATGTTCATTTCGCTATGTTTGCTCTTGCTTCCTTGGCTCTCGCTTCATAATTTGAGGGTTTTTCTCTTTTTACCTTGCTTGTATCAAGCATAGGTCTTATTATTCAATTGCTCAATATTCTTTCACAACTTTTATTTTCATTAGGTTTATCCTCTCTTGGATTTGATATAGAAGCTTTTAACATGTCCTACTCATTTTTAGTATTTTCTTGTTAATGGTAGAGGTATTAACATATAACACTACATTTTCTCTACTACTTTTCTTCTCTTGAATGGTGCATGGTAATTCAAGATATTATTCAAAATTTGATGAGGTACATTCCTTAGGTTTAGTAGGAATGTTCCTAAATTAGGGTCATACTTAGTGGAAGGTTCCTTATTAATATTTTGATGTTGGTGTACCGTATCCTCTAAGCTTTGATCTATTTTTCTTTATAGGCCAAACCATAAAAATAATTGGTATTTATTCCAATATCCTTCCTTACTGATCTCCACTATTTATTTACTTTAATATTTCTAGACCTATTTTTTGGAAGTTGAAAACCATCCTCATCCATATCCATTTGTAAGTTTCTCTTGTGGTTTCCTACATATGTTTCTGTTGGACTCTTCTTAGGGCATGATCTCTCAATATGCCCCACCTCATGACATCTTCTACATCTAAAACATATGTTTTCATAATCTATGGTTTGAGTCCACAACTTACCCCCATACTTAAGAATGAATGATCTTGTAAAGGTTTACTTATATCGATCATGACCAATATCATCTTAGATTTTGAGGATATATGTAGTGGGAGAGATATAACACAAGTCCTAATACAAGTCCTAATAAGATGCCAAAAATATGAGAGAAAGTAATTCTACAATATGACTAAAATATACTATAAATAGAAATTGGTAAAAATACAATGTAGTATGGAGGTTATGGTCACTCCATTAATATAAGCTAAAGAACTACATTGTACTCCATATATGAGTTCTACCACTATCTACTACTATGTACTATAATGCACTTGATATGCTTGATATGTACTTGATATCTCACTATGAGGCCCTTTATATAGGAAGAGATATTCCTTGGCCAACACTCTACCTAGTTGTACAAGGGGACACCTTGCACATTACAACTTGCACATTGACACTTGTGCATTTATTACATTGCTTGAAGTAAGTAGCTAACTTCCCCCTAAAGTAATATCCTACTCTAACTATGTACCAAATGTGGTACATTTACATGATCTAAATGATGTAATATGATCTAACTCTAACACCCCCTATAATACATTATTTGGGTATTGAAGATTTCAATCTTCAATATGGATCTTCTTCATGAGAATGGTCTTCAACTTGATCTAATCCTTTATTTTCTTCTTTGTGAGTATCTTTATTTGGTTTTGTTGCTTCTTCAGATTATAGTTGGTTGAGTAGAGCATAGTTTTTTTGACCTATCATCTTTTTTATTTTGATTCTTCTATGCTTGCCTTTATGGTGTACTGGTTCTTCATTTTCTTCAACTTGTTCCTCAGGAAATGAGTTAGTATCATTTTTAAATACAACAATATCTTGTGAGATTTCCATTGAATCTAGGATATATGTATTTCCATGGATTGATCTTGTTGCTTCTATCTCACTTTGGTTCATGATAAGGCATGTATTGATATCATTCATATATCTAAAATTGATTGTCCAATTGCTTTCTACTAACTTGCTTACTGAAATGAGATTGAATGTTAATCTAGGAACATACAATACTTTTTGTAGTAGAAATTTTGGAAATAATTTTCTTGGTGTTACACATCCATATTCATGTATAGGATAATTTTGGCTATCTACAATTCTTAGTATGTAACCATGAGTAGTTTCTAAGACAGTCAAACCATTGTAGATTTCCAATCATGTGATGACTAGCTCCTCAGTCAATGTTCCATGTATTCTTCTGCTTTGTTGAGTTTTACATACTAGGATTATTTTTGCATTTATGGCATGATGTAATGTGTGTACCTTATTCTTATTTCTTTGTGTGAAAATATGTTCTTCTTTCCATTGTGGTATAATAGAACCTTTGTAGTAGTCTACCTTATGACTCCCTAGTTTAGAGTATATGAGCTTGATTTGATAAAATATTTTTAGAGCTTAGGTTTTTTAGGCTTCCTTATATCTCCCTAGTTAAGATATGTGAATTTGATTTAATAAAATCCTTGTAGAATTTATATTTTGTAGAAACCTTATGACTCCCAAATGGATTGAGTACTTGATAAACTTTGATGAATGTTATTATTATTAAGTTTTTGTAGAATACCTTATGACTCCCTAGTGTTTTTGGATATGTTATATGATTGATAAAGTGCTCTTTGATAATAGTAGTTCAATTTTGAGTTGATTTTATAATGTTTCGTAAATAGCAAAAAATCAACTTTATTACACCTTATTACTCCTATTGAACTTAAGCACTTTCTAAGTTGATGAGGTCCTAATGGTTGGATTTATTTTCCCTTTAATGTGTTTTTGAGACAAGTATACCAATTAATTTCCAACTCTTGATAATCCTTAATGAACCTCCTTTTATAGCCTTTGATATTTGATAGTTTAGTGTTTCTAAATTCCAATAATTTATTTGGTGTAGTATTCCTTATAACTCCCTAATTTGGAATATTAGAAAATAATAATATTTACAATAATAAGGTTTTAATTTCCAAGTTGAAAACCTTATACCTCCTACTTTATTATTTGTAAATATAAATATTCTTGAAAAATTATTGCTTAATATATTACTAATGTTAAATGGATGATTGCAATAGTAAATATAATGTACCCTTATAACTTCAATATAACTTTAGTTTATAGAAAATAAAATTTATTATGATATTTTATCTTAATAACCCTTCTGGATTATCTTACCTTCATGTTGTGAAGTGGTGGATTTGAAACCTTATGGAATGTGGTGCTCATGGGCAATAAATACCTTCTTTAATCGATGTTGGTTTCTCCCTTGATTAGCACTTATCTCCTCCATAAATTTTATTGATATTCTCCTTAAGGAATATTTGGTCTATGAAAAATATCCTCCACAAATGGAGCACTGGCATTTTTGGTCTATGTCAACTTCTTAAATATAGATTTACACCTTTGAATGGTGCACAAGCTTGAATTAGCCTCCTCCCTATGAACATGCTTCACACCATTCAATTCTTGACTTCCTTTGACCTCATTCTTTGCTTCTTATCCAAAATTGGGTGCCTTAAATAGGACTAATTCCTTGCAGATTGTAGACAAGTGTCACTTGAGCATTACTACGTAGGTGTTAATATTCCAACATACCTTTATGCAATGATGAGTTTGGTGGTAACCTTCCAAATATTTGTAGCTCCTTTTTAGATGAGTGTTAGATTATTCATGAACATTGGGACACATAAATTTTGTTCCAAGTGGTACTCAAGGCTTGTGCATGTAAGCCTTTCTTCTAACACTCCAATTATGAGCGTTGTAACCCTATATTTGCCTATATATTTGTATTATACATTGGCTTGCTATGTTTCTTGGAATGCAAGCATTTCCTCTTCTCCTTTTGCACATTGTCTTGATGAGGATAATGGGTGGCTCCAACTATAATGCTCCAAGGTTCTATGGTGCTCCTAATGGTGGTCTTGTGGTAGATTTTTGTGCTCCTTTTTGGTGGTCATTATCTCCAAGTAATGGCCTTGGGTATAGCACTTTTTCCCTTATACCTTGATGCTTGTAATATGTTTTTTGTGTAGATTTTATAACCTAATTGAATTCTGGTTTGTATCCTTTGTAGTAGCCCCTTGTGCTTAGCTTGATAGTACTATTCAACATAGATAATATCCTTTTGTATTTTGTCCTTTATTTATGTAGACTTGGATGATAATAGCCTCTTGTAATGGCTCCAATATTATAGGTGAAATGCTTGCTTCTAGGGTTGGATTGGACGTGAGGAAATGGTGCTTTTAAACACCTTGATTTTTGAGAAGCATGAGTTCTTCAGTGGCTCTTTCCTCTTTCTCAAACTCTACCTTAATACCTACTGAGATGATGGTCGTACTGCTTCCTATAAAGAGAGATACTTTTGTCCTATTTTTGAAGTAACAAAAGAGGTGCTTTGTAATAGTTATATTTGTACCAATATGATAGATTTTTTTTTTTTTTTCTGGAATCCTTTTTTATTTTGATGAGGCAACTCCTTACCTTCATTAATCCTCTTCCTTGGATAATTAAATAAGAGTTAATCTTAATATGTTGGTATTGAAGTAAGTATTTTTTCACTTTGCACTTAAATGAAACCCTTATATATTCCTTTAATATTGAGACTCACCAAGTCTCGATTTGAGTCTTCCTTCAAGGACTTTAATGGTGGCTTCCTTATCCATATTTTGACTTGTATTGGTGGCTTCTTTTGGCCATGAAATGCTATAGATTTTGTGCACTAGATAGTGTCTCTAGACACTTTTGATAATATGCTAGTTTTATGCCTTTAACAAAACATAAACTAATTTCTTGAGAGTAACTAGTTAAAGATCAACTAGTATAGTGTTAATGGATTAATAATGTAATTTAATGGTAACAATAATCTCACCTTATTTCTCCTGTAAATAAACTTTCAAAATAATTCCAAATGCACTTAATAATCTCTACAACTTTTAAGAGTTTATGTAAAGAACCCTTAATGAATAATTTACAATTTTTACTACAATAAATATTATAGGATATAGTCTTATTGCTTTCTATATAGATAATAGGTAGGTGATAATTTTAATTTTTTCAAAAATTATAAAACTTCTATTTAATGTACAAATATATTTTAAAATGAATTCTCCTTTTTGCACTTTCTTGAAGACTATAATATTGTAGACACGAAAAATTGACCCACTTTAGTGGGTAATCTTTCCTGATCCCTTTGGGAGAACCCTTAGACTTGCCTAAGGCAAGGGCAAGGCTTCTCTGCCCCTATTTTACCTTTTTTCTCTTTTTATGCAAAATTGTGCTCGTCCTTGATGGGGCACGACTTCACATAGGTGAAATCGCAATCGACCTTGACAAAGTGTGATTTTGCATTTTTAGGGTTTCTTCTTATAAAACCCTATTTTTTGGGTTTGGTGTATTTTACATCGGCTCTCCTTGGTTTTCCCACTTTTCTCACATTCAAATACACTATATAAGGAGGGTTTGAACTCACTTTTCACACACAACACAATTTTAGATTTTTTGCATGCTAACATTTGATTTCTTATTTTTTGCAAAGTATTCTTATTCGGTCTACATCCTTTTCTTCATTCATAAGTAAGTTAAACTTTAGAGTGTGAAGTTTGATTGGTTTTCTACTGTATTGGATTTTTTATTGTTGTTGCTCGCTCTTGGTGGATTGGTGTAGAAGCCCTAAGGAGAGATCAACTATTTGGAGACCTCAAATATTATGCTTACGTCCTCGCTCTCTGCCTCTACTGCATGATTTCTTCATTCACTACATATTATATTTATTATTTCACTTTAGTCTGAGATATTTCATCTCACTTTTGCAAAATCATGCCTAGGCTTCTACGGGTGTGATTTCGCCTATGCATTGTTGCGCTCACCTGTTACAGGGTGTGACTTTATCTAAGCTAAATATGGAGTAATCTACTATTCTAGATTTCACCATTGCATTCTAGACTATATTTAGAGCTTGATACTACATTCTATTATGTGGTTCCTTTATTTTATTAAGTTGTATTTGTATTATGTTTGTTCCTTCAAAGGTCAATTTTTACTTCTGTTTATCAAAGTTCAGATAAAAGGACCTAGGGGGCTTGACTGCTATACCTCCAAGTATTGCTACATAGTGGCCTAAGCATGCCCCCTAACACTAATCATATTTTTCAAGTGTTTATCAAGTTGTCTTGTAGGAAGAGGAATTACTGATAGCATTGGATTAAGGGAAAAATGCAAGGATAAATCATCGGATAATCTAAGTATTTTGATTAATCTTTAGGTTGTCTATTTAGTGCCTTATATTTATCTTGTAAAACCTAGATCTAATTTTATAGAAATATATCTAATTTATTTCTAGGCATTGGAATGATAAACAACATATAGTGTGCACTTAGAGTTAATTTTGTTTGTTCATTTCTTCTTGAGCTCTTGCTTAAAGATTGTTTGTTTAAAACCTTAGGGATAGAAAACATT
This sequence comes from Wollemia nobilis, assembly GCA_028583015.1. Taxonomy (NCBI): domain Eukaryota; kingdom Viridiplantae; phylum Streptophyta; class Pinopsida; order Araucariales; family Araucariaceae; genus Wollemia; species Wollemia nobilis. The sequence continues at coordinate 336,640 of JAQPPZ010001769.1, forward strand.
TAAAGGAAGAATCATTCTAGATTTAGATCTTGTGTACTTGAATTATGTATTTTTGTATTGTCCTTTATATTTCATAGCATAGATCTAGAAATGCCAAATATAGATGTTTATCTTGAGTCAAATACATCAAACATTCTTGAAAACCAAAGGACTTGGTGCGAGTCCTTAAACTATTCCTGGTGAACCCTTCCCCCTAGCACTGAGTGTAGAGAAAAACACACCCCCGTGGTTCACCCCAAGACTTTATTTTGTAGATAAAACCTTTGAGAATTATACGTGGTAGGGTAGTTTTCCCCCTCTACATATTTGGTGAACCCAATGTGAACACCTCCTTTCTTTTTAAAATATTTTAAGCAAGATCACTAAATTTTTTTATTTGGTTGAAAAACCTTAATAATATTTTTTAAAATTTATTTTTGTTTCTATTGTTAGCATTATCTTCTATCCTTTCACTCTTATAATGGCTCCTTTTCTTAGAAGTTAGCGGAAGCACCTTGAATTTGATTATGTTCCTCCTAAATATGATCAGATTGGTAGAAAGGATCCTAACATAGATCCAGAAGAATAATATAATATGGAAACTAAAATGAATTGTGATCCTTATGAGGGACATAATGGTTGGTTCGTATTTTAATAATTTAAGCACATTTGGGGTTTTATGAAAGCTAATATGGTTAATATATTGGGAGGTGTAGAGCGAGAAGTTCATCTTAAAAGAGGTGAAACTCCTCCACCTCCTCCTCTAATAATCTCCCCTATGCTTGAATAGAATAACCCCTTGCCTAAATCAATGCATCCTGATAATTTAAACCAAGCTATTGACATTACTACAACCACCAACATTGGAAGGAATATACAAGCTCCTCCAATTAGTAGTGTCACTCAAAAGTGTTTTCAATTTATTCCTCAATCCTCTAATCTTAACACCTTTGATTTTATTCTACAAAATTTTAGTTGTCCATTTTCACAAGGTGCCACATATAACAATAATACTCATGTATCTAGCCTAAATCAAGCATTGGTTCCTCAATACACATATGTTCCACCTTTGATAAATGTTGGGACAATACATAACAGTAATCCAAAGGTGCAAATTTTAGAAAATATGGTAAAACAATTAGTTTCAAAATTTTAAATGATTCAACCCTTAAGCTTTACTTATAGTTATAAGGAAATGTGTAATCAGTCATTGGATCCTATTATTGTTGTTAGGCCTTATCCCAAGAACTTTCCTATACTAGTTTTTCCTATCTATAAGGGGACAGAAGATCCAATAGAGAATCTAAGAATATTTAGAATAGCTTGTCATGAGCTCATTTATGATGGCATGTTGTTACTTAAAATATTTACTGAGTCTTGGTGGCATGGCATTAGAGTGATATTATAGGTTACCCAATTATTTCTTTAAGAATTTTGAAGAAACAACAGAGTTTTTTGTTCAATAATTTGGTGCTTATATTGAAAAGGAAGTGACAATGAAATATTTTTACAATTTAAAACAATATAAAGAGGAAAGTTTTTCAGAATTCTTGGCTCGTTGGAGAAGATTATTTGGACATTTGAGATATATTTTACCTCCAATAGATATGCTTGAGATATTTATTGATAATTTACAAGAACAATTATCTTATGTATTAGAGACTACTACTATTACATATTTTGACCAAGCAGTTGGGTTAGCAAGAAAAGTAGAATATGCCCTTATTAGAAGAGACCAACTCAAACTCAAAGAAGAGAAAATTGTTAAGTCTCAACACAAGATTAAACACATAGGAGGTGATAATGGAATGGATAATAGACCTGTTAATAATTTTACTAACAACCTACAAAATATAGTACTTTATAAACCTCCACAAAGGAATTTTACAAGGCTTAATATGACTATGGAAGCAGTTTTAAAATAAATTTTAGAAGCCAAAGCAATTGAGTTACCTCCCATAAAATAACCAGATACTACAGCTCATTGGTATAATGCAAGTCAGCATTGTACATATCACAGAGTGGAAGGTCATTGGACAAATTCTTGTAAGAAATTGAAACATGTGGTTCATGATTTGATTAATGCAGGATGTATTGACTTAGGCAATTCTCAAGCAGTGAATAATCAAGTACCTATCCAACAAACTATGACTACCAATCAAGATATGGGAATATTTAAATATCCATTGCCAAAATATAATAAAAAAATACCAAATTAGGTGTCTCATCATAATGAGCCTCCTCCCTATGGTAATATGGTTGGCATGGTTGGGGTAACCACAAGAAAGAAAGCTTAGACTTAGCATACTCAACAAGGACATAATTCTATATTATAGCCTAGTTTAGTTTTGAAGAATAATAAAACAAAGTTTCAGATATAGGGACTCCACCTATTGTATTGAGACCATAGCCTAAGGTTTCATTTGATCTCCAAAAGGATTTAGCTAACACTCCAGCAAAGATATCATTTTTAGAGCTCTAACAAAATTCTCCCAACCATAGATATGCTTTGATGGAATTTCTAAAGCAGCAATCGATTTTCTCATATATTTTTATTAATTATATAGTTGATATCGTAGGCTCTCTTGGGATACATCACATTTCGTTATCGGATGATGATACACTTTCCTCAAACTTGCAAGTAGATTCTTCACTTTACATCATCGCACTTATTGGGGATACTTTTATCAAGCGAATTTTGATTGACAATGGTTATTCCCTCAATTTGTGTAATATCAATTATTTCAAAAATTTGGATTAAAATAATATTTAACAAAATCTGATATCATTATAAAAGCTTTTAACAATGAGTCCCAAGAATCTTGTGGTGTCATATATCTTCCCCTTAAGGTTGGACCTAAAATATTGGATACTCTATTTTATGTGGTACATTATCCCGCATATTTTAATCTTCTTCTCGGATGACCTTGGATCCATGCAACGAAGGTCATCCCTTCTACTCTTCATCAATATCTCAAGTTTGAATTTAAAAATCAAGTTATCACCCAGGTGATCCTCAACCATTTGATTTTTGTTCAAATTTAGAGTGAGATCAATCTAAGTTCAACCTATGTCCTATTTCTCCAATGGTTTCTCCACGTTCCTCATCTCAAATATCACAACAATTTCAAAATTTTATTATGAGTGAGGAACATATCTTAAATTTATCATCTCATGATCATAACAATTAGTTTCTTCAAGAACCTCTTGTGGATCTAGTCAAGCTACCATCATCACCAAGAACCATGGGTTTACCCCATAAAAAATGTGGTGTTGTACACATTGGCATGTGTACCTTTATCTTCATAGGAACTGCCTTTGAAGAAAAGATATGTGGTAGCAACCTTTCTCCCATTTAGCATTCGTTTGCTCATTGTTACTTTTCCAATGACTACCCACTTCCTAAATATATCCTATCTAGTATGGGATATGTAGGTAAAGGTTTGGGGCCATAACAAAAGGGCATTCAAGAGCCCTTGGATGTCAATATTTGGCTTGGGAGATGTGGCATAGGTTTTATACCTAGTAAATACCAACCTTTACCATTTGAGAATGATGATCATATTATGATTTATGCTGAATATATGGATTATCAAAAGTTATAAGTGGGTAATGAGGATGATGGTCCCCCTTATTCTTTTGAGATATTGTTTTGCAATATGATTGATTTTGTATGTTCTAAAAATAAGCCTTCTATTTTAAAATTAGATCCTTCTTGGTTGTCTTATAATGATATTTATATTAAAAATAATGGTTTGTTTGCAAATGTATTGATTATCGTGCCATGGTTTTCAGAGAAAAGTCTATGAAAGAGCTTCTCCATGATTTTTATCATCGAGATGACTTACTTTTTGGAAATTTATTTGATGAAACAATTCATGGTACACTTGTTTCTATTCCCAAGAAAGGTAACACACTTAGAATTTGTGTCGACTTTAATCCTGATTGCTTAAATTAATCAAATAATAAAAACAAATGAAAAACTGCATCAAATCAATTAATTATCATTTAGCTATGCATTTGCATTTCCATTTCATCCATCTGCTTGTTCATACTGCATTGTTTTTTGTCATCCTTTCACATTTGCTTGCCTGACATTTAACATAAATTGCATGTTTGAGTGTCATATTTTGCATGATTTCCTGTTCATGACTACTTGATCATATAGATTTTGGGGATCTTGCGGTAATGGCATGTGATGATACCTAGTTAGGTCATAGCTCACATGCATTGCACTCTCACTAGGATTTTGATGCCTAGTAAGATCCCCACCTAGGGTTTCTTCTTTAATATTCTTTCTTGCTTCTCTTTGTTGTTCAAGTTATATTTTTCCTTGATCTTAGAAGTATTGATTTATCATATTGATTAGGTTAAGGATACTATCTTTTTTATATTCCCTTGTTGCTCTTTTTGTTGCCTTCTTTTTCTTCTTTGTATTCCTTTGCTTTTGAAAAGGAGATATGTGCATTTTATTTCTTCCTTGTCTTTTCAAAGTATTTTTTTTTGCACATTTGCACACACTCACTATATTGTTCCATCTTTAAAAACCCCTATCAGGGATAGCACTCGCCTAATATATTTTATCCTTATATATTACACCCCACATGGGATAATTATATATCCTAGTGGGTATCTTATCAGATATGATCTTCTATTGGGTTATACTCCCTTTTGACTCACCGAGCTCAATGCCCCATTACAGGATAATCTCCTTAGCCATTTTTAGTAGGCCTCGGCATACATCCTAGTGGGTAATCACCCTACAATAGTCAATTAGCAAGCAACCACCCATAGCGGGTCAGACTCTAACACCTCATCCTATTTCTATGAGTACTATAACCATAGTGGGTTTAACTCCCTCTTTTCGATATGATTTATAGTATTTAATTACATTGGTCCCTTGTGACCTACATTGGTTTCAATACTATGTTTCATCTATTCTTCTTTGTTTTATATGGTTGACCTTTGGATCTTCTTCTTATTTGTCTTCTTCTTCGTCTTCTCTCTCTTCGTTATTTTTTCTTTCTTGATTATTGTCTCATGTTTTCTTTCTTCCTTCCATCCATGCATTTCATATAGTATTGCATTAATATAGTTTGCATGCTTAAAATATTAAAATTAAATAACATTTAATTAAATCAAATCACATACATACAATCGCACAAAATATATATAAAAAAAATCAACTATGTATTACTCGATGAGAAAAAGAGAGATACATATAAATAAATAAATAAATATATAAGCAATAAATAATGACAATTTGAAACAAATGCTATGAAATGTTCCCCATACTTTGGGGATGTTAATTTGAGAAAAAAAATTAGATTTTTCTCCTCTATTAATAATGGTTTTATGTTATTATTCTCGTGTTTTATTTGAAGATTATGTTGGGTGTGTCTCTTTGTGTGCAAGGGGACCATGGAGAAGGTGCAGAAAGTTGATGTGACATGATTTCGAATATCAGTATGAGGCACAAAGCACCAAGAGAAAATGGTGGATGCGAGACACATGGCATCATTAGACATGATGAGGAATCACATGATAGGATAGTGGATGCGAGATACATGGCATCACAAGATAGGTGATGTGGGATAAACCAAGAGGACCCAAATTTTACTCCCCAATGGCACATTAGATTCCTATACCATGTGGTAGGTTTTGATTGGCAGATAGAAAACCCATAGGGTAGGTTTGACCGTTCAATGAGCATTATGTTATTTCACAGGGCTCATCACCCTCTATGGTCAGAAGGTGGTATAATGCATAGTAACATCTCTTCTAAGTAAGCAGCACCAAACCCTCACAGACCATGGTAGAGAATGTTAGGGTTTGATAGCATCTCCCTTCACACAGATTCAAAACCAAATTCAAGGACCCTAATTCCAAAAATATTAAGGATATTTGAATGCCATATTGCATAGCAAGTTCAATTTTTTTTTGTAAATTTGGAGCAGAGCACGGGGGGTAAATGGTCCAGAGGAAAAGGATGAGTGATGGTGTAACCTGCATGGCCTTCGATGTATCATTCAAAATAGAGGAGGTTGTTGGCTGAGTTTTAGAAAGGCCTATCACCATCACTGACACTTAAGGAGCAGACAACCCATGATATAAACACAACCTGGGTAATCGTTGCTATGGTTAGGGCATTGTGTTGATAGCTCACCCATAGCAGTTTGAGTCATGAAACGGGGGGCGTGCAAGGCAAAAATCTTTTGTGTTTTTGATTAAAATGATTTTGAGGTGCATAAGGCTAAGGTTTAATATTTTTTTTTATTATTTGTCTTATAAGGCTATATTCTATGTTGCATATGTAGGCCCAAAAGTTGTGGTTTTGTTAGCCCCCATGTTATTGATTAAAAATGAATATATTTGTATATGTGGGTTAATAAGGAAAGAAAAGAGGGAGTTATAAGGAGAAAAAAAATGTTTGCATTAGGGTTTTATTCTAGGAGTTTTTTTTAGAATTTCAAAGGTCATACATTTATTTGTTGTTTCACTTTTTTTGTAAAGGAAGGTGAAACGGAAAGGCTCCTTAGAGTTTTAAAAGCCCATGGAAGCCCATTTTCAAGGGGCTAGAATTTTTTGTAAGCAAAGAGATATTATTTTGAGATTTTAATGCATACAAATCCAGAAACATGCACCTTGTGAGCAAGACTAGAGGAGATTTATTTTTGAGGGTTTTATGTTTAATGTTTGATCTTTTTACTACCTTTTGTAGACTTATATCTAGTGTTTAATGCTCTTAGGAGGTTACACTATGTTAAGGTTTATTTGAATGCAAGATTTATTTTCCTTAGATTCTAGCACTTGATCTGATCAAATTGTGTTTATGCAGGTTTGTTTAGATCGGGTTACCCTTAGAATTTCTCACAATCTGATGCAGGAGCATCCGGAGAATAGAGCAATCTTGCATCCTCCAAAATTTTTTCTAAGTACTTTGTATTTTGTTTAAATCTTTCTTTCCCAAGGCAGAAGTTTTGAAATACAAGAGGGAAGTTTTGTCGCGATATCGCGACGTCGGCGCGATATCGCGATTTTTGGGAGCTAAGGCATGGAGGGAGTTTTCGTCGCGATATCGCGACGTTTTTGGAAGCTAAGGCACGGAGGGAGTTTTCGTCGCGATATCGCGACGTCGCGATATCGCGACGTTTTAGGCGAGGCACGGAGGAGGTTTTCCCATCGCGATGTCGCGACATTTTTGAAGGAGGCACGGAGGAGGTTTTCGTCGCGATATCGCGACGTCGCGATATCGCGACGTCGCGATGTCGCGACGTTTTTGAAGCTGAGGCACGGAGGAGGTTTTTCGTCGCGACATCGCGACGTTATTTGCGGACTAAGGCACGGAGGCATTTTCGTCGCGATGTCGCGACGTCGCGATATCGCGACGTTATTTGCGGACTAAGGCGCGGGGGCATTTTGGTCGCGATTTCGTGACGTTATTTGCAGACGAAGGCAAGGCGACAGTTTGGTCGCGATATCACGACATGTCGCGATATCGCGACATGTCACGATTTCATGGCCGGTTGAAGACAAATTAAAATTGGACACGTGGACAGGCCGCGCATGCGGGAAAAGAGACAGCGGTGGTAGATGAATGTTCTGACAAGGTGACAGCTATAGGCCATGGGCATTTTGGATGAGACAGTGGTGCAGAGGAACAGTCTGACCAAAACGGCGATTGCAGGGCAAGGGGGCATCTTTAATGTAAGCTTCCATAGCGGATCAGGGCAGTTGCCCATTGATGGAAGGAAATTCGAAAACTTGACAGAGGAAGCGGACTTTCTTATTTTATTTCATGAATTCGATCGGGTGGGGGCATTAATTGCCTAGAGGGTCGAGACCTCGATAAAAACTCAAAAAATTGTAAGGGAAGGGATGGTGAGTTTGAGATTGAGTGGGGGAAAGAACTATGCCTGGAGACGGTATTGTAAGACTGTGTTAAGCAATTTATAGAAGAATAATTTCAAGTTTTGTTGTGTGAATCTCGGCTTGCCATCAAGTGGTATCAGAGCGGGAGCTCCTGAGCGTGTAACAGATCGCCGGAAGAGAGGCAGTTACACCAGGATCTGTGGAAGGATTTGAAAGAAAAAAAAAAAGGATGCCTCCACGAAGAAACCGTGGTGGAGTAAGAAATGTGGTGCCGGCAGAAGACTTTCGAGCTTTGCAGAGGCAAGTTCAAGCCCTACAAGAAGAGCTACGCAGAAGGCACGAGCCCGGAAGGGATGAGGGAAGTGAAGACGAAGTTGATGAAGAAGAAGACCAGTCTGAGGAAGAAGAAGAGGTTGTGGATCCTGCACAAGCCAGGTTGTACAAAGCCATCTCTCAGATTGGAAAGCAACCAAAAATGGAGGTTTCTACATATTCTGGAAACCTAAATCCAGAAGAGGTGATTGACTGGATAAATGACCTAGAAGAATATTTCGAATATGAGGAGGTTGAAGACCCTAATCGGGTCAGATTTGCTAAGACCAAGTTGAAGGGTCATGCCAGCATTTGGTGGAGGGGAATACAGCTGGAAAGGAACAGAAGAGGGAAGGAGAGAATAACAAGATGGGATAGAATGGTGGAAAAGCTGAAAAGATAGTTTATTTCGATAGATTACGAGTTGGATCTGCTAAGGAAAATGCGAGTTTGAGACAGGACAAACAAAAGCTGTCCAAGAATACACCGAGGAGTTTTACAAGATCTCTATTAGAACTGGACATTTAGAGGCAAACAAAGAGAAGGTAGCCCGTTATATCAATGGGTTGAGACTCGGTATCCAAGAAGCGCTGAGCCTAGTTCAGGTAAGCACCATTGAGGATGCTTACCGGTTTGCCTTAAATGTGGAAGAAAAGCTGAATAGGCGGTTTGAAGGCAAGCAAAGAGGAAGGGGCCGTGGTGGAAGAAGCTGGTGGGAGAACCGGTGGAGAAAAATATAAAGATACGAAGAAGACTGGTGAAGCCAGTAGTAACCAGGATCAAAGGGAAGAGGATATTTATCAGCCCAGTGATCAGAACAGCTACCCAAGAGGACGGGGTGGATCTGGACGAGGGTTTGGAAGAGGAGTATTTCGTGGGACATGTTTCCACTATGGTGAAGAAGGACATCGAGCATTCGAGTGTCCACAACACCGAGAAAGGATGAACAAGAGGCCTGAGGGTCCGACCAGAGCTGTTGTGGCAGAGGAAGATGTTGGATCTGAACATTCTGAAGAAGCGGAGAGAGGGGAAGCAATGATCGTAAGGAGAGTCCTGTTGAATGAGGAGAAGGACACGAATCAGAGAAGAAGTTTATTCCGCACAAGGTGTAAATGCGCGGGCAAGATTTGCAATATTATTATTGATAATGGTAGCACGGATAACCTGGTTTCAGAAGAAATGGTTACCAAGTTACAGTTAGAGAGGAAGAAGCACCCGCATCCATATCGGGTCGCATGGTTACAGAAGGACCATAGGGCTTTGGTCAGTGAGCAGTGCTCCGTTAAATTTAATATTGGGAATTATTGTGATGAGGTCCTGTGCGACATCCTGCCTATGGATGCTTGCCATATGTTGTTTGGGAAGGCCCTGGCAGTTCGATCGGAGTGCAGTGCATGACGGCCGTGCCAACACCTACTCATTGACGAAGAATGGCGTGCGCCATAAGCTGAAGCCCGTGAAGGAGGCGGATGAAAAGGTGTGTAACAGCTCCAGAATCTGTTTAGTTGAAGGGAGAAAATTTTTGGACGGTTTGAAGCATGAACATTTATGTTATGCAATAATTCCTAGAGTTAGGGAGAAAGAATGCCAAGATACCCTAGCAGAAGTCCTAGATCTGTTGGAGGAATTTCCAGATATTGTGTATGATAATGTGCCTGAGGGTTTACCCCCATGAGGAAAATCAGCCACCATATAGATTTGGTGCCAGGATCGAGCTTGCCAAATAAAGCTGCACACAGAATGACGCCTGTAGAGTCGAGGAGTTAAATAGGCATTTCCAGGAGTTTTTGGAGAAGGGATTGATTCAGGAAAGTTTGAGCCCATGCGTAGTACCCACAGTGCTGGCGCCAAAGAAAGATGGAGAATGGAGAATGTGTACAGATTCACGGGCCATCAACAAGATCACAATAAAATACAGATTTCCATTGCCAAGAATGGATGACATAATGGATTGTTTAAGTGGAGCCAAGTACTTCACCAAGATTGATCTCAAAAGTGGTTACCATCGGATCCGTATCGAGAGAGGGAGATGAGTGGAAGACAACCTTCAAGACCGAGAGAGGGCTTGTATGAGTGGTTGGTCATGCCCTTTGGGCTATCCAATGCACCAAGTACCTTCATGCGGGTGATGAATGAGGTACTGAAGGAGTTTTTAGGAAAATTTGTCATTGTCTATTTAGATGACATATTAATATTTAGCAGAACCCTGGAGGAACACCTGATGCATATCGGAAGGGTTTTTGAGAAGGCTGCGGGAGGAGCGAGTTATTAATAAATCTGAAAAAGTGTAATTTTGTAAAGAAGGAGTTAGTATACACGGGATTTGTAATCTCGGTGAGAAGGTCTAAAAATGGACCCGAGAGAAGGTGAGAGCCATCATGGAATGGCCTACTCCGAGAAGCACAACAGAGGTAAGATCATTTCATGGTCTAGACAACTTTTACAGGAAATTCATTAAAAACTTCAGTAGCATCTGTGCACCCCTCACGAAACAATGAGAGGGGATAAGAAAGAATTCAAGTGGACCTTAGGGGCTGAAAGGAGCTTTGATGCATTAAAGAAAAAGGTCACAGAACAGCCTGTTTTGGCACTTCTAGACTTTAACAAAGTATTTCGGGTAGACTGTGATGCCAGTGGCGGTGCAATAGGGAGTTATCTTGAGTCGGGAAGGCAGGACTATTGCATATTTTAGTGAGAAGCTAAATGATGCTCGAAAAAAGTATTCGGTTTATGACCAAGAATTTTATGCTATAGTTCAAGCTCTAAAGAAGTGGAGGCATTATTTGTTGCCAAAAGAGTTTGTTCTGTTCAGTGATCATCAAGAATTACAGTACATTAATAGCCAAACAAAACTAAATCAAAGGCACTTGAAGTGGGTTGAGTTCCTCCAAATCTATACCTTTGTGCTGAAGCACAGAAGTGGGAAATCAAACAGAGTTGCGAGATGCCTTAAGTAGAAGGCAGAATTTACTGATTAAAATGACGGTGGAAGTAGTGGGATTTGAAGAAGCGAAGGGTTTGTACCACTGAAGATCCGGATTTTGCGAAGCACTGGACGGCTTGCTTGACACCTATTCTGTGGACGGGACAAAATGGTTGGATTTTCTAATCCAAGACGGAATGTTGTTCGAGAGGAAGTAAGTTATGCATTCCAAGGAGTTCCATGCGGGAAAACTTAATCAAGGAGAAACACAGCGGGGGCTGGCCGGGCATTTTAGTCGGGATAATACAATTGCCCTGGTAAGTGAAAATTACTATTGGCCGCAACTATAGCAAGATGTGAAAAAGTTTGTACGAGTTGTAGAATATGCCGGATGGCAAAGGGCGGAAGACGGAACACGGGATTGTATCGGCCGTTACCGGTGCCTGAGCGGCCATGGGAGGACGTCGGCATGGACTTCGTCCTCGGATTGCCAAGAACACGGAGGGGAAATGACTACTGTATTTGTAGTAGTTGATAGATTTTCCAAGATGGCACACTTTATTCCATGCCGAGAAAACAAGTGATGCGGTTCACATTGCGGGGTTATTTTTCAAGGAAGTGGTACGACTTCACGGTCTACCGAAGAGCATTGTTTACGACGAGAGATACAAAATTTGTTGGGTATTTCTGGAGAACTTTGTGGAAGAAGTTGAAGACAGATCTGAAATTCAGTTACGCATACCACCCACGGGCGATGGATAGACGAGAGGTGGTAAATAGAAGCACTGGGTAATTTCTTGAGATGCTTGATAGCGAGATAAACCCACGGGATGGGATTTAGTTTTACCGCGAGGCGGAATTTGCATATAACAATTCGGTCAATAAGAGCACAAATAAATCTCCATTCCGAGATAATATATGGAAACGACTCGAGAAATGTGTACAGGCGAGAAAGTTGGATAAGAGAGAAAAGTGCGGTGTCGAGGCAGAAGAATTTGTGGAACATATGAAAAGTCTGCATGAAGAAGTAAGGAAACAAATTATAAAAATGAATACTCAATATAAAACAAGAAGCAGACCAGAAGCGGCGATTCAAAGAGTTCAAAGTAGGAGATGAAGTCATGGTCCATCTCAGGAAGGAAATATTTCCTGCCAGAACTTATAACAAATTAAAGATGAAGAAGTTTGGGCCATGCGAGAATACTGGAAAAACGGGAGTCGGGCAATGCATATGAAGTGGAATTTCCAAGTTGGCTTGACATTTCACCTATTTTTAATATTTCAGATTTAGTGGAATACCATGAGGAAGATAGTACGGAGGCACCAAGTACGAGTTATGGCAAATTCCAGCATCTACTCCAACCACGAGACGAGGTCGAGGAAATATTAGACGCTCGTGAAGGCGGAAGCACCGAGGAACAAACAGTATTCTAAATATTTGATAAAGTGGAAGGGCGGACCTGTAGAAGATGTAACTTGGTTGTCAAAGATAGAGGTTGACCACCTGGGTCTTCCCCTAACCGAGCAGAAGTGAGGATCACTTCTTAATTTACCCGGGTGTTTGATGCAGGAGCATCCGGAGAATAGAGCAATCTTGCATCCTCCAAAATTTTTTCTAAGTACTTTGTATTTTGTTTAAATCTTTCTTTCCCAAGGCAGAAGTTTTGAAATACAAGAGGGAAGTTTCGTCGCGATATCGCGACGTTTTTGGGAGCTAAGGCATGGAGGGGTTTTTCGTCGCGATATCGCGACGTCGCGATATCGTGACATTTTTGGGAGCTAAGGCATGGAGGGGTTTTCGTCGCGATATCGCGATGTCGCGACGTTTTTGCAGCTGAGGCACGGAGGAGGTTTTTCGTCGCGATATCGCGAACGTCGCGATGTCGTGACGTTTTGCGGCTGAGGCACGGAGGAGGTTTTCGTCGCGATGGGACATCGGGCTAAGGCACGGAGGCATTTTCATCGCGATGTCGCGACGTCGCGATATCGCGACGTTATTTGCGGACTAAGGCGCGGGGGCATTTTGGTCGTGATTTCGCGACGTTATTTGCAGACGAAGGCAAGGCGACAGTTTGGTCGCGATATCGCGACATGTCACGATTTCGCGGTCGGTTGAAGACAAATTAAAATTGGACACGTGGACAGGCCGCACGCATGGGAAAAGAGACAGCGGTGGTAGATGAATGTTCTGACAAGGTGACAGCTGCAGGCCATGGGCATTTTAGATGAGACAGTGGTGCAGAGGAACAGTCTGACCAAAACGGCGATTGCAGGGCAAGGGGGCGTCTTTAATGTAAGCTTCCATAGCGGATCGGGGCAGTTGCCCATTGATGGAAGGAAATTCGAAAACTTGACAGAGGAGCAGACTTTCTTATTTTATTTCATGTATTCGATCGGGTGGGGGCATTAATTGCCTAGAGGGTCGAGACCTCGATAAAAACTCGAAAAATTGTAAGGGAAGGGATGGTGAGTTTGAGATTGAGTGGGGGAAAGAACTATGCCTGAAGACGATATTGTAAGACTGTGTTAAGCAATTTATAGAAGAATAATTTCAAGTTTTGTTGTGTGAATCTCGGCTTGCCATCACAATCTCTAGCTTTGTAGGGTAGGGGAGCATGATGTCATATTGTATTTGCACTTATATTCTATCTTTAGTTTAGTTTAGTTGTAGTTTATTTTTTGCAAGTTTTATTTTATTTTTGTAAACCCCACTTGTTTAAGTCTTTCAATATGAAACTCAAAATCCCAAAATATCCTATTTAAATCATAAATTTGATCTGGAAAATCTAGAGTGTACATAGTCCAAATAATTAGTTTTACAAGTACTTACATTTATATTTATTTGGATCATCTTTCAGGATATTAAAATTAACATTTCTGCACAATTTTATTTTGCATAAATAAGATAAAATTAATCTATGAGGGAGGGTTACTAACTACTATTTCACATTAACTGTAGATAAATCAAATGAATGCTAACCAGCTAACATACTAACTTTCTAACTTTTTGCAGTTCATAGAGCATTAAATTTGAAGATAAAATTGAACCTATCAACTACAAATTAATCTCACATTAAAGGCATGGATTTTCAAATGAAGTATAAAATTCCATGCACTTTCTCACTTTGCATTTTAATCTGAAGATAAAATAAACCCACTAATAGGTATTAAGGGTAATACATACTAATGCAAAGATAATCAAAGAAGCAACACTTCATTTTATCAATTTGTACAAAGGCACGTTCATTGCAGTTTAAGAAAATCAATCACAAAGCACAAATGAATTAGACCAGTAGGTCCCTTGTTATCAATTACTTGTAAATCATTGGGTTGTTTCTAGCACTTGTTATTCTTGATTATTTTATTTTCAAATACACATGTGTAATGCTTATATAGCGGAACCTTGGAGAAGTTGTTTTTGTTTTTAACTTCTTTGCAAGAGAGGGTTTTCGGATTAATACCCTGACTGTGATGGGAATTTTGTAATTGGGAAAAATATCCACTCATATCTCACCTTCAAATCCACTATATAAGGAGGGTTTGAATTCATTTTCACACACAACACAATTTCAAATTTATTGCACGCTAATATTTGATTTCTTATTTTTCATAGTGTTCTTATTTGTTCTGCATCCTTTTCTTTGTTCACAAGCAAGTTAAAATTTGGAGTGTGAAATTTGATTGGTTTTCCACTGCATTGAATTATTGATTGCTATTTCTCACTCTTGGTGGATTGGTGTAGAAGCCCTAAGGAGAGATCAACTATTTGGAGGCCTCAACCCTTATGCCTACTTCCTCGCTCTCTACTAGGTGAAAGTGCTATGTTGCTTGATTGCTTTCATTCACTGCAGCACAGATTTATTGTTTCACTTTAATCTAAGATGTTTCATCTCACTTCTATGAAATCATGCTTGGGCTTCTATGGGGTGCAATTTCGCATGTGTGTTGTCGCGCTTGCCTATAACAGGGTGCAACTTCACCTAAGCCAAATATGGGGGTAATCTACTATTCTAGATTTCACAATTGCATTCTAGACTGCATTTAGAGCTTGATACTACATTGTGTTCTATGTTTCCTTCATTTTATTTATTTTTATTTGTATTATGTTTGTTTTCTTCCAAAGGTAAATTTTTGCTTATGTTTATTAAATGTCAGCTAAAAGGACCTAGGGGGCTTGACTGTTGTGCCTCTAAGCATTGCTACATAGTGGCCTAAGTAGGCCCCCTAATGCTAATCATATTTTTCAAGTGTTTATCAAGTTGTCTTGTAGGAATAGAAATTTTTGATAGAATTGGATTAAGGGAAAAAGGCAAGAATAAATCACCAGATAAGCTAAGTATTCTGATTATTATTTATGCTATTTGTTGAGTGCCTTATATTTCTATTGTAAACCCTAGATCTAATTTTTAAGAAATATATCTAATTAATTTCTAGGTATTTGAATGATAAACAACATATAGTGTGTACTTAGGGTTAATTTTGTTTGTTCATTTCTTTCTGAGCCCTTGCTTAAATATTATTTATTTAAAACCCTAGGGATAGAAAGCATTCAAAGGAAGATTCATTCTAGGGTTAGTTCTTGTATACTTGCATTCTGTAATTTTGCATTATCCTTTATATTTCATAGCATAGATCTAGAAAGGTCAAATCTTGGTGTTTGTATTGAATCGAATACATCAAACATTATTGAAAACCATAGGACTTGGATCAAGTCCTTAAACCATTCCTAGTGAACCCTTCCTTCCCCTAGCACTGAGTGTAGAGAACAACATACCCCCATGGTCACCCTAAAGGCTTTCTCTTATAGATCCAACCTTTGATAATTGTACGTGGTAGGGAAGTTTCCCCATCTACAAATATGATTCCTTATCCTTGCAACTTTAATCCAAATATGGTGCTTAATGGAATTTGACAATGAACCCTAATTTGAAGTTTAACTAATTTCCTAGTTGCTTACTTTTAATGGCTTCTATCATAGATGTAGATCTTGGTGTTTTGATTCACCAAGTTGTTGCCCTATAATGGATGAATTCATAGCTTCTTGTTGGTTTTCCAAAACAACTTCTTGCTTCACCAAAATGTGATCTTAAACTTTCTATCTTGAGCCTAGGGTTTTATGGCTTGATCCTTCTAGTGATATTTAATTTTTTGTAGTTCAGAAAGTGTTTACTTCTAAAATGTGCCTTCCTGTTGTGAGAGGTAATCTCTAAATCTCTTGGATTTTGTAGGATTATTCTATTTGAATCTTCCTTCAATCTTCTTATTAAATTCCAACTTCAAACGAGATCTTCTTCTTCTCAATATTATGAATGTATTGAGGTCTTCACTAGATTATTCTTTGATATTTGGCATTTTTTCCAAGTCCTTCTCTTGGGCTTGTTTTTGGATGACAATAATTGTCTCAAGTTCTTCACTATCAGGAGATTATCCTTAGTAGTGGATTTATTCAATGAGTTCTTCTAGAAACTCTTTCAATGATGTTTTTACGAGCTCTGCAACAAGGCTCTCCAAGTCTTCTTCTTTTTCTCCTTGAGACCTCTCCAAGATCTTCTATCTTGCAACTTCTCTAGTGTTCCAACTAAGAAATTTTATTCAACCTTCTACTTTTAGAAGTGTTGGTGATGAGATCTTCTTGGATCTCTAAAATCTATTGCTTATGGATTTTTTAATGGGACCTTGCTGGTCCTTTTATTCTACAATGTGTAGGCTTTAATGGAGATCAACAATATCCTATTTTGCAGAATTTTCTTTGGAGTCTTCTTCACAAAATCTTCTCTAGAGTCTTCTTCTAAATCAGGAACTCTTCTTTTGAATTAGGAACTCTTCTTTGAAGTATTATTCAAGAACTCTTCTTTGGAATCTTCTTCTAAATCAATAACTCTTCTTCCGAATCATGAACTCTTCTTTGAAGTCTTCTTTAGAATTAAGGCTTTTGTGGCCCTTTTCTGCTTCTATACTCTACAAGTATTGATCTTGAATTGAGATCACCAATATCCTATCTCCTCCTTGACTCATATTCTAGAGTCTCTTCTTCCTTGAGTTTACTATAAGGCTACTATGGCATTTTCTTTACTTCTACAATCCGCAAGATTGTAGCTCTTGTAATGAGACCTTTTCTTTCAAGGTCATTGAAATCTTCAATCTTCTCCTTTTTGTTGCAAGTGTTGGAATAATTCTAAGAAGATATTCTCTAGCTCTCTTGTAGGAAGATTCCCAGCATTTTTTTTAATCTTCTTTTTTTGCAACAAGTTTTTAGAAATTGGAACAAAATAATTTATAATTCTGGAGATAATAATATTCACTAGTTCATTTGTCAATCTAGTGGTATGAATGTTGAGTCCTAGTCTTCACAAGTTTTTTTCAACTTTGTGGAAAGACTCTAGCCAAATGTAATCTTAGAATTTCTGTAACTAAGATTTATTTTAGTATTCACTTGTGATTCTCTCTAATCCTATTCACTATTGTGGATTTTCCTATCAATCAATTCCTAATGGTAGAATTTGCATGCAACACTGCACAATGACAGATCCAGTTTGTAAAGATGTAGGACAACAATAGTAATATTGACTCTCCCTATTCTTATTGATCTAATGGACTTCTCTTATGACAAATTTTACAAGTGGTGGTGTACAATGGTGAGTCTGGTTTGCAAAAGCAGAAAGAGGAACTATGATGGATATAGGTCCTCCTATTATTGATTCACCATGGATCTAATACCATTGTTAGCATTTGAGGATATATGCAGTGGAAGATATCTAACACGGGTCCTAATAAGATGCAAAAATTGTGAGAGAAACTAATTCTACAATATGACTAAAATATATTATAAATAGAAAGTGGTGAAAATAAAATGCAGTATGGAGGTGATGGTCACTCCATTAATATAAGATAAAGAACTTCATTGTACTCCATAGAGGAGTTCTACAACTATCTACTAGTCTCTACTATAATGCACTTGATATGATTGATATGTACTTGATATCTCACTATGAGGCCCTTTATATAGGAAGAGAGATTCCTTGGCCAACACTCTACCTAGATGTGAAAGGGGACACCTTGCAAATTACAACTTGCACATTGATACTTGTACATCTATTACATTGCTTGAAGTAAGTAGCTGACTTCCCCCTAAAGTAATATCCTACTCTAACTATGTACCAAAGGTGGTACATTTACATGACTTAAATGATGTAATATGATCTAAATCTAACATATCCAAGCATAAATAGCCAATAAAACATCTTTTATAGATTCTAAAATGTCCTAGAGTGTTCCCTATTGCCTTGAAGGTATCCATTTCCTATAATTCAATGGGTAACCCATACATCCTAGCCCAAATTGGTACTAGAGATAGATTTATATTTTCAAGTGCAAAGCCTTCATACCTGTAGGTAAGGAAGATTCATGCTCTTCCCATAAATCAAAGACCTCCTTTTAGGATTATTTTTCTTTCCTCCTTGGAATAAAAAATTGTTAGAAAGAAACCTTTGGAAAGAAAGGATATAATTACTCTTAAAGACTTCCAACTCCTATCAATTCATTTTCTCAACGTTGAAACCCCTAGCCAAGACCCATTAAATTTATCAAAAAATGTCCTATCTTTGAGCAATATGGATTTCTTATTAGTGAGGTCCTCACTAACCTCTACTAATAGGGATGATTTTAAATATTAATTTATAAATAGATTGATGGGAAGGAAACTATAACTCAAAATTTATTGAAATTTACTAGTAAACCTATAGTGATTATATTATTGTAAAATACACCTATAATATTTTGCATACAAAAATTTTAAGATAATGAAGGGGGAAAATAAACCTAGCTAAAAAATTTTGTCCATACAAAATATCCTACCTTTTTGATGCCCTAGCCCTATGTTGCTCCTCCCATCATCCAAACCCTAGCTAACAGATATCTACATTTTTTATTTCCTTGACTTGAAAAATTGCCATTGCCCTTATTCTAAATGGTTTACTTTAGAGGGTAATATCTCCCTCAATGTTAGAGGTATTAGATTATTTGGTACCTTGTAAGTAATTTATATTAGGGTGTGACTCTACAATATGTGTCATGTTATTAAGTGTGAGTATATGTCATGTAAACAAGTGTGAAGTTATGTGTGTGAAGTGGTATGTTAATAAGTGTGAGTTGTATGAGTGAAGTGTTAATTTTAGAAGTGAGGAGTTATGAGCAATCATGAGAGACTTTACTTTTATGTAAATATGTGATATTTATTATGTAAGAGGGAAATATGAAGAGTTGAATCTCCCATGAGTTTGAGGAGAGCAAAGGTCAATATTCATGTGCATATGAAGAGTCTCATGTATGTATATACTGAATACAAAGCCCTATAATATGTATTTAAGAAGCATTATATTTGTGTATATATTATAGTAGATGTATTTTTAATAAATATTTCACTGAGTTTATTGTGCATTATTTGCAAGATTTATTGTATGAATTGTATCTAGAAATATTGTGAGATCTTGTGCAGTTTTTCTATGGTGAAATAGCATTGAATTACCAATGTTGGTATGAGACCTATTTTGGGTGGAATTCATGAAATACACGGTGAGAATTGGGTGAGAGATATTATAGTGTTTGAAAGGATAAACAGTGAGAAGACCATGTTGAGGAGCCAAGCCTTATAGAAGGAAGGCCCACATTTGAAGAAGAATGTCATGGCATAAGCAAATATTGGAGACTATAGGATTTTGAAGGAGGAACATTGAAGAGTTACTTAAATGAGATGAGTTTGAAGCCAAGGCTAGAAGCAGACTAGATGAACAAGATACAGTTCTTATGAGTAGATTAGCTAGATAAACATTCACAACATGCAAAGGTGAACAACTTGATGGTGGAAGTAGCTATTCAATGTAGTAGTAGAGGTTTTTTAAGTTAAAATTGAATGTATATGAGCATAATGTGTATAAATTAGGTGAGAGGAGTCAAGAGCATACAATTCCAAGCAATCAAAGCAATGAATTGCATATATTTATAGATGAAAGAGCATGAGTTTGTGCAAGAATTCATGAGAGGAGTATTGAAGGAAGGTATACTAGCTAAAAAGTGCAAGAGAAATAATGTAACATATGTGTATCAGTCATAACATTGAGGACTAAATACATTATTAATCAAATGAAGAGAAATAAGTGTTATCAACTTGTAATCAAAATATTTCAATAACAAACGTTGCACACAAAGGTATTTTGTCTCATAAAATAATAGCATTACAAAGTTTTATTTATTAAGGATTAAAGAGGCATTAAGTAATGGAGTAAGAAGAAGGTTGATTACATTTTTTAAGGAAGAAAATATTTTAGGAGATATAAGATGATAATGAATTAAAAGTGAAGAAGAATGAACTAAAGAGAGTTATAAGAAGAAATTAAAATTGAAGGATAAATTGAAAAGAATAAAATTAAATTGAAGGAAGTTATAAGAAGTTAAATGAAAATAATAAATTGAAGAAAGATAAACTGAAGAAGAATAAAAGAATGAAATATTGAAATAGAAGAAGAAAATTGAAGATTGAAAAGAAGAATAAAAGATTAGAGAAGAAAATCTGAATTGAAAATTTGAGATTTAAGATTAAATTGAGTTTGAAGAAAATAAGAAATCAAATAAATAAAATTAATTTAAAGAAGAAAGTTGGTTGAAAATTTTGAAAAGGAAGAGAATGAAATATTGAAATATTATTGAAATTGAAGAGAAAATTTTGAAGGAAAAATGAAGAAAGGATAAAAATTGAAGATGAATTGAAATTGAAAAAATAAAATAAGATAATTAAATAATTTTTTTAATTTGGGAGTAATAAGAGATTCTAAAACAATGGAAATAAATTAATTGAAGAAGTAATTTGAGGAAAAAATTGTATGAACAAAAATTACCATGGAAGAAAGCAAACAAAAAAGAGAAACAAATATTCAAAATGCATCATTAAAAGAAATTAAGGAAAGGTTGAAATATCTAAAACTTTGCACACAAAATATTATAGAAAATGTTCAAGAACAAAAATATATTTCAAGAAAATAAAATAATGATTTACAATCAATCTTTAGAGAAGCCAAAGAAAACTTTTACAACATTTGGTAATAACCTGAGTTCAAAACTTATTGAAGCAAATGAAGACTATAAAGATGTTATTATATTGCCTATTTATATAGGTAAGATAATGTATATGGTATTACTTAATCTTGAGGTTTATAAAGACAAGAACAAAAGGTAATAATAATTGATTAAAATCTTGAAGAACAAATAAATGATGAAAGATATCAGTTGCAATACAAATTACTTAAGGCATATGAAAACAAATGATATTATTCAAGAAATAGATTTGGGTATAAAAAAATAATGTACCAAAGGCATATGTGTTGATACAAACAATGTTGATATAAAAAATTTAAATGATAAACATGATGATAAGTTGTTGCATTCTGCATGTGTTACCATCAACAGAAAAGTTGATAATAATGAGACATGGGATTAAAATATTAGTAATAAAATATATTATTATGATGATTTTCTCATAATAATGATAGGTATAGATATCAACATAGAAAAATATATTTAGTGCTCAAATTTGAAGGAGTACCAGAGTTAGTAGAGAAAGACCAAGACAATGATTAAAGAAGATTGAAGACACATGAAGGCAAAAGATCTTCATACCAAATAATGTAATACGAGGGGTGTTAGAGGTATTACATTTTTCAATGAGTTTGCACAAGTTTTTATAAGGGGATCTGGTCCCCTCATACTGAGTGGGGTTTTAACCTTGGACCTCCCAAAGAGAGGCCAAAGCCCTTACCAATGCAGTAAGCTTGCAGCTTACAGAAAAAATTCTCATTCTTTTCAATGAGTTTACATAGATTTTTATGAGGGGCCCCAATCCCCTCATACTGATTGGGGTTTAAACCTTAGACCTATCAAGGATAGGTCAAATTCCTTACCACTGTAGTAATCTTGTAACTATTTTTTAGAGGTATTACATCATTTGGTACCTTATAAATAATTTATATTAGTGTGTGAGTATATAGTATGTGTCATGTTATTAAGTGTGAGTATGTGTCATGTAGATAAGTTTGGATTTATGTGTTTGGGGTGTCATGATAGTAATGTTAGCAAAATATCACTATGCTTCTAGAAAATTCCAAGATCAATAAATCACATCAGTATCGTCAATATCAAGCATATATCAGATTAACATCAATCTCACATAAATAACTCTAATATATTTATTAATAAAACTCAATAAATGCATAAAATAAAGCTTATTCAAGTTACATTGACATGGCTTTGTCTTCAATATAAATATACATGAGACTCTTCAAATTACATGAGTCTTGACCTTTGCTCTCCTCAAACTCATGGGAGAACTTGACTCTTCATATTTCTTTCTTACATAATAAGTCCCACATATTACATAAAGATAGTATCTCATGATTGCATATAACTCCCTACTTCTAAATTTGACATATCACTCAAGACTCTTCATATCCTAATTAGACACTTCACTCACTTAATTGCATGATACATGCTCACACCTACTAAATTGACACATACTATATACACAAATATTAAACACAACCTAATTTAAATATTTACAATGGGACCAAATAATGTAATACCTCCAACACCCCCCTATATTACATTATTTGGTATGAAGGCTTCTTGTCTTCAGTCTCTAATTCTTATCTTCATTCTAGCACTCCTTCAATATCTAGTTTTGAATTTATCCCTTTATGCTATTCCTTATGCCTATCATACTTATGAATAAGTCATTACAATAATATAATGTAGAATGTAACAATTTATATCCTTGTGAAGATTTCAAATCATTACGAATAATTCTACAAACATATTCTAAACCAATACACATGTCTTGTGTACATTCTTTATTTATATTCATATCTCTTTGTTCATATGCCATATCCATTCCCTGAACAAGATCATTATAGACATGGAAAATTCACCCATAAAAATGAGTCAATATTTCCTTATATCCTTAGGAAGCCGCCCAAATTTTCCAAGTTCAAATTTGAGACCCTTTCCCCCTTCCTTTATCCCTTTTTCCTAGCCTTACCAAATTTGTACCAGGTCCATACGGGGCATAAATTTGGCTTTCCAAATTCATGCCCTATAATTACTGGGTATGAATTTTGTTCTAGGGTTTTTTCTCTCATAAACCCCTCCCCTCGTTGGCCCGTTTTGGTGTCAGCCCTTGCCTACAATGAAATTTCATGTTCCCTCCATTTATCCCTCCAAACCTATTATAAATAGAGGATTGGATTTCATATTTTTCGTAGAACAAACCCTCTTGATAATCCTAATCTTGATTTGCTCATTGCTTATGCTAACAAGTGATCTTTTGATGTGGGATTGTTGTTTTTGTTGTTTTTTACTTTGAAGTTATTTTCTCTTGGTGAAAAAGTGGAGGAGTCTTTATGATTAAATATATTTGCCACTTTGGGTTGCTTCTTCCAACGTCTCATTGCTCCTTGCTTCCTCCATCAGCTAACCAGGTTCTTTTCTTACATTGTTTGTCATTAGTTCTATTTTTTGCTATTTTGCATCGTATTTTTTAGCATTTTGGGGATCCAAAAAGTTCTATATACCAAATTCACACCCCTACCATATAGGGTGTGAATTTAGCAATACATATTCATGCTCACCCATTACAGGGTGTGAATTTTGTCAATTAGGGCTTAGGGGTAAGTTCTTGCTTCCCAAAACCCTAATTTGCATCTTGCATAATAGGTTTTTATTGCACCCATTATATTTGCACTTCATTTTGTTGTTGCATGTCTATTTCATATTACTTTTGCTTGTTCTAAAGGTCAAATATCATTTTATTTTTTAATGGTCATCTAAAAGTACCAAGGGGGCTTGACTGTTATACCTCCAAGCTCAGTCATACAACAGCCTAAGAAACACCTAAATGCTGATAAAATTTTCTAGGGTTTTGTAAGTTGTTTCATAGGTTTGAATTTATTTGGATATTCTAGATGTAATTTAAATCTAGGACCAACCATAAGATCATTTAAATTCCCTAGTAGATAATTAGGCTATTTATTGAGTATCTTTGTTCATTTTTGTTTCAGATTTTGATCATAAAAGGAAAAGAAAAATATTTGACTTTTATTTCTAGGTATTTGAAAGAGTAAAAGCATGTAGTTTGCATCCTAGGGTTAACTTTGTTTGTGCATTCTCTTAAACCCTTGCTCAAAAAATAAAGATCTATTTTATTTTAAGTTAGGGTTTAGTCATCATTGAAAATCAAGAATCATTCTAGGGTTAACTTCTTGTCTTCTTGCATCATTTTTTTGTCTTTCATTGTCCTTTCATTTTCCATAGCTTAGATTTTTAGAAAGGAAAAACATAGGTGTTTGCTCAGTATACACATTAAGCATCTCCATCATGGACTTAGAGTGAATCCTAAAATAATTCTTGGTGAACCCCTCGATCCCCAAGCCATCGAGTGTAGAGAATATAACACACCCCTATAGTCACCTCGGCTCCCAATGGATCCAACAAAGAATCATACATGGCAGGGAAATTTCCACCTCTACAATCATATTCTTCATTTGTTGTCATTATTTTATGAGTGTTACAAAGAACCTTTATGATGAGTGTCTTTGTACTTGGATTATACATGAAAAATGTTTTTCTTATCCATATTGATTAGTTCTATGTCATATCATTGTTTGGGAATTTCCATGATGCCTTAGTTTATTTCATGTTCAAATATGTTATTGAGAGGTATTTTGGAACTTTATTACTCTTGGATGGTATCTCATAATTTATATCGAACATTTTTGAATAATTGCACATCAAAAAAACTTGCTCAAATAATTTTTCAATCTTCTTTAAATAAAATTGGGATTGAAATAGGTCCTGCCCGTATTACATAATAATTATACTTCAAAAATCATGGGTTAAACCAGCCATCGTACATGATTTTTTCGTCCAGTGGCCTTGCCCCTTTTCAAGCCAAAGACTTAGATACATGTGGAAAATTTGTCTCAATCACTATCTTTGGAAAGTGTGGTTAGAAAGGAACCATAGAGTCTTTAATGAGTCTATCCATGATCATCAAACTATCATTGCCAAGATCCTATCCTTTTCTAATGAGAATGTGAACCTTATCCCTTTTAATATTTGTAAACCTCATCTGCAGGAGACCATGATTGCTCAATATTTAAGCTTAACCTTATTAGATGAGTCTGTGCCTAGGGTAGTCAACCCCAGAGCCAATGTTAAGTGGTCTCCACCTCCTACGGGTTGGTTTAAGCTTAATTTTGATGGAGCAACTAAGAACAATCCTGGTAGAGCAGGCACTGGTGGCATTGTGTGAGATCATAATGAGAATATGATGGTTACATTTTTTGAATATTTGGGAACAAGGACAAACAACGAAGCTGAAGCTAGAGCTATGTGGAGAGGCCTTCAAATGACTCAAGACTTAGAAGGCAATTTGATCATAGAAGGAGACTCTATGCATGTTATAAATCTCCTCAATAATTGGAAAACACCTCCTTGGAGGATTAATTTTTTTTTGAAGAGGCTAGGATCCTTTTCCAGGGAAGACAGGATAGAAAAGCCCAACATGTCTTTCGAGAAGCTAACAAAATTGCTAATAAGTTGGCCAATTTGGGTGTCGATGGTGATGGACTTTTCAAATGGGAACACGGTGTCCCGAGTGAAGTAGAGGAGCTTATTCAAAAATAATTCCAAGAATGATAGTAGAATTTACCAATAGGGAAGGCACTGTAAGTTCGAAGGCTAGGAGTATTCCTGTCTATTTTTTGAATTGGACTCACAATAAAAATTATCTGAGTTGTCAATCTTCGTGGATGCTCCTTGGAAATACCACAAAGACTAATGGGGATAGTCACATGTCAGATAACATGGCTCCTATTCTTCTTAGTAATTTTAGGTTGGTTGATAATCACAGGGAAAGAAAGAAACGACAATATAAGACTTTGAACCAAAGCCACATGGACCACCAGATAGCCATTGCCATAAATCTAGCCAGTAGGTTCACTTCTCCAAGGCTGATTGGCCAAGATAGTATGTGGTACCAAAGCATGTCATATACGGAAGAAAGCAATTACCAAAGAATTATTAAGAGTAACTGTCAATACAGAGCTTGTGGGAATTTTTTTCAGTACTCTACTATGTGTATCTACAGCTTTTTGTTTCTCCATTGTCTCAAGGAAGGGATCCGTGTCTGTTCCTTTTTTGTAATTATGATGCATGTGTATTTTCTCGGGGTATACCCAAAATTTTGTATGTGAAGTTTCTTTTTGATAACAGGCTATGTGCCTTACCGGATGTAATGGCTTTGGCGGCATGTAGATTTTACATATATAGGATCCTTAGTAAGGATATGTTCATCAACGACCCTGGGCTGATTTTTGTAAAAGGTTTTGGGTCAACCTGTAAAACCCGATATTAATGCTATAGTATCTTATCTACCAAAAAAAATAACCATATATTGGTATTACAACAAGTTGGCTATCTAAGCATGTATCTTTTGGCAAGATTTGAACCTCGGTATCCTCCTTTAAAGTTGAAGAATCTAACTAGTTGAACAAATGACATTGGATGCAATCTTCTTTTATTCACACAAAGTTCTTCAAATTAATTTCCTTTGATGTGGAATTCCTTATAACTCCAAAAATTAATATTCATGCAATTCTTTTTTCAAGTAGAAAATCTCTTATTTCCATAAAAATAATTTTCTTCAACTTTAAATTCTTCACTTCTCCTTTCTATTTCAAAATTCAATTCAATTCTTCTTTCTTTCTTTTCCTTCAAATCATCAATTTGTAAAATTCAATCAATCAATAGCTTTTGAATAATTTCACTTCAATTCAAATATCAAATCAAAATTTCACAATCTTCTTATATCTCCATTCAATTTCATTTTTCTCCCAATTTAGTTTATTTAATTTTCAATCAAATTATCAATTCAATTTTAATTAATTTGTCCTTATAATTAATATGTAATATTACTGCAAAGGTAATGGCTTTGACCTCTCTTTTAGAGGTCCAAGTTTTAAATCCCACTCAATATGATGGGACCAGGATCCCTCATAAAAACCTGGCTAAACTCAATGAAAAAAATTGTCCTTATAATTCAATTTTCCAATTTATCAAATATTTCTTCTTCCAATTATTTTTTCTTCGATCTCCTATTATTTGAATTTATTCAATTAAACAATTCTTTAATTCATCCTCACAATAATTCAATTCTTCAAATAAATTCAATTTCAATTCATTTTTTTCATTCATCAATTCAATTTTTCCTTCTTATATCTCCCAATTTCAATCAATCTTTAATTTAATTTCTCCAAAATTTTAATTAACATTCTTCTTATATCTCCTAATTATTTCATTATTCAATTTATTCTTCTTACCATTCCACATTATTCAATTTAATCAGACTTTTTTTTTAATAGAATGAAAAGTTGGGGGCACATTAGAGGCCACCCTCCCCATGAATTAAACTTGGGTCTTCACTAGGAAATCCCAATATATTTTACCATTGTAGTGTCCATGTCAGGACAATTTAATCA
Organism: Wollemia nobilis; assembly: GCA_028583015.1. Classification (NCBI taxonomy): domain Eukaryota; kingdom Viridiplantae; phylum Streptophyta; class Pinopsida; order Araucariales; family Araucariaceae; genus Wollemia; species Wollemia nobilis. The sequence goes on from JAQPPZ010001769.1 coordinate 364,306, forward strand.
TCTTATATATCTAATAATTAAATTAATGAATTCACCCTCCTAAAAAATCAATTAATTCTTCTTCAAATAAATGCACAACACATTTGAATGTTTGAATAAATTAGATATTAAATTTTTACCTTCTATAATGGTGCACCCTTTGTGGACATTTTGGGTAACTATCTGCATACTTCTTGAAATGTCTCTAGCGCTTTCCTTCCTAGGTATGAATTTTTCTCTCTTACGTAATCTGCTCATACACTTTATATGTTGTTCTAATTCTACACCTCACAAGTTGATTTGTATTCAAGAACTTTCTTATTTGATGCTCTTAGGTCTTTGACATTCTTTTATTTCCAACAACACTTTCTTATTTGACTCTCTTCGGGATCCAACATTCTTTCTTTCCAAAAATTCTTTCTTATTTGATGCTCAGCTTATAGGTGTAGTTCTTGCATCTTGCATTATTTTTCTCACTTTTCCTATGGATATACACCACTTTTATGTTGTCTTGTGAAAAAAACCTTCTCTACTGTAGAATATTGGTTTGGTGCTCCACACACATATTTCACCAACCATTGTCCTTAACTTTCCTTCAAAATCCTTATCAAATATTACAATAATTCACACCAGACTTGGTGCTAGTTTTCTTCCACTTGTTCTTCAATCTCATTCCACAATATTCTCCTTCCTCCAATATTCTCTTGCTATCTTCTTCCTCCTCCGAAATCAATAATCTTTCTCCTCCTATCTCATAATAGTTCCTCCTCCAACCTCTACAATTATCTCTTCTTGTAGCTATTTCATTCAAGGTGGTTGTCTCAAAGCCCATTCCATGTGGCTCTAATACCACTATTAGAAAAATATCATTATGCTTCATACGTTAAGCAAATTTGAGGATCAATAAATCACATCAATATCATCAATATCAAGCATATATCAAATTAACATCAATCTCACATAAATGACATTAAATTTTTTATTGATAAAACTCAAGTAATGTATAAAGCAAAGCTTATCCGAGTTACATTTTACATGGTTTTATCTTAAATATAAATATATATGAGACTCTTCACATTACATGACTCTTGACCTTTTCTCTCCTGAAACTCATGAGAGACTTAGCTCTTTGTATTCCTCTCTTCAATACCAAGTCCCACCTATTATATAAAGACAAAGTATCTCATTTTTTTTGTTGGATAATAAGGAGTTGTACTCGGTTCCCCAACCCTTGACAAATTACAACTCTCTTATTTAGAGATTGAGATTTTATAAATATATACACTTCTCATCTCAATTGAGATGCTATAGCTAGAAACCTACATCATTTTACATAAACTATTTGAATTCTTGATTTTTATTTTCTATATATTTTCAATTTTTTGTAGCAGCCTTCACAATACAAATATTCTAGAATTCAGCATCCTTCTTGACATTTTCCTATAGCAGCATTCACAATACAAAACTCCATCTCTATTATCTATGTATTACATCTTAGTAGATTAATATTTCCAAAACATTGGACTAACATAGTCCACTTTACCAACTCTGGATTGCTAGTTTGCTTCCTCAAACACAAGTGCAACCATAAAAATTATAATAAATATTCTATATGAAAACACATTATTGTTACAAAAGAAAGTAGATAGTACCAATGGAAAATATTAAAGGAAATCTTAATCATTAATTGATTTGAGCAATCAATATTTTCTTGTTAGCTTCAACTAAACTTACTACTTCCTCAAACTAAGGAAAGGATAATTCAACCTCACAACCCTTAATCAAAAACCCTCTATTGGCTAGCCTATCTACACATTTCTTTCCTACCCTTAATGTATGTGTAAACCTAATTTCTTCAAAATATTTAGCAAGATCTTGAATTTCCATAATTATCTCTTGTACCATAAATGAATACAACATAGCTATGGAGGAAATAAACATTGCATTAATGAAGCTACTAAACTACATTGTACTCATCACCAATATATGGTGATATACATAGCACTACACTACTACCTATGAAAATTTTGTAAGCAACTATATCTATCTATGTCCCCCTTCTCATATATATCTGACAATAAGGTCTTTCTTATATAGGAACACATATTCCTTGGCAAACACTCTACCTAGTTGTGCAAGGGATAACTTGCACATATATAGCTTGCACATTGACACGTGCATTTATTACAATGCATGAACTAACTAGATAACTTTCCCCTAAAGTAATATAATGTCCTAAGTATGTACCTTGGAAGATACATTTACATAATCCAAATAATGGAATAGACTCTATTTCTAACACCCCCTGTATTACATTATTTGGGTATTGAATACTTTAGTCTTCAATATGGATATTCCTCTTCATCTTGATCTTGGTACTCTTCCTTTGTATTCTTTGTAACATGTTCAAGCAAATAATTAGTGTCTCTACAATATGTAATATTTGTTGATAGATATTTCACCTCATAGATTTTTATGGGCTCTTCCAGTTCTTCAATTTATTCTATCCTCTGAGCCAAGTATTCCTTTTGATTTCTCTTTTGATATTCTAGTTGAGGATAATTGGTTGGTCGCTAAAATTTTTGCTGATGAGGGTTCCTTTGATATTATCAACATTTATTCCCATTGTACATTTTATTTTCTTGATTTTGATTTTTGGGATTATATCTACAATAGTTGGTACTATAACCTTTCTTTTTGCGTATATGACAAACCATGTTTTTCGTCCTCTTGCTGAAGAAGCCATATTTCCCTATGGATTATCTTTTGATACTAATGCATTGTTAGTCATCTCATATTTTACAGTATTTTCTACTTTATATTCTTGAAGTATATTGACTAGATCATCAAAATAAGTATCTTTGCTTAAAACCTATAAAAATGTGACCAAATGTTTATAGTTTTCTAGAAGTGCTCTCATGGTTACTTGAGTGAGAAGTTCATCCTTAACTATTTCTCTTAAGTTTAATAATATCACTTTGACATCTACTACCTTCCTTAGGAGCTGTTGGCATTTTTGCCACATTTTTTTGATTGTTGATTATTCATGCATAAGATGTTGAAATTCTCACTCCTATACAGGTTTTGATGCAAAAAAAGGCTAAGTCCGAAGACTGTCACGATATCGCGACAAAAAGCAGCATGGAGAGCACAGTTTCAAAACTGTCGCGATATCGCGACATGTCGCGTTATCGCGGGTCTTTCGAGGAGAGAGAAGCAAAAGTCAAAAAATGTCACGATTTCGTGACGTGTTCCAAAATCGTGGTCAACGCAGTCAACGACAGCAAAAGCAGCAAGGTTGTCGCGATATCGCGACGTGTTGGAGTTTCACGGTCAAAATGGTCAATGGGGTGCAGCATAGTGAAATTGTCACGAAATCACGACATGTCGCGTTTTCGCGACTTACAATGGCCATGGAGCAGAGCAGAGAAAAGGTCACGAAATCGTGACATAACTAAGCAAAGGGCGATGACAATAAACTTTGTAGCGATATCGCGACATAATATTGAACAAGGCACAAAAGGCGAAAGATGTCGCGAAATCGCGACGTGTTGCGTGGTCACGGCAAAGTTGAAAGAAAAGTCATAAGGCATGAAAGACGTCATGATTTCGCGACATTTTTGAAGATGAGGGCAAGAAAGAAGTTGGCATCGCGATTTCGTGACATTTGTGGAGGTGCAGTCTAGCAACATAGAATCGTCGCGATTTCGCGACATATTGGGGCTGAAGGACCAAGTGCAGAAAGTGGTAGTGATTTCGTGCCTTGTCGTGTTTTCACGAGGAGGTAGCAAGAAGACAACCAAATTGTACGGAATGTCACGATTTCGTGACATGACGAATTTTCATGGTCAAGAGCAGTAAAGTCCAAGGAGATAGAACTTGTCACGATTTCGTGACATGATGGAGATTGAAGAACCACTTGAGGCAAGAGTGTCATGTTTTGGGGTTAGAGGGACCGTAGGGTGGATGAAAATTGTCGGAATCGCGACATGATTTTCATGACATAGAAGAGAAGACTGAGCAGCGAGAAGATAGTGTAGCGATTTCGTGACTTGTATGGTTTTCGTGACCCAGAGATAAAACAAAGATGTCGATGGAAGAACGTAGCGAAAGCGCGACTCATCTTGTTTTCGCGACGTGTAAGTGAGACACAGCCAAAAGAGAGGAAGGTGTAGCGAAATCGTGTAGTGTCATGTTTTCATGGTTTGAAGTAGCAAAGAGAACAACATGGATGAAGATGTAGTGAAATCGTGCCTTGTCGCATTTTCATGGGAACAGAGCGGAGAAAGAGCATAATAGTATGAAATGTCGCGATTTCGTGACGCGTCACGTTTTCGTGAGCTAAGGTAGCGAAGGAGACAAAGGAGCCGAACCTGTAGCGATTTCGTGACATGGTTGATTTTCGCGGTCCGAAAGTGAGAAAAGTGTACGGAGCAGAGATACGTCACGATTTCGTGACATGTCGTGTTTTCATGACCTATTACAGTTTCGCGCCAGAAAGCAGTTCAAACGGCCCGATGAAGTTTTGCGATTTCCAATGATTAAAAGCACTCCAGAATTAAATGTTTTGCTGCTTTCTAATGCAAACAAGGTAGAAGAACGTGTCCAAGCCACCAGAATTAAAGACGCTCCATTATTCGAAGTTGTTGTTCATGATTTTTCTAACGGTCCAAGCATGTTTCAAGAATGACCATTTAATGAAGACGATCGACTCCTTGTCTCATTCAATTTCTAGTTTCTCCGAGGCTGGTTTAAGGGGATCATTTCCTTGTTTTTATTGCACATTTTGTAGATCTCGAGGAAGTTCGTTGCAAATTTTTAATGTTGTAAAGAAGCAAGACTTCTATATAAATCAATGTAGATCTCCGAAAGAGGGATCGGGAGTTTGAGAGACATGTTGCATGAAAGCTTTCAAGTTCTTTGCATGAATGAAAGATATTTGGCCTCTAATTTTGCAAGCATCTTTCTATGTGATTTCCTTCTATTTCATGCATTCCTAAATTAAGCTCATCTTTCTGATCTGCTGTTAGATTTGAATTCTGTGTCTGAGTTTGAATATTGCTAGTGAGGAAGTGAGTTTTGGAATGCAATCCTGGAGGTTGTCTGCACAAGGTCGTAAGTGGATTATGTTGTATTCTATTATTATATGTTATTTATATGCTTGAAGTTAACTTCTTGCTGAGTTTCTTTCTCGATCGGTTAAATTCGGCCTATGGCTATATTTCCCGTCTCATTCAATAATTTCCCATTCCTTTCTACATATTTCCCATTTCTTTCCTGCAACTCTAGTCTTGAATCAAGCTTAGATTTAGTAAGGGAACCAGCCCTCTCTAGAGATTGGTCTGGGAGACATTTCTTTCTCCCAGCCTTTCAATGTTGGCCGGGTCTAGGGTGCATTTAGTATAAAATCCTTTCCTGTGGCAGATTCGTGACCAACAATTTTTGGCATGCCCGATGGGACAGAATGTTTCTATCTCAGAAAGATCCCATAGTATTGAGGGTTTAATGTTCGCCTTCATGTCGTATAGTTAGAACATTTGGTGACTCTGCAGTACCCAAAAATCTTTGAACGTGGATGCAGTGAAAGCTGTACTTCATGATCACGAGATCAAAGTCCAAAAAAGTTGAAGATCTTGTTGAGTTTTTTGAACTTGACAACACAAAAGAAGGTGAACACTCTAGGTTGGTTTCCCCATCGCTTGCATCATCTGCTATACCTACACAAACCCCTGGTATTGTTTCTAGTTTTCCATCTTCTCAGTTACATACACTAGTCCCAATGGCTCAGTATCCTCCACCTAGGAAGTTCTTGGCATGGAACAGCTCAGGGGCCTTGAATTTGCAGGCTCAAAATCCAGTTCCTCAGGCTGCTTTGAAAGTTTTGCCAACCTATGATGGTACGGGTAAGACTGCATATGAGCATATTAATGATGTAGCTTCTTTGGCGGCCATCCATGATATAACTGATGAAGATGTGATGGTAAAGTTGTTGGTGTTATCCCTGAGAGGTAAATTGTTGTATTGGTACCGAACGTTGCAACCAGGCACCATTACATCATGGGATCAGCTAGGAGAACTGTTAGTTAAGAATTTTCATGAACAGGCTGATCCATTTTCATTGTTGCATCAGTTTAACGCAATCCAGAGGCACCCGCAGGAAGAGATAGCTGATTTCAATGTCAGATTCACCAGAACCTGGCAGAGAATTCTTGATGGTCTTCGGCCTGCTGATGAGCTAGCTGCATTTTATTACCTCAGAGCATTCAACACAGACATCGGTTGGGCTGTCCGACAGTCCAACGTAACTACATTTCCAGAGTTGTTCGAACAAGCGTTAAAGGCGGAAGCTGATTTGATTGCTATAGGTAGACTACCTCCAAAGGTAACAATGCCTATCATCCCTGATCTGCCTAAGTATTTGTACTCTGGTTCGCTTCCATAGCCCATGCCATCTATGTATCCTACACCATCATGGAGTTCAAGTGCGCCTCAAATTGCACCTATTCCAGTTCCCCAGCTTCCTGCTCCAACTATTCCTCAGTTGCCTGCACCGAGTATTCCACGGTTAGTCCCTCCACTTCCAACTCCTGCATTATCTTCCCCATAGATTCCATTACCTTTACCAGCACCGCCTGTGTCCTCAAGCCCAGATCCTCAATTGGCTATGTTACAAGAAATTCAGTCGACTATGAGATCTCTCACTGACAAGGTGACATCTATGGAACGGAGAGAGGCGAAAAGGAACTACCAGCCATGAAGATTTATGCCGATAGTAACTAGAGAACAACCTGCTCCTAGCAAGGCTATGGAGAAAGCACCTGAAAGGAACTCAACAATTCTGGTAAGTGAAGAGGCTGGCCCTTCTGAAGTTTCACATGAGCCATCTTACTGGTGTTCTTCCTGCAATGACCCACATGATGAGTCCACTTGCATGGTCCACCAAAATTATTTGCAAGTTCTTACAGGGAGCCATGTAAACATGATTCGAGAGGTGGATCTTACTTTCGTGGAGTCTCTGGAGGAACATATAGCAATACTGACACGCAGCGGCAAGAAACCAATGTTGGTAGATCCAGCTAAGATGGAGCCATTGAAAGTGCCTCCTGTACAAGCAACGAAGTAGCAAATGCCAACAAAGGCTCATGATTCCCCAACGCAATGACAATCACCTATTTTGTCGAAGGATCCACTTCCACCACCAGCAAAAGAGAAGGGACAAGCTTCTACTTCCCAGTCGCAAGCGAAAACAAAGGAACAAGCCAAAGAGACGTTGCGGTATCCATCATTGACCAAACGACAATGAGTGGAGGCTATCCAGCAACATAAGAGCACATTCGAATCTGCTAGTGGCAGAAAAGAACAGATCTCCATGGAGTACAACATTGTTGAAGAGCTCAAACGGATACCAGCTAAGGTAAGTCTGTATGACACCTTACAGTTGCCTGGACAGATAAATCTCTTACAGGAATCCCTGAAGACCATACAAAGTAAGGGGAAAGCTCCAGCCCAGGTAATTATGGCTCAAACGTTAACTTCTTCAACCACTGGAAGGAATAGACCTCCCCTCATTTTATCTGTCACTCAGGATGGAGGGTTGGATTGTACATAATTGCCTGATCGACTCTGGAGCCGCTACAACTGTCATGCCAAAGGCAGTTTGTGAAGCAATGGGAATGGAATATACATGAAGTAGCCCTAGAGTTTTGTAGTTAGATGGTACTCCTATGAAAATAGTGGGTGTAATCAAGGATGTCCCGATTGTTTTACACACTATGCCTCAGATTACAGTCATTCAGGAGATAGTTGTGGTCGATCTAGAACCGTATTTTAGTATGTGCTTATCCAGAGAGTTTACTGCAAAGTTGGGAGGTTACCTTGCACTAGATTATTCCCACTTGGAGATCCCTTTCAAAGGAAAGAGACTCCGGATCCATAATGAAAAACCTTCCTCTTTTCACATTGAAAGGTTGGATGAGGCAGGAAAGGCCATGCAGTCTGTCAACATGCTTACAGAAGAGTTAGAGGTGTCTGATTTGATGAATGAGGTTTTGGATCCTGATTTGGAGGATGAGTTTTCAATGCTTAATTTCAATGCTATGCTAGAGACCGAAATTGGTTGTTATTCCATTACAAAGCAGCCTGAAGAGGTTGAAGTCAAGTTGCCTCCTGATCAAGTTGGTCAAGACTCTCTGCCAGATCAGCTCTATTTTGATGGAGCACAATACAAAAATGGCGCTAACACTGGGACTGAACTATCATGCCTAGGTCTCAAGATGGCTGGGACACTTGAAGTGCAGCAGTTTCAAATCTTTGGTGACTCTGAGCTGATCATCAACCAAGAGTCTACTGAGTGTCTGTCAAAGGTCTGGGATCCAGGAGACAGAACCATGTTTGGGTTCGTGTCTTTCCCAAAAGTTCACAGCTAATTCGGGAGTTACCCTGTATATAGCATAAAAAAAAACAAAAAAAAAAAAAAAAAAAGAAAAAAAAAAAGTATTGTTGTTTTCCTCTGTCAACTTCGGCTCTTTTTGCATGCGAGCCCGCAGGTACGTGTATTTCTTTCTTTTTTCTTCTTCCTTCCCAGTAGTTAGTGGCTTCCTCTCTATTTCTTCCCTTCCCCCTCTTTATTCCCTTCTTCTCCTACTCCTTTTTTCTTCTGCAAGTAATCAAGCCACTGCTGTTGTTTCTTTTTCCCTTTCTGCTATTCCCATTTCTTCTTTCCCTTTTCTTCTAATTTCTCTGTCATTTTAGCATTTATCCACAGTTTATCCCGCATTTGTCATCTCTTCCACTTCCATTCCATTATTCCATTCACTTCCATTTCCCTTTCATAGCAGCTGGTAGCACAGAAGCACTCTGTTACTGTATCTACCGCATCACTCCCTCCACTCCACCATTCCATCATTTACCATTCCATTCCCATTCCATAGTCCTCGCATCTACAGGGGCTCATTTCATTCATTTCCATTTTGCAACCCCTGGTGCTTTCATGGAGATTCTTTTACAACACCTGGTCAGCTACGCCAAATACAGATTCCTTGAGTTTTCAGTAATTCAACAAGAGTTGTTGCAGCAGTCCGTCGAGATGTACCCCATCAGCCAGCTTTCTGTTCTCACTTTTTCTTGACTTTGTTGCCCAATGGATTCATGCCTAGGATTCATGCATACAGCAGAACTGTATACCCCATGAGCCGCCAAGAATGTTGGCATTTTTGCCACATTTTTTTGATTGTTGATTATTCATGCATAAGATGTTGAAATTCTCACTCCTATACAGGTTTTGATGCAAAAAAGGCTAAGTCCGAAGACTGTCGCGATATCGCGACAAAAAGCAGCATGGAGAGCATAGTTTCAAAACTGTCGCGATATCGCGACATGTCGCGTTATCGCGGGTCTTTCGAGGAGAGAGAAGCAAAAGTCAAAAAATGTCACGATTTCGCGACGTGTTCCAAAATCACGGTCAACGCAGTCAACGGCAGCAAAGCAGCAAGGTTGTCGCGATATCGCGACGTGTTGGAGTTTCGCGGTCAAAATGGTCAACGGGGGCAGCACAGTGAAATTGTCGCGAAATCACGACATGTCGCGTTTTCATGACTTACAATGGCCATGGAGCAGAGCAGAGAAAAGGTCATGAAATCGTGACATAACTAAGCAAAGGGCGATGACAATAAACTTTGTAGCGATATCGCGATAGAATATTGAACAAGGCACAAAAGGCGAAAGACGTCGCGAAATCGCGACGTGTTGCGTGGTCACGGCAAAGTTGAAAGAAAAGTCATAAGGCATGAAAGACGTCGTGATTTCGTGACATTTTTGAAGATGAGGGCAAGAAAGAAGTTGGCGTCGCGATTTCGTGACATTTGTGGAGGTGCAGTCTAGCAACATAGAATCGTCATGATTTCGTGACATATTGGGGCTGAAGGACCAAGTGCAGAAAGTGGTAGCGATTTCGTGCCTTGTCATGTTTTCGCGGGGAGGAAGCAAGAAGACAGCCAAATTGTACGAAATGTCGTGATTTCGCGACATGACAAATTTTCGCGGTCAAGAGCAGTAAAGTCCAAGGAGATAGAACCTGTCGCGATTTCGCGACATGATGGAGATTGAAGAACCCCTTGAGGCAAGTGTGTCATGTTTTCGCGGGTTAGAAGCAGGACCGTACAGGGTGGATGAAAATTGTCGCGATATCGTGACATGTCGGATTTTCGCGACATAGAAGCAAAGACTGAGCAGCGAGAAGATAGTGTAGCGATTTCGTGACTTGTATGGTTTTCGTGACCCAGAGATAAAACAAAGATGCCGATGGAAGAACGTAGCGAAAGCACGACTCGTCTTGTTTTCGCGACGTGTAAGTGAGACACAGCCAAAAGAGAGGAAGGTGTAGCGAAATCGCGCAGTGTCATGTTTTCACGGTTTGAAGCAGCGAAGAGAACAACATGGATGAAGAATGTAGCGAAATCACGCCTTGTCACATTTTTGCGGAAACAGAGCGGAGAAAGAGCATAATAGTACGGAACGTCGCGATTTCGTGACGCGTCGCGTTTTCGCGAGCTAAGGTAGCGAAGGAGACAAAGGAGCCGAACCTGTAGCGATTTCATGACATGGTTGATTTTCGCGGTCCCAAAGTGAGAAAAGTGTATGGAGCAGAGATACGTCATGATTTCATGACATGTCGCGTTTTCGCGACCTATTACAGTTTCGCGCCAGAAAGCAGTTCAAACGGCCCGATGAAGTTTTGCGATTTCCAATGATTAAAAGCACTCTAGAATTAAATGTTTTGCTGCTTTCCAATGCGAACAAGGTAGAAGAACGTGTCCAAGCCACCATAATTAAAGATGCTCCATTATTCGAAGCTATTGTTCATGATTTTTCTAACGGTCCAAGCATGTTTCAAGAACGACCATTTAATGAAGACGACCGACTCCTTGTCTCATTCAATTTCTGGTTTCTCCGAGGCTGGTTTAAGGGGATCATTTCCTTGTTTCTGTTGCACATTTTGTAGATCTCGAGGAAGTTCGTTGCAAGTTTTTAATGTTGTAAAGAAGCAAGACTTCTATATAAATCAATGTAGATCTCCGAAAGAGGGATCGGGAGTTTGAGAGACATTTTGCATGAAAGCTTTCAAGTTCTTTGCATGAATGAAAGATATTTGGCCTCTGATTTTGCAAGCGATCTTTCTGTGTGATGATTTCCTTCTATTTCATGCATTTCTCGTTTATGCTCGTGTTTCTGATCTGTTGTTAGATTTGAATTCTGTGTCTGAGTTTGAATATTGCTAGTGAGGAAGTGAGTTCTGGAATGCAATCCTGGAGGTTGTCTGCACAAGGTCGTAAGTGGATTATGTTGTATTCTGTTATTATATGTTGTTTATATGCTTGAAGTTAACTTCTTGCTGAGTTTCTTTCCCGATCTGTTAAATTCGGCCTGTGGCTATATTTCCCGTCTCTTTCAGTAATTTCCCATTCCTTTCTGCATATTTCCCATTTCTTTCCTGCAACTCTAGTCTTCATCAAGCTTAGATTTAGTAAGGGAACCAACCCTCTCTGGAGATTGGTCTGGGAGACATTTCTTTCTCCCAGCCTTTCAATGTTGGCCGGGTCTAGGGTGCATTTAGCTATAAAATCCTTTCCTGTGGCAGATTCGTGACCAACAGAACATTTCTATACTCTCTCCACTATTCATCTTTAATGAGTGAAGTTGAGTTTGGAGATGAAGGATGGTTGCCTTATTCTTTCCTTCAAAAAATTTCTCTAGGCTTGTCCATGCATCTGAAGATGTTTTGGCTAAAATGATATATGGTTGAATCTCATCAGTGATAGCAAAAGTAATTATCATTAAGGCCTTTGAATCATTTTCCTCAAACTTTAGGATTTCAGTTTCACCTGTGGTAGGTCTCTGTGTTTTCCCTTTGATGACATCCCAAAGTTTTTCATATACTAAGATTGCTTTCACTTTGTTTTTCCAAGAGAAATAATTTGGACCCTTGAGTAGTTGAGATTCTGCTAGGAAGAATTTATTTGATGCCATTTGAATCACCCTAATATCAATCCTTAGATTTTGTGGACTTCCTTATGTCTCCCTAGAGATATAATATAGTGCTTTTGTAAAGATATAGTTCAATTTTGGTTGATTTTGTACAAATTTTGTAAAGATCAAAAATCAACTTCTTAACACCTTATTACTCCTATTGAACTAAGCACTTTTCAATTTTGAAGAGGTTTTAATGTTGGATTTCTTTTGTCCCTTTAGAGAAGTTTTTGAGACAAGAATATTATAATTTTTCCAACCTTAAAAAGCTTTAATAACCTCTTTTTATATCCCTTGGATTGTTTCTAATTTCCAATAACCTAGTTTGGAGTTGTAGCCCTTATGACTCCCAAATTTGGAAAATTAGAATACATTAATATTTGCAAATTTTAAATGAAATAATTCCAAGTAGTATTCCTTATTTCTCCTAGGTTATGCTTTGCAAATATTAGACAATTTTAATATTTAATTTCCCTAAGTTTTGCTTTCAAATGAAGATTGATTTCTTTCAATAATTCAACCTTATAATATAACCTTATAACTCCCTTTTTATGGAAAGCAAAATAGATGGAAATTGTACCTTTATAAAACCGGTGGTAGACTGTCCTTCTTGGGCGTTGTGAGTAATGGAAGATTCTTCCACATGCAATTTGCTTCAACACTCACTTCAATGCTTCCTTGACCCGTTTGACCAGGAGTAATGTGCTTCGCCATTTGCTCTCGGAATGTTCTCCAAGTTGTTGTCGATCTGCTACCATGTAGCTATCGAGCTACTATCGTGATATGGCCGAAATGCTATCGAGTCGCTTCAGACTCACTTGCTATCATTGTTGCCTTGCTTTGACTATCCTTTCACCTCCTTGACCACCCTTTTTATGGAAGATAAGTCTTGAAATTTGTGACAAGTGTCACAACTGTTACGTATGAGCACTCACTCCTTTTTAACGTAACAATCCTTTAGTAACGCTCTGCTAGCTTCTTGGTCACCTTGTAATGCATGAACACTTGTGTGAGTGCTTGTAACTCCTTCGTGAGTTTTCTTGGATGTTAAGAAATGGGATGGCACCTTAGAGAATTCGTGCCAAGTGGCTTTCAACCTTTCTGCATGGAGTTCTTTCATTATAACGCTTCCAAGGAGAGTATAACTCCTTTTTGTATGCCTCTTCTTTGCTTGCTACATTTCTTGGAGTGCAAGCAACCTCTTCTCTTGTTGGTCGATCATTGAGGTGATTTTGGAGCTTCGAATGGCATTGTAGGTGATTCTTTTGGTGGACAATCTTCACCAAGCTAGCAACCTCTGAATATATCACCTGTTCTCCTCGTTCCTTGTTCCCTTCAATGTGCTCCTTTTACGTTGTTCATCCACGTTGATTGAGGTAGAATCTGCCACCTTTTTGCTTGTAAAAGAGAGCTCCCTTTCTATCTACGTAAATGCAGGTTGATGATCGACTGATATGTGCATTGCCTTTTGCAGGTTCGTCCATCCAAGATGTGAAGTGTGAGCCCCTTCGAATGGCTCCTTGTGTCATGGATGAGGAGTGCTTGACATTCGGCCTTTCTTGTGTCTAGATTTCCCTATAGTTTTTGTGCCTTTAGTGGCACCTTCAATCTGCCCTTTTCCTACGAACAATGTAGTGCAATACCTTGTAATCTTCTATGAGAATAATACATTCTTATTGCACCCTTTTTGCACTCCTTGTAGGTCTTGTAGTCTGATTTTGTAGCAGATTTTGAATGCACAAATGAGGGTTTTGAGGACATCCCTTTGGATAGACTCCTTGCCCTCTTTGCTTGGATATTTAATGATAGATCCAAGCTTTACAAATGTTGTAGATAGAAGCTTTTTTTGTTGCACTTAACCCTGTAGTGCTTTGGATTTGAGACTCACCAAGTCTCAATCTTTGAAGCTTATTTTGGTTAGTTTTTATTCACTTGTACTAACCAATTTTGGTGGCTTCTATTGGCCACTATGAGTTGCAGATTTATGTGCTTTAAGAGTGTCTTTAGACACTTGATGCAAACTAGATTTTGTACCCTTCTCAAAAGCACAAAACTAATTTCTTTTGAGAGTAATAATAGTGCAAATGAATCTAATAATCTTTCACTTTTAATGCACTAAAAATTTCACCTTATCACTCCAATCAACTCTCAAGAACATGCACTTAATCAAATTTACTACAACTAATCAAGAATAATCTGAAATGAACCTTCAATAATTATTCTGTAATTTCACTACAATCAATATTGTAGGACTTAGTCTTCTTTTTATTTTTCCAAAGTAGATGATAGGTAGTTGATAGAAGTAATTCAGAAATCTAATCAACTCCTAATCAATGTGCAAATGAACCTTAAAAAGAACCTTTCTTTTTGCACTTTTGAAGACTGTAATCTAATTGCAACTTTAATCCAAATTCAGGTGCTTTAACAAATATGATAAGTAATCCAATTAATGAATCTACTTGCACCAAGAAGTTGCTTACCTTTTTCTAAAAGCTTTTGTAGCTCTTTTGCCACTTCTGTAGAGGATGTAGATCTTGGTGTCTAGGATCACCAAGTTGTTGCTTCGAGTAGGATCTTGCAGCTCTTTGTAGACTATTTTGAACAACTCCTTCTTCACCAAATGATGGTCTCAAACTTTCTTTCATGAGCCTAGGATTTGGTGGCTTGTTCTCCTCTTGTGTTCTCCTCCTTGCTGTAGATTTGGAGAAGTCTTTTGTCTCTGAAGCGGTGCCTTCTTGCTGTGGGAGGCAATCTTCAAATCTCCAAGATTTGGTGAGCTTCTTCTATCTTCAAGTCTTCTTGTCAAATTTTGACTTCAAGCAGGATCTTCTTCTCAAGATTCTGAATATCTTGAGGTCTTCACTGGATTCTTCTTCTACTCAGATTTGGCACTCCTTGCCAAATTCTCCTTCTCTTGGGCTTGTTGTCGGATGGCGATAATTGTCCCAAGTCCTTCACTATCAAGGGCTTCTCCTTGGTAGTGGATTTCTCTAGTGAGTTCTCCTTTGAGAATTTCTTCAGTCAAGCTCTCCTAGCCTTTTTTTGGATGCTCGATGAGACCTTCCCAAGGTCTTTGATCTTGCAACTTCTACTGGTCTTTCCTTGAGACCTCTTCAACCTTCTTCTCCTAGAAGTGTTGGTGGTGAGATCTCTTCTAGATCTCTGATTCTACTGCTTCTGGATTCGAGCAAGACTCTCCTAGTCCTTCTTCTTCTTCCAAGTCTGGAAGTCCTTCAATGAGATCTTCTCCTGATCTCTTTTGCTTCAGGTGCTGAATTGATTCTGAAGAAGATACCCTTCCTAACTTTCTTGTAGGAAGTTTCCCAACTCACTGAATCTTCTTTCCCTACAACAAAGTATTAGTACTAAAATATTTAGTCTACTTTTGAATCAGATATTCTCTTTGAATTCTTCTTCAAGATCAAGGCTTCTATGGCCTTTTTCAGTATCAAGGCTTCTATGGCCTTTTTTAGTATCAAGGCTTCTATGGCCTTTTTCAATACCAAGGCTTCTATGGCCTTTTCTAGTATCAAGGCTTCTATGGCCTTTCTAGTATCAAGACTTCTATGGCTTCTCCTTCAAGGCTCCTATGGCCTTTTCTTCAAGGCTTCTATGGCCTTTTTGTGTCAAGGCTTCTATGGCCTGTTCTTCAACTTGTGAAGTTCTTCGATTCAGCAATGGAGATCTTTAGTCTCCTGACTTCACCATAACTCTTCTCTAGAAGTCTTCTTCCATAGTGTTCTTCTCTTGCACAAGGAACCAATCTCTGCACTATGAAGGCACGTCGACCTTTGGGCAATGAAGTTGGAGTCTCCTAGATTTCTATCATAGGAGGAGTCCCAATCCTCTGAGAATTAATTTTCTGCAACAAAAGAAACTTTAGGTAATAGTTAGAAAATTCCAGATATCTTGGATGATCCTCACTAGATGATTTGTCAATCTAGTGGATTGAATGTTGAGTCCTGGTCTTCACGAGTTTTTCCTGTAACTCTGTGGAAAGACTCTAGTCAAATGCAATCTCAGTATTTTTTGGAACTAAGATTTCTTTCAGTCCTCACTCGTGACTCTCCCTAATTCTACCACCTAGATTCTTCTAAGAACTTTTGACAGTGGTTGGTCCAGTGGTGCATCAGTTTGACAAAACACTCAGGCTCAAAGATAATGGTGGTTTCCCTATTGACCTACACAGACTAGATCTACCGTAGCTCTGATACCACTGTTAGCTTTTGATGTAATGAGAAATGGGAGATAACAATCACAAGATGCAGAATAATATAAAAGAAAGTAAATCTGCAAGATGATTGAAGTATGTTGAATAGAAATAACATAAATGAATACAACGTAGCTATGGAGGAAATGAACACTCCATTAATGAAGCTACTGAACTACATTGTACCCATCACCAATATATGGTGATATACACAACACTGCACTACTACCTATGACTATGTTGTAAGCAGCTCTATCTATCTATGTCCCCCTTCTCATATCTATCTGACAATGAGGCCTTTCTTATATAGGAACACAGGTTCCTTGGCCAACACTCTACCTAGTTGTGCAAGGGACAACTTGCACATATACAACTTGCACATTGACACTTGTGCATTTATTACATTGCATGAAGTAACTAGATAACTTCCCCCTAAAGTAATCTAATGTCCTAAGTATGTACCTTGGAAGATACATTTACATAACCCAAATGATGGAATAGACTCTATTTCTAGTATTCATAAGGTTATCCTAGGATAAAATTCTTCTATGACCTACTATCTAAACAAAAATTTTGACTTTAGGAATGCTTAGGCTATCACAAATATCTCTCAATATTCTAGTGATATTATTATTTTGTTGGTGTTGTACATTATATCCACTTCTTGTTGTGTATTCTCTTGAGATATTCAACTCCCAAATAAATTTATCCTTAGCTCCCCTTGAAATAATCGTAGATGTTATCTTTCTACTCAATTGCCTCCTAGCATCAATGTCTTGTATACTTGTAAAAAATCTTCTTTCCATTTGTATATTCCTTCTTGATCCTTGTACAAAATGTTTGAAACCATATCACCATATTTGTCTTGAAGAAATATCATCCAAGGTTTCAAAATTATATCTATGTTGAGTAGTTTTTTATCACACCAAGTATCCATCCAAATAGAATTTTTTTCTCCAATTCTCATCACCCATATTAAACCTTTAATCATAATATCAATAGAGTTTTTAAAATATTCCAAAGAGCAAAACCATTTGGTAGGGATAATGTAGTAAATATTAAACTTGGGTCATTAGGATCAACATACTTGGAGAAAATATTTTTTTCCCATTGTCTTTGACTCTCTTTGTACAATATCCAAATTACTTTTCCCTTAAGAGCTAAGTTTTCATTTGTAAGAACTCTTAAACCAAGACCTCCCCTATTTTTATCATCACACATCTTGATCCATTTCACCAAAGGAAATTTCCTTCTATCATGTAAACCTAACCATAAAAAGGATTGTATAATATAGATTAAACTTTTTTCAACTGAATCCATAGAATACAATGACATATAATATGTTGTAATGGCTTATAATACTGACTTAATTAACTGCACTCTTCCTACTAATGATAACCATCTACCTTTCCAAGCTGGAAGTTTATTCTAAAATTTACTAATAAATGGATTCCATAATTATATCCTCATTCTTCCCTAAAATAAAGACATCCCTAGATAATTTACTGGTAAATTTGCCTCCTCCATTTAAAGTAACCTGCAAATTCTTTCTTTGATATTAGTTGGAGTGTTAAGGAAGTAAATTTTGGATTTTTTCTATTAACTTTTTGCCCTGAACCTCTTTAGGATTCCTTTAAAAAATTATTCAAAGCTTTGGACTCATTTATCCTTACCTTTTCAAAAAGGGTTGTATCATATACAAACTATTGATGGGTGATGTTATCATTGTTATTATTGTAGACATCCAAAAGTTGCACATTTTCACTTCTCCTATCATCATGGCTGATCAATTTGTAAATCTCATGAAATTTGGATAAATTAGCCTCAAAACACTATTAATTTATAAGAATCACTATTAATGCACTATTCATAAACCCCCTTGGACTACTTAAGCCCTTTTCTATGCTTAACATTGGGACCTCATGCAACCACCATAATGGTTTAACCTTGGTCAATCTCTACCCTGGTCAAAAGTCACTTTATGGTTAAACTTCACTTTATGGCTAAGCACATGGTTAATCAATTCAATCATGATTAGTCTAATTCTACCACCTCACCTAGTCTACCCTTTGACTAGCCTAGCCTTCCACCTCACCTAGTCTACTCTTTGACTAGCCTAGCCTTCCACCTCACCACCCTGATATTTGCTCCACTTCACACCCCCCTATGCATTCAATGACAATTGAAGACTTTTGCACACACAAAAGCATTTTAAAATTAAAAGTATTTCCACATCACCATGTCATAAATGACATTTGGAGACTTTCCTCCACCCATGCATTTATGTGGGATGACTCATCCATACCCATTTATGACAAGTATATGGGTGAGGGATTATCTCACCCAAATGCACTTATGAGGCATGCCACATAAAGGGATACCTTGTAGTGGAAAGCTCATAAGGACACCTCAAGGGGGGCACCTCATGGGACACCTCACCCTCCCTAAAATTTCCAAATACTATAAATAGAGGTCATTTTCCTCTATTATGTGGTATCCACATTTTACATAATAAAACCTTACTAAAATTCAGATAGACCACACCATCTTCCATCATACACCTTGTCATTAATCTTCATCAATCACCATAGAAAAAAAAAAGTCACCATTTGTGTGTGCCATTTTGACATGTTTTGTAGGTTCTGAAGGTGATCCAATGAGGACAAAAGCTTCAACAGTTGGAGGACATCATTCTATTCCACCCAAAAATCAAACAAAAGTGTTACAGTTAGAGTTGCAAGGTACCCTGTGACCAAAATAGAAAGTTGCAGCCTAGGGTGCAACCCTTTTCAAATGTCAATTTTAGGTATCAACAAGCTGAAAAAATCTTTCAAAAGGTAAGTCTTACTACATATTTAGGTTTTGTAAATAATATCATAGCTTTTGTAATGAGTTAGATTCATTTTGAGTCTTTTTGTCTTCAAACATGAGGGGTTTGATCAAGACAAGCCCCAAAATGTTCTAACCCCTTTTTGTAGGTCCTACAAGTCTAGAGGATAGGTTGGATCGATAGTGGCACATGAGCTATAATCCCACTCAATTTGAGGATATTTTGGAATACTGATATGGTGTTGTTGACCTCCTAATTGAAGAACGGGTTTTCACCTCACAAAACCCCATTTTGTAGCCTTCAAAGGCATTTTTGTAAAAGGGACCCTCTTGTAACCCTTTTGATCATATATTGCAAACAACACCAATTTTCCTTGAGTTCATTTTGGCATGCCTAGTGGGACCCCCACCATGTTTATTGCTTTTGGTTAAATTTTCAAATAGTTGACTAATTTTTACTGATTTTTATGCTACAAGTGATACAAAACCAACCAAAACTCTACAAAAACCTTGAAACACAGCTCAGGTCTAACATAGGTGTCTTTTTGGTCTACGAACTAGGGTCGCAAGGTAGGGTGTGACCATAAATTTTAGTCATAAAGTACCTTATGACTGAACCAAGTGCTCCAAAAACTGGTTCAAAAACTAGTTTCTATATAGCCAATAGTAACTCCATAGTTGAAGGTAAGTTTAGGGGATTGATTTACCCTCACATGAGATTGCTATCTCTCTTGCTAAAGACCACCTTCATAGGCTAAAACAGCCTAAGAACAATGACATCCACACTTTTCAATTACTTTTAGGATTTTTCAAAACTTGGTATCACACCATATTGCAAATTTATCTTTGTATTTCATGCTTCTTTGTTAGACGGTCCTTTTGTTTACAAAACTAACATTCTATCCTTTACTATTGCAAGTACCTATACACAAACTAGCTACCATACCACAAATACTATCAACAAGCCAAATCTAGTAAAAATTTTAAGTTTTAACTTAGTTGTAAGGTAGGGTGTGACCATTACTTTTAGTTGTAGGGTAGCCTACGACCTAAGTTAAGATACATTTCAGCCTTAGGACTACATTCACAAGCACTTCCAAGAGCTGGAGACCATAGGTAAGTCTGAAAAACCTATTTTCCTAGTTTCCAAAAATAGCAAGTTTAGATCAAATTTTTAGCATCTTTTACTTTCACAAAAAGCCTCAAAATCTCTTTGGGCCTCTTTACAAAATTTGGCGATTACTTAGAAAAGGCTCCAAAATTACTTTGGTCATATTTCTAAATACTTTTCTTTCATTCCATGCATGTTAGAAATGAATAGTTGCATTGTTTAGAGTTAAAGCATTTGCATAAGGTGTGAAGAGGCCTTTAAACTTCTTCATATCTATGAGCTGAGAGCAATATTTTGATATTTACCTCATACATAAGGCTCTAAGAGACATCTAGCCATAACCTTAACAAGCATATCTTGGCTAGTGTAAATAGATTTATGCTCAAACAAGTCTTAGAGTAGCTCGCTAAAATCAAGTGATATTTCTTATCCTTCTTTTTGTGTAAAGTTTTACTTTTGGGTTTTTATAAAAATTCAATTTGCATTGTTTCTTTAGCATTACTTTAATTCTAAAAAGTATTTTATTGTCTGAAAAGTCAAAAAAAAAAAATTAAAAGGACAAAAGGCTTTGCTTTCTAATATAGCTTACTTTTCAAGCATTTCTTGCTTTCTTAAGTAGTGAACACACACACTTCATGCTTCTTTTACATTGGTAAGGTTGGATTTCATCACCAACCCCCAATTGAGACTAGCAATGTTGGAATTCATCTCCTTCCACTAGCTCACCCCCTAAACACCATAGTAGCCCTCATGAGTGGTTTTCTAGACTTCATCACTAGAGAATCCCCTACTCTTGAGAGATCCTTGAGGTAGGTTAGGATTAGATGCCCCTACTCATAGGGCTTCATATAATTAGTGAGTGTGCAATTATTGTTTGTGACTAAGCCCATTCGAGGGTGAAGCAAAAGCCTAGGTAGGTTGATAGCAAGTCTTATATAGTGCCACCTCTTTCTTAAGAGGATTCTAGATATTTTCTCCTCTAGGTTTTCCAAGCCATTACCTTCATTAGGATCCATTCACCTATTTATGCATAGTTACCCCTTGCATACCTTTGGGTATAACAAGAAACTATGCATGAACATACCTTCATAGGTACATCCACCACTTCCTTCTCTATTTTAGGGCTCATTTGAACATCTTAAACACATCTTTGCAAAATTTGATTGTTCGTTCTTCTTCTTGTTGCATAGGTTGATTTATGTTACAAAATATTCAAAATAGGTTACAAAACCTACAAAAACAAGTTTTTATACATCCTTGGGCATAGTTCCAGCACATTCTCTATTTTTATAACTAGTTTCTAAAAATTCACAGGGTACCCTACAACCAAAAGAAACAGTCGCACCCTAGCCTATGACCCAAACTTTTATTTTACAGAAAGGTTTGGTGACTTTAGAAACACCACTCTAGTTGTTTCCCCAATATAAACTTGGAAAAAACTAAGTTTTTTAGCATATTTTATCCCCAAAAATGGTTGTCACCCATAGCCAAGCTCATGAGCAAGCTCATCTTGCGATGGAGGCTACTCATGCAAATCCTTCTCAATATTGGAC
Source organism: Wollemia nobilis (assembly GCA_028583015.1). Lineage (NCBI taxonomy): Eukaryota > Viridiplantae > Streptophyta > Pinopsida > Araucariales > Araucariaceae > Wollemia > Wollemia nobilis. The sequence continues at coordinate 386,012 of JAQPPZ010001769.1, forward strand.
TTCCTCTATAGGAGTTGGCACCATTGTTGTGCCCAATTCTAAAACCTTCACTCTGGATCAGTCTCAACTAATTCAAGCTTCATCCTCTACACAAAATGTCACTCATGATATAATTTAGTGCCCAACTGATGCTTCATCATCTCAATCCTCCAAGGGATCAACACATGAAGTAGTTTCATTCCCTAGAATCATTTAATTTTTGCTTGGTGACTTTGAACTTGAGATCACCTATGAGGAAGATCCTTCTCCATCCTCCACTCATTCCCCCCATCCATTTCTACAATAATCATCACAACATCTATTGGATGGTGAGGGAAATCTCCTCCCTACTTACCTAGATGTCAAGGCTACCATTCAAATAGTAGCTATGGTCTTTGCTACCACCACTCCACCTAATACTCAAGAGGCCTCTTCTTCAAATGTGCTAGCTTCTTCCTCTACAGTCATAGATTTGGACCTCTTCTTCAATCCACCCTCACAACCTCCTCCTAGTTCCATCTTGTCGACACCACCTTCTTCCTCCTATTCCACCAATCCACCTCTTGAAGCTGACTTGCTTAACATCGATCAATCTTCTTCTAATGTCCCACTCCAAAACTCGTATGACATCAGTACACAACCCCTTTCTACTACTGGTTATACATAGATACCTGCATATTCTCAAAATTCACAACTACTTCAAAATCTACCTACATACTCTTCCATTCCACAAACATCTACTCAAAGGCTTCAGCACAACATTCTTGCATCTTTGCAGGAGAATTTTTCCACTACTTACCATTCATTGCAATTTCTCGCATCTACTTCCATACCTATTTCAAACCAAAGTAACTTCTTCACCTTGCCATCAATGTGGACTTCCATCGTGCCAACAACATCACACTTTAGATTCCTCCTTATATCCCAGTATGAGTGGCCTTCTACCTATCAGTAGGTGTCAACCCAAGTGCTTTTTCAATAGATCAATCAAGGCTATATTCAAAATCTATACCATCCACCTATCTAGGAGTCTGATCAAGGTCTCCAACAAGTGCCATCTCAAGCACAACAACAAACTCTTAATGATCCAAATCAACCTCCCATGGCTCCATCATATCAATAAACAACAACTTCATCAATATCAACTCCACCAACAATAGATCCAATAGGAGCAACTCCATAAATAATAGCTCCATCAAGAGAAACTCCATAAAGAGTAGCTCAATCCATAACAACTCTATCAAAATCTACTACAACAATAGCAACAACAACAACAACTGCAACAACAACAACAACATCAATTGTACCAACAACTTCAACAACAACAAACACCTTCTTCATCATCTCAACATAATCTCACATCATTCACTACTCAACCACCTTCTAAGAAACTCATACAATCATTCCCACATCATTCTATTGGTGTTCATAATTATTTGTCTCAACAACCACTTGGGGGACAAACTTCTTTCTCCATCCCTACATTGCAAGCACCCCCAACTGAAATCCAACTCATGAGGGAACAACTTAAAAACCTAGAGTTGCAAACTAGTGGCTATGGGCCGCAGAAACCGACTTATAGTCAAATCTGCAATGATCCTATTCATCCATTTATAGCCCTTCATCAATACCCTCAAAAATATAAAATACCTAAATTTGATAAGTTTAGAGGTAAAGAGGATCCTTAAGAGCACCTATGCAATTATCGATATGCTTACCACCTACTTTAGGGTAGCGATGCACTTATGCTTCACACATTTCCTCTATCCCTTGGTGGTCAGGCCCTTTATTGGTTCAACAACCTTCCTAAACACAACTTATTTACATTTGAATAGGTGGCCAACCAATTCCTTGAGCATTTCTCCATCAATATCAAAAAGAAGATATCGCTACCAGATCTCTATAGTCTGTGATAATTTGATGATGAGCCAGTAAATGAATATGTTGCTCGATGGTGTGGGGTCATACATGATTTGACATTTTCAATCCCACCCCTAGAGTTGGTCAAGATATTTGTAAAAAGTTATGCCAAACACATATCGACCACACTCCAAATACAACAACATCGCTCCTTTGAGGATGCCATTGCTCAAGCCAAAATAATCAAAGATATAAAGGTACAAGAGGGTAAATTCAAGCTTCATAAGAAGGTTGATTACATTCCCAACACTCAATTCAATAGAGGTGGTCAAAATCCAAATCCTCCAAAATTGCCATAGGCCAATCAAGTTATGTTGAGCTCAATACCTACTCCACCTCCACAACAATCTCAACAACCCCAATAGGGATATCAATAATCTAGGGCTCCTCTCCCCACCAATCAAGGCCAAAATCAACAAAAACATCAACAATGTTCACCATGAAATTAGACTCCTTTGTTGGAGCCATTACCAAATATCTTTCAAAATTTATATGATGTTGGGCACATTGCTTTACTAGAAGTAAAACCTGAAGATCCAAATCGACAAAAGCCCAAGAACTATAATGAGAATGTATTTTACGAGTATCATAGGCAACGAGGGGTATGATATCCATAACTATCACACATTTCTCCATTTGGTGTAAGATCTTATCAATAACAAGGTTATCCACACTGAAAATCCATTGGCCCCTTCAAATAAAAATTTGAGGATCTATAAGACACCTTTGCCAAAACATGGACAACCCCAAATGCAACTTAATGCTTCCACTTCTCAACCTACACCTTGATAGGTCAATTAGGTAAATTGAAATCCATCCTAGTAGGTATTTGTTGGCATGACAAATGTCATTACATGAAGTCAGTGCTACCCCACTCATCTTGATCATCAAAAAAATTGACCCACTGTCACCACTCATTCATTTATACCATCGATACAAAGCAATCCTCTATTGATATTGCATAATATTGTTACCATTTGTAACAGTCTCACTCCTCAACTTTTCATAGCTTTTGCTAGGTTGTCCATATACGACCTCTTACAACAATCAAAGTTCCATTGTGAGGCTTTAAATGATATTCTATGGTCAATCAATGTGGAAGCACATGACACCAATGCCTTTGTACAATTTATTGACAATGTGTAGACATGCATGCAACCTTCCATCATATTTTATGACCATGAAATTATAGTTCTTGAAGGTGAGGGTGTTGATCCTCCCATGCATATTCTAGCTTGTATAAATGATACCACCTATAAGCATGTCTTGATCGACACAAGATCTTCTATAAGCATCATTTCTACTATTGCCTTGCAACATCTCAACATTCCACCTACCCATATCGCTATGCCTACTTTGGATCTATGAGCATTCAATAGTTCCATGCATAAAATAGTCGGGTCCATTATCCTACCCATTTGGGTTAGCATCAAGATAATACCCACTCTATGTCATGTCATTGAGGGAGAAATGCAATACAATATCCTCCTTGGATGCCCATGGATTTGGGACATGCAATGTGTCCCTTCCACGCTACATCACTGCTTGAAGTATCTTCATGATGGCCAAGTCCATCGCATTGAGGCGAATGATGATCCCTTCCAATTTTGCAATGCAATCACCCCACCATCAGCTTCACCATTATCTTCTACTCAATTCACACCTATCATAGTACAACCCACTATGTCTGACCATTCATCCCCTTCATCTTCCATTCAATCAAATTCACCAATCCTACCTACTCCTTTTGCCAACACATTGGCAAACTCTTCTTGTCATCCTGATTCACATTTGTGACCCCCATCTCCTCCATCATCAAGACCTCCTTCTCCTTCATCTCTCCAACACTCTTCACCACCATCATCATACTCTACTCATCTTAGGCTACAACCTCTTACATTCGCTAATTCTATTCCTAACACCCCCATCTTACCCACTCCAACCATTCTCCCCATTCACCCACAAGTATTTTTGGATCTCTCCCACTCTGACTTGCACCCTAACAGCTCATCATCCCCATCCATATCATAATTCCCCCATGCCAATCATCCTATCTTATCAACTCCAACTAGGTGTCATTCATGGGAACAACATATTGCTCAACTTGATGCCCAACTCAATAAGGCCCCTCCATCCATTGTACCTCTTCTTTCTATTTTACTCCCTCTAGAATCACAACCATCATCTTCTTCATCACATCAGGGGTCACCACCCCACCAGGAGCATTATGGAATACCACATGTGTCTATACTCATGACCAATCCTGGTCTAGGAGAATATGCTATACATAATGCTTGTGTCTCTCCTCCCAACATCCAATCCATTCATGACTTTGGTCACCCTCGCAATGCTCCCCTCACAATCGATGTCATCATCCCTCTTGGCCCACCCATAAATCACACAAATTTCATCTATGGGGGTGTCAATACATCTTCCTCCACATCCAAGCCCAAATTATTTGAGGATAAGTTTTGTGGTAATCTTGATTATCTATCAAATCCTAATTTTGCTAGACGTTACTTGCAATGCTTCCACTGGCAAGGGTTTGGTTTGGGTCACTATGAATAGGGGTCTAGAACTTTTATCAACCCACTTTATCAATAACATGGAGATAAATTTGGCTTGGGTTATCAACGTGCATCTCTCCATGTCTTAGAAGATGAGCTTCCTCATCTTTCTCTAAATTCTCTAGAGGATGGGTATGACATTGAACTTGAATCTAATTTTCAAAGTGACCCCTCATCACCTCATTCTACCATTGATATTCTTGACCACTTATTCCAAGATTCTTCACAATATGTCATTCCTTATACTTATACCATTGAGGATCTCATCAAGGATTTTGCATCATTATCCCTTACATCACTCCCAATGGATGTCACTCCCACTCCCACCTTTTCCTCATTTGTTTATCCATACTCTCACTCACATAATAAACATCAAGTTTGATTGTCTCCTCGCTATCCTCGCTCTTCACCCATAATTTTGTGGCCTTGTTTAAATCAACCCATATCTTCATCCTCATATGATACTACTTCTACTAATTCGCCATCCTCTCCCGCTTCCACCATGTCGGTGAACATGATCTCTGTAGATCTCTTCGCCCCACTTCGTTATGATGCCCATCCTAATCGGATTATCTATACCAATCCAGATTATATCAATTTCGACCATATTTCTTTTGAACCTTCTTCGAAGGATTTCCTTCTATCTGAGCACTTACTACATTTTGCTAATGCTCCATTTTCTTCCACCCCTTCTCAGACTTACTATGTCCATAATACCAAAATCACTCACGATGATGAGATTCCTCTCCCCAATGCTGTAGAGGACTTACATCTCATCCCTATCCCCACTCAACTCAAGGATGGTTCCCACATGCTTGTGGAGGACACTATCAATGTTGATATTGGTGATGATACTTCAAACCCTCATATTATCAAACTAGGCAAGGGCCTCTCCATTGAAGAAAGAGAAAGCTTTACAACACTTCTCAAAGAGTACAAGAAAGTTTTTGCATGGTCATATACTGACATGCCAGGTCTGGACCCCTCTCTGGTTGTCCACAACCTTACACTTGATAATAGTGCCAAACCCATCAAGAAAAAACTTTGAAATATGCATCCTACAATTGCATTAATGGTCAAGGAGGAGTTACAAAAACTCCTAGACGTGGGATTCATCCAACCAATTTATTACCTTGAATGGGTTTCTAACATGGTCCCCATTGCAAAACCTAAAGGAGGAATTTAGATATGCATGGACTTCAGAGATCTAAATAAAGCATGTCCTAAAGATAACTTCCTCCTTCCCAACATTGATACACTGGTTGACTCCATAGCAGGTCATGAAATGTTGTCTCTCATGGATGGGTTTTTGGGATACAACCAAATCTAGGTTAATCCTGATGATCAACATAAAACATCTTTTACTACTCCTTGGAGGACTTTCTATTACAAGGTCATGCCATTTGGCCTTAAGAATGCAGGTGCTACATATCAATGTGCCATGACCTATATCTTTCATGATTACATACATAAAATCATGGAATATTATGTGGATGATCTATTAGTAAAATCCAAAAATATCATCAACATATTGATGACTTGCGCAAAAATTTTGATCGACTCCTTGAACACAATGTACGTCTAAATCCAAAAAAGTGTGTCTTTGGTGTTACCTTAGACAAGCTTCTTGGATTCATTATTTCTTTGCATGGAATCAAAGTCGACCCAAAGAAGGTCAAGGCTATCATCGCTATGCCACCTCCTACCAATCTCAAATAATTGCATAGCTTGCAAGGCAAAATTCAAGTGATTCATCACTTCATCGCCCAACTATCAGATAAATGCAAGTTGTTCAACCATATTTTACAGAAAGGAGTAGCATTCAATTGGGATCATGAGTGTCAAACTACCTTTGATGACATCAAGACCTACCTTACTTCACTTCATGTATTAGCTCTGCCTCACCCTAAATTTCCTTTTTATTTATATATATCCACCCTAAATTTCCTTTTTATTTGTATATATCCACCCTAAATTTCCTTTTTATTTGTATATATCGGGCATGTTGTTGGCTTAGAAAAATGAGGCCTACCAAGAACAAGCAATTTATTACATCAGCCGCACATTAGTAAGCTATGAAACATGGTATGCTTACATGGAGAAACTTTACCTTGTGTTAGTCTTTGCCACAAAGAAGTTGCATCACTACATGCTCAACCATACAACTTATATTGTCGCCCATGACAATCCCATCAAATACATGATGGGTAGAAGCTATAACAATAGTCGGATAGCCAAATGGATCATGCTACTTACTGAATTTGATCTCGAATTTATTAGTCAAAAATCCATTAAAGGTCAGGTCATCATCAACCACCTCGTAGAAGCTCCTTTACCTAATGATAAACCACTTTTCATCGAGCTTCTAGATGACTCAGTGTTTCATACTTATGAAGCTGAACAATAGGTGGAACATGAGACAAAAGTAGACCTGACCCTCTTCTTTGATGGCTCTCACTACAAAACAAGGGGTCGGTACTGGGATCATATTATTTACACCATAAGGGGCTGCACTTCCCATTTTCATTCAAATTAGACTTTCCTTGCATAAATAACAATGTTGAATATGAAGTGCTTATCCTCGGCCTTAAGACAACACTTGCTATGTGCATCAAGAAATTACAAATCTGGGGTGATTCACTGTTGCATGGTCACATTGAGATCAGCTACATACCTTTGATCCGGTCTTATTTTCTTCTTATATTCTTGCTCTTTCTCTCTTCCTATTCTCGATCATTATTGTATGGTCACACTTTGAGCGACTATATACTTTTGATTGGTTATAATTCCTTCTTTTCTTATTCTATTTATTCTAATTTTTCTTTTCTTTCTTATCTTTCCATTTCCCAAGCTCACTCTCTAGATTCTTTCATCATCATTTGTGCTCATCAATTATGTTTATATCTTTAACCACTAGTATTCAACATCTTTTTCACATGCATCCACACTCATCAATCATGTTGATATTGGAAAAATTGCTATTACATTCACTTGCCAAATACATTTATATACACCATCAATATTCATACATATAAATTTGGAGAAACATTTGGATTCATGAATTTGTGTTCACCTATCTCACTTGGTTTTTCTTACACAGGAACAAGTTATTCATGCTATATTTTACATTTATAGGAATTCTATCATGTCAATAATTTTTCTTGTACATATGCATACATCATTTTGCATACAATAAACCATTGAAGGGTTAAAAATATATTTTTTAGTATGCCTGTAGTGGTGTCCACTCTTATTCTTAGTTGCATGGTAATGAGAATTTATTCTATGACTCAAACATTCATAGTCGGTCCAATCAACCTTTATTAAATTCTACAATAATTTCAAAACTTCCCCTGGTAGACTTGAGTTCTTTCAAGGAACAATCATGCATTTCAACATTAAGCAAGTTTTGAGTATAGGGAGGACAACACCTTGCATAAGCCTTACCATAAAATGAATGGTTTTCCCTGCTCATCCTATCATTTGCATGATCTAGACCTGAGGATCGAAAAAAGGACAAACTCTTTGAAAAAAAGAAAGAGAAAATCAAAGGAAAAAGATACAAAAATAAAAAAGGGATAGAAAACAAAAGTGAAAGCATTAAGAGCACTAAAAAAATAAATAAAAGAGTACTATCAAAATATTGTATCCCTGAGATCCTCAAGTCCTCAAAATTAATTATTTGGTCCTCAAATAGAATCAGTTTAACACCAGCCAACTGCACTATCTTCATTATAATTTTACACCAAACTAGTTAGGGCCTTATATCATCATAAGAAATTTTGGTTTTGGTGCCTATTACTTAACTAATCTTGAAGGAATCGATGAGTTTGATCCTCTCAATATTATTCACCTTCATGCATTCTACATTGATTCACATTCACATCGCTTCTTCATCTTCCCTTAATTTACGATGCTTTTTCCAATACACAAAGTTCAAAAACAATAACAACAATAATAAAAAATGCAAATAAACCAAAACTATCCATCATCGACATATCTTGCATTTCATTTTCCTCTTTTCTCCCTTGTCTTCTATTCCTATTTTATCCACATCTATCTCATTTGGATCTATATCACTATTGCATTATCACATTGAGATCGGATACATACCTTTGATCTAGTCATATTTTCTTATTATATGCTTCCTCTTTCTCTCTTCCTATTCTCAATCATTTCTTTATAGTCACAATTTGAGTGGCTACATACCTCTAATTGGTTACAATTCCTTCCTTTCTTATTCTATTTATTTTACATTTTCTTTTATTTATTCTCTTTCCATTTCCCAAGCTCACTCTTTAGCTTCTTTCATCATTATCTATGTTCATCAATAATGTTGATGTCATTAACCACCAGCAATCAAAATCCTTTTCACATGCATCCACACTCATCAATCATGTTGATACTACCAAATATTTGCATTACATTTACTTTCCAAATGCATCCATATACACCATCAAATTTATCCATATAAATTGGGAGAAATATTTTGATTCATGAATTTGTGTTTGCCTATCTCACTTGGTTTTTCTTATGCAAGAACAAGTTAGTCATGCTTTTGTTTACATTTGTAAGAATTATATCATGTCAATCATTTTACTTATACACATGCATACAATTTTGCATACAATAAACCATTGAAGGGTTAAACATACATTTGTTAGTATGCCTGTAGTGGTGTCCACTCCTATTCTTAGTTGCATAGTAATGAGAATTTCTTCTATGACTCAACCATTAATATTCAGTCCAATCAACCTTTATTGAATGCCAAAAAATTCTACAAGCATTTCAAAACTTCCCCTGGTTGACTTGAGTTATTTCAAGGACCAATCATGCATTTCAACATTAATCAAGTTTTGAGTCTAGGGAGTACAACACCTTGCATAAACCTTACCATCAAATGAATGGTTTTCCCTTCTCATTCTATCATTTGCATGATCTAAACCTGAGGATCAACAAAAGGACAAGCTCTTCAAAAAAAAGGCAAGAGAAAATCAAAGCAAAAAGATACAAAAATAGAAAAGGGACAAAAAATAAAAGCGAAAGCCTTAAGAGCACTAAGAAAATAAATAAAATAGTAATATAAAAAATATTGAATCCTTGAGATCCTCAAGTCCATAAAATTGTTGATTTGATCCTCAAAGAGAATCAGTTTAACACCAACCAACTGCACTATCTTCATTATAAGTTTACACCAAACTAGTTAGGGCCTTATATCATCATAATAAAATTTGGTTCTGGTGCCTATTGCTTAGCTAATCTTAAAGGAATCAAGGAGTCTGATCCTCTCAATATTATTCACCTTCGTGTATTCTAAACTGATTCACATTCACATCGCTTCTTCATCTTTCTTAAATTTATGATGCTTTTTCCAATACACAAAGTTCAAAAATAATAAAAACAATAAAAAAAATGTAAATAAACCAAAACTATCGATCACCGACATATCTTGCATTTCATTTTTCTCTTTTCTATATTGTCTTCTATTCCTATTTTCTCCACATCTATCTCATTTGGATCTATATTGCTATTGCATGATCACATTGAGAGCAGATACATACCTTTGATCTAGTCTTATTTTCTTCTTATCTACTTCCTCTTTCTCTCTTCCTATTTGCAATCATTGTTGTATAGTCACACTTTGAGTTCCTACATACCTCTAATTGGTTACAATTCCTTATTTTCTTATTCCATTTCTTCTACATTCTCTTTTATTTCTTCTCTTTCCATTTCCCAAGCTCACTCTCTAGCTTCTTTCATCATTATCTATGCTCATCAATTATGTTGATGTCATTAACCACTAGAAATAAACATCTTTTTCACATGCATCCACACTTATCAATCACGTTGATATTTCCAAACATTGGCATTACATTCACTTGCCAAATGCATCCATATACACCATTAAAATTCATCCATGTAAATTGGAAGAAACATTTGTATTCACAAAATTGTGTTTGCCTATCTCACTTAGTTTTTCTTACGTAGGAACAAGTTAGTCATGCTTTAGTTTGCATTTATAAGAATTCTATCATGTCAATGTACACATGCATACATTATTTTGCATACAATAATCCATTGAAGGGTTAAACATACATTTGTTAGTATTCCTGTAGTGGTATCCACTCCTATTCGTAGTTGCATGGTAATGAGAAGTTCTTCTATGAATCAACCATTCATAGTTGATCCAATCAACCTTTATTGAATTCCATCAAATTCTACAAGCGTTTAAAAACTTTCCTTAATTAACTTGAGTTCTTTCAAGGACCAATCATGCATTTCAATACTAAGCAAGTTTTTAGTATAGGGAGGACAACACCTTGCATAAGTATTACCGTAAAATGAATGGTTTCCCCTGCTCATCCTATCATTTACATGATACAAACCTGAGGATCGAAAAAGGATAAGCTCTTCAAAAAAAAGGCAAGAGAAAATCAAAACAAAAAGCTATAAAAATAGAACATGGATAGAGAACAAATATGAAAGCCTTAAGAGGACTAGAAAAAGAAATAATAGAGTACTGTCAAAAATCTTGAATCCTTGAGATCCTCAGGTCCATAAAATTGGTGATTTGATCCTCAAAGAGAATCAACAAAACACCATCCAACCATGCCATCTTCAAGATAATTTTACACCAAACTGGTTAGGGCCTTATATCATCATAAGAACATTTTGTTCTGGTGCCTATCGCTTAGACAATCTTGAAGGAATTGAGGAGCCTGATCCTCTCAATATTATTCACCTTCATGCATTCTACACTTGATTCACATTCACATTGCTTCTTCATCTGCCATTATTATACAATAATTTTTCCAATACACAAAGTTCAAAAACAATAACAACAATAATAAAAAATGCAAACAAACCAAAATTATCCATCACCAATATATCTTGCATTTCATTTGCCTATTTTTTCCCTTATCTTTTATTGCTATTTTCTCCACATCTATCTCATTTGGATCTATATCACTGTTGCATGGTCACGTTGAGAGTGACTACATACCTTATATCTAGTCTTATTTTATCTTATATGCTTGCTCTTTCTATATTTCTATTCTTTATCATTATTGTATGGTCACACTTTGAGCGACTACATACCTTTGATTTGTTACAATTCCTTCTTTTCTTATTCTATTTCTTCTACTTTTTCTTTTCTTTCTTCTCTTTCCATTTCCCAAGATCACTCTCTAGCTTCTTTCATCATCATTTATGCTCATCAATTATGTTGATGTCGTTAACAACCAGCAATCAACATCCTTTTCACATGCATCCACACTCATCAATCACGTTTATATTGGTAAAATAGGTATTACATTCACTTGCCAAATGTATTTATAAACACCATCAAGATTCATAAATCTAAATTTGGAGAAACATTTGGATTCATGAATTTGTGTTCACCTATATCACTTGGTTTTTCTTACACAGGAACAAGTTAGTCATGCTTTAGTTTGCATTTATAGGAATTCTATCATGTAAATCATTTTTCTTGTACATATGCATACATCATTTTACATACAATAAACCATTGAAGGGTTAAACATACATTTGTTAGCATTCCTGTAGTGGTGTCCACTCCTATTATTAGTTGCATGGTAATAAGAAGTTCTTATATGACTCAAACATTCATAGTCGGTCCAATCAACCTTTATTTAATTTCATCAAATTCTACAAGTATTTCAGAACTTCCCCTGGTTGACTTGAGTTCTTTCAAGGACCAATCATGTATTTCAATATTAAGCAAGTTTTGAGTATAGGGACGACAACACCTTGCATAAGCCTTACCATCAAATGAATGGTTTTCCCTGCTCATCCTATCATTTGCATGATCCAAACCTAAGGATCGACAAAAGGATAAGCTCTTCAAAAAATAGACGAGAGAAAATAAAAGCAAAAATCTACAAAAATAGAAAAAGGACAAAAAACAAAAGCAAAATCCTGAAGAGCACTACACAAATAAATAAAATAGTACTATTAAAAATATTGGATCCCTTAGATCCTCAAGTCCATAAATTTGGTGATTTGGTCCTCAAATATAATTGGCAAAATACCAACCAATTGCACCATATTCATGATAAGTTTACACCAAACTGGTTAGGGCCTTATATCATCATAAGAAAATTTGGTTCTGGTGCCTATTGCTTAGCTAATCTTGAAGGAATTGAGGAGCCTAATCCTCTAGATATTATTCACCATTGTGCATTTATACTTGATTCACATTCACGTCACTTATTCATCTTCCATTATTCTACGATGCTTTTTCCAATACACAAATTTTGAAAACAATAACAGCAATAATAAAAAATACAAAAAAACCAAAACCATCCATCACTGACATATATTTCATTTCATTTTCCTCTTTTCTCCATTTTCTTCTATTCTCATTTTCTCCACATCTATCTCATTTGTATCTATATCACTATTGCATGGTCATGTCGAGAGCAGCTACATGCCTTTGATCTAGTCTTATTTTCTTCTTATATTCTTGCTCTTTCTCTCTTCCTATTCTCAAACATTGTTGTATAGTGACACTTTGATTGAATACATACCTCTGATTGGTTACAATTCCTTCTTTTCTTATTCCATTTCTTCTACTTTTTCTTATCTTTCTTCTCTTTCCATTTCCCAAGCTCACTCTCTAGCTTCTTTCATCATCATTTATGCTCATCAATTATGTTGATGTCATTAACCACCAATAATTAAAATCCTTTTCACATGCATCCACACTCATAAATCATGTTGATATTAGAAAAATTTATATTACATTCACTTTCCAAATGCATTTATATACACCATCAAGATTCGTCCATATAAATTTGTAGAAACATTTGGATTCATGAATTTGTGTTCGCCTATATCACTTGGTTTTTCTTAAGCAGGAAAAATTTAGTCATGTTTTAGTTTGCATTTATAGGAATTCTATTATGTCCATCATTTTTCTTGTACATATGCATACATCATTTTTCATACAATAAAACACTGAAGGGTTAAACATACATTTTTTAGTATGCCTATAGTGGTGTCCACTCCTATTCTTAGTTGCATGGTAATAAAAAGTTCTTCTATGAATCAACCATTCATAGTCGGTCCAATCAATCTTTATTGAATTCCATTAAATTCTACAAGCATTGAAAAACTTCCCTTGATTGACTTGAGTTCTTTCAGTGACCAATCATGTATTTCAATACTAATAAAGTTTTGAGTATAGGGAGGACAAAACCTTACATAAGCCTTACCATCAAATGAATGGTTTCACCTACTCATCCTATCATTTGCATGATTCAAAACTAAAGATCAATAAGAGGACAAGCTCTTAAAAAAAACAAGATAAAATCAAAGCAAAAAGCTACAAAAATAGAAAAAGGACAAAAAAAAAAATCAAAAGCCTTAAGAGCACTACAAAAATAAATAAAAGAGTACTATCAAAAATCTTGAATCCCTAAGATCCTCAGGTCCATAAAATCATGGGGCTAATCTCCATTGGGGCTATGGATGCTTGATTGGCAATGGAGCGTACCTTACAATTGGTGACACATCTATTACATTAGTCACATTTTTTATAGATCACTACGCGGTTGTGGATGAGCTATCTTAATCGATTAGGTTTATAATTGGTTATTCCAAACTCACTCAAAATGGATAAATGAACATCATGTCCATACATAGGTCAATGAGAGACTTAATTTATAATGACCCAAAATTTAATTACAAGAAAACACATAGAAAGAAATATTTTTTTTACTAAGGTGAGGGATCCATAAATCCCTAACCAACTCTTATTTGATCTATTGTTTACATCCCCTAATTTTTCCAAAGAGCTACATCTCACTAGATACCCTAACACAAGTCCATCTATGGCGTATTATGTGTTATCGTAAATAATTTTATTCTTCCCATCATTCTTGATGAGCTAAACTTATCACCTTCAAGCAATTGAAGGTATACGTCCATAACCATACCTTACACAAGCCCATCTATGTAGGTATGCTATGCGCATTACAAGTTAAGCTATCCATCTTATCTCCACGATGAGCTATCTTAACTCTAATGTAGTATTTCCCTAAACTTAGTTACTTTCTTCCTAAGGGGTCTTAATCCCTTAGGTCATCTATGTTCACCCTAACGGAGTCTCAATTCCCTTAACTCATTCTCTACGTTCACCCTAGAACTCATTACTTAAGTTTATGTTGTTTAGCAAGAAATAATAATACATCTAGATACTAAGTCTAACAAAAACATGATTCATAAAGTATGCAAAAGTTATTAGATGGAAAGCAATAAATAAAGAAGATTAGCATCATTAAAAGAAATTTAGACGCAAAACATAGACAATCCAACAATAAGTAAAAATATATAGTTCCCATCATTCCATATTTATTACATACACCTTAGTATGGTAAAACCTCCATACTTTAAAAAATATGTAATGCATCATAATCAGTTAGGGATATTACCCCACAATCATAGTTCATTTGAGCATAAATAAAAACATTGCAATAGTAGCCAAATTATTTCCTAAGATCCTGTTGTCGTCTTTGGTCATCTATCTTCATCCATCAATCATTTTAGTATTATAGGGGATCAAGGAAACTCATGGTTCCACAATAGGTATACCTCTAAATGCATTTATCATTTACTTTGATTGCAACTATAAAAATTAAATTAAAGTTTGTAATCATCTAATGCATAGTTTTTTTTAATTTACATAGTGGAATTGATAGCCACCACAAATCTGGGCAAGTTGTCCAAATTTTATGGTTGCCATAGTATTTTATGTTGTCCACTTCGAAAGCTACCACATATTTCTTCACGTAGTTCATCCCTATAAACACCATGCCACAAACATTTTAAACCTTTTATGATGTTGAAAGCACCAGGAAAGGGATAAGCGTTCAGTTCGATGAGGCCCAAGATTTGAACCTTGGACCTCTCGCCCCCTTATGGGGTTTGGTCAAACCAATTGGTCTACACCTCGGACCTCCATCCAATGCATAGTTGACACCATAACAATCTCTATTTTTATTTTCACCTCTCAATAACCCTAGAGAGTCTTTCAACATGTGCAATTAGATCACAAGTCCTACTTTAATCAATTCATACCAACCTCAATTCAAAAATTTAAACACCCATACCTTTAATCATCAAATAACTAGGTTTCTTTATTCCCATAAATTAAATCTCATTATTTAATTCATAGAAACAACTATTTTTTCTTTATCTCATAAATCAAAGTCCCATACCTTTAATATATGAAATAAACTATTTTAATTATTTATTAAATCAAAGCTTCATCACTTAGATTCATAATTAATCTATCTTTCCTTCATTCCATAAATAAAAGTCTCATACCTTTAATTTATAAAATAAACTACTTCCTTTGATAATTAAATTGAATCCCTTATTTAATAAATCAAGGTTTCCTACTTTAATTTAAAAATAAACTTCTCTTTGTTTAATAAATCAAAGTCTCCTACTTTAATTATAAACCATTTACTTTAATTGAATAAATCAAAGCCTCCTACTTTTTTTTTTTGCTTGATAAAAAGAGGTTGTACTTGGGTCCCCCACCCTTAAAAAATTACATCTCTCTTATTTAGATCTTGAGAGCTTACAAATAGATACACTTCTCATCTCAATTGAGATGTTATAGTTGGAAACCTACATTATTATACATAAAAATGTCTGAATTCTTGATTTTCATTTTTTGGATCTTTTCAAATCTTTGTATGAATACAATTACTCCAGAATTTAGCATCTTTCATGATATTTTCCTATAGCATCCTTCACAATGCCAAAACTTCACCTCTACTATCTATGCCTTGCATCTTAGTAGAGAAATAGTTTTAGAATATCACACTAACATAGTCCACTTTACCCAATATGGATTGTTATTTTCCTTCCTGAAACACAAGTGCAACCACAAAAATTATAATAAATAATCTAAATGAAAACACATTATTGTTACAAAATAAAATAGATATTACCAATGCAAAACATTAAAGTAAATCTTAATCACTAATTGATTTAGGCAATCAACAATTTTTGTCAACTTCAACTAAACTTTCTACTTCCTCTAACCATGGAAAGGAGATGTTAACTTCATGATCCTCAACTAAAATCCCTCTATTGGCTAGTATATCTACACATTTGTTTTCTTACCTTAATATATGTGTAAACCTGATTTCTTAAAACTCTTTAGAAAGATCTTTAATTTCCACAATTATCTCTTGTATGTTTCATGGAGCCTTTTCTTTCCTTAAAATTGCATTTATTACTATGAGAGAATCACCTTCTATCCAAACTCTATTCCATTTCATTTGTTTACATAATTTTAACCCTTCTAAATTTGCCCAAGATCCAGCTTCATTATTTGTCTTAAATAAACAATTGAAAGCATAATGAGACAAAATATCTCTTCTATTATTTCTAATTATTCCTCCTCTTGTTGGTCCTAGGTTTCCTTTAGATGCTCCATCAAAATTCAACTTAACCCACTCCACATATGGTGGTTTCCACTTTATATTATTTACCTTATTTTTTCTTCTCTTGTACCCAATATCATAATTCCATTTAATGACTTGAATCCATCGATCAAGACTCTATGCTTCCAAATTAGGGATTGGGTGAGTTGATAGGGTTGGTTTACACTCCTCTATGCCTAAACATATCTTGTTTTTTATTACCTCTAAACCGCTTTTCTTTTCTTTAAAAAATATTTTATTCCTTTCTAGCCACATAGTCCAAAGTATTGTATCTTTTGATATATCCCATATTGTCTATAAAGCCTCATTTTTATAAGTGTTCTACCATTGTTTTAACCAATATTCAATTTTTCTATTCATCACCATGCATTTACCAAACTGATTAGGAATCCATTGCCATAGATTCCATAAAATTGAGTAATGTCCTAAGATATGGTCAATACTCTCCACCTCTTTATTATAGAAAACACATTTAGAGGGGCCATGAAAATCCCTTTTCATAAGGTTATCCCAGGATAAAATTCTTCTATGACCTACTAGCCAAACAAACATTTTAACTTTAGGAATGCTTGGGCTATCTCAAATATCTCTCCAAATTCTAGTGATATTATTATTATGTTGGTGTTGAAAATTATATCCACTTCTTGTTGTGTATTCTCCTGAACTATTCAACTCCCAAATAAATTTATCTTTGGAACCTCTCGAAATAATTACAATTTTTATCTTTCTACTTAATTTCCTCCTAGCATCAATGTCTTGTATACTTGTAAAAAAATCTTCTTTCCATTTGTATCTTCCTTCTTGATCCTTGTACAAAATGTTTGAAACTCTATCATTGTATTTGTCTTAAAGCAATCTCATCCAAGGTTTCAAAACTGGATCTAAATTGAGTGGTTTTTTATCACACCAAGTATCCATCCAAATAGAAATTTTTTCTCCAGTTCCCACCACCCATATTAAACCTTTAATCATAAAATCAATAGATTTTTTTAAACCATTCCAAAGAGCAGAACCATTGGGAAGAGAGAAAGCAGTAAATATTAAACTTGGGTCATTGGGATCAACATATTTACTTAGAAGAATTCTTTTCCATTTTCTTTGACTCTCTTTGTACAATCTCCATATAACTTTTCCCTTAAGATCTAAGTTTGCATTTTTAAAAGCTCTTAAATGAAGACCTCCCCTAGTTTTATCATCACACAACTTGCTCCATTTCACCAAAGAATTTTTCCTTTTATTATGTAAACCTGACCATAAAAATGATCGCATAATAAATATTAAAAAAAATTCAACTTATTTTTGCATATAATACAAAGAAATATAATATGTTGGAATGGCTTGTAAGACTGACTTAATTATTTGCACTCTTCCTACTGATATAACCATCTACCTTTCCAAGCTAGAAGTTTATTTTAAACTTTACTAATAACTGGATTCCATAAGTCTATCCTTATTCTCCCCTCAAATAAAGGCATCCCTAGATAAGTTGTTGGTAAATTTGCCTCCTCCATTTGAAGCAACCTACAAATTCTTGCTTTGATATTAGTAGGAGTGTTAAGAAAGTAAAGTTTGGATTTAGTCCTATTATTTTTTTACCCTAATTCTCTTTCGTACTATTTTAAAATGTTATTCAAATCTCTGGCCTCATTTATCCTTGCCCTTCCAAAAAGGGTTGTATCATCTACAAACTATTGATGGGTGATGTTATCGGTGTTATTACTAACCTTAAGTCTACTTAGAAACCCATCTTTGTAAGCCTTCTTTAAGTTCCTACTCAAAAATTCTACCATAATAATGAACAAATAAGGAGATAGAGGATCTCCTTGTCTAAGGTCTCTCTTAGCTTTAAAATATTTTGTCACTAACCCATTTACCAACACTGAATAAGAAATTGTAGAGACACAAGATTTAATCCATCTAACCCATTTCTTCCAAAAACTAAACTTATCTAAAACTGCAAAAAGAAAATTCCATTTAACCCTATCATAGGCTTTACTCATATCAATTTTTAAGATCATAGCTTTCTCTTTTCTTGAAGTTGTTGAATGTATAACTTCATGAGCTACTATGATCCCATCCAAAATTTGTCTCCCTTTCACAAAACCTCCTTGCTCTTCTGAAATGATTTTTTCTAACAATGGCCTTAAAATATTTGCCATCACTTTGGAAATAATCTTATAAGCCATATTACATAGGCTTATGGGTCTAAAAGAATCAAATAGTTCAGCATCCTTCTTTTTTGGAATTAGAGTAAGATGAATTGCATTTATTTGATAAGGAATGTATTGTTTTACCCTAGACTATCCCACTACCACCAATAAAGAATCCTTCACTATATCTCAATTATGTTGGTAAAAAGTTGCAGAGAGCCCATCTGGACCAGGGGATTTATCCTTATTAAAATAGAAAAGATCTAAATGAACTTCTTGTAGAGTAATAGGCTCCATAAGTTTCCTATTGTCTTCATTTGTTATAATTAAAGGAACATCTTGAAGAAGTTTATAATTAAGAACTTCGGTCTCCTCTGAACCTAGAATATTATGAAAAATGACTTAGCCTCTTTTATAATTGCACTCTGATATTCAATCCAAACCTCTTCTATTGACTTAATTCTACCAATTCTAGAAGAATATCTTTGTACTATAGTCATCCTATGAAAGCCATCCTATGAAAAAACTTTGTATTTTTATCTCCTTTTAACCAAGTTTGTCTTGATTTTAATCTCCAGAATTTCTCTTCCTTACTAAAAATATTATGATATTCACTAAGCAACTCCCTTTCCTATGAGCTTGTATTATTTTCATCACATTTTTGGAATTTTGAAAGTTTATCTTTTAGTTCTTCTTTCTTCTCAAAAATATTTCCAAATGTGTTCTTGTTTCATTATTTTAATCTAGATGTCATAGCTTTAATTTGGTTTGGAAGAGCATACAACCCACCATTACCTAAAGAATTCCATTTTTGAGCTATCATATAAATAAATTTAGGATGGTCTTTCCACATCTGCTCATATTTAAAATATGATCTTTTTCTTAATTCACTAACCACCATTTTAACTCTTATTGTCCAATGATCTGAACCAATCCTTGTTAATGTATTAATTTTAGCACAATTTCCTTCATCTAGCCAATGATCTGAGAGAATTCATCTATCTATTTTTTTGCAATTAGGTTCTAGCCTCTCCTATTGTTGGTCCAAGTATAGTTGTCTTCTTCAAACTCAACTTCCTAAAGATTGTTGTTTTGAATAAAAGCTAATAAATATTTCATACTTTGGGTCAATTTCCTAATTCTCCCAAAATTTTCATTCAGCTTGGAAATGGCATTAAAATATCCAATGATCATGAAATGGGTTTCTTGGTATTTACTTCTCATAAAGGTCTCAATCCCACTCTAAACTTCTAATCTACTTGACTGAGTTGTAGGACCATACACATTGATAAGGATGAAGTGAATATCAGCAAATTAGCAAGTGATTAAAGAGGTTATCCAATGTCTAGTTTTATGAATGGTTACACAAGAGGTTCTAGAAGTATTCCAACAAGTTATAATTCCCCCTACTTCTCCTTTGAAATCCATAACATCCCATTCACATCTTGCCCAAACAGCTTTCATAGTTTTTGAAACTTCTTATTTTGTCATTTTAGTTTCTTGGATATAGAGAATATCAGGTTTATTACTTAAACATAGGTCCCAAATACACCTATAATTTGAGAGAGCATTAGCACCCCTTATATTCCATTAGATGATATTCATGTCTCATTAGGGGCTTTTGGCCCCTCTTGCGTATTACCAATATTATTTTGTTGTTTGGTAAAGAGAAATTCAACCAACTTAGTTTGTGTTCCTTTCTCTATGTTAGCTCTTGCTTCCCTAGATCTCGCTTGATAATTTGAGGATTTTCCTCTTTTTGCCTTGCCTATATCAAGAGTAGGTCTTATTATTCTATTCCTCAATATTCTTTCACCATTTTATTTTTCAATATATTTATCCTCTCCTGGCTCTATTATAGAAGCTTTTGACTTATCTTGCTCATTTTCTGGTATTTTCTTATTAATTGTAGAGGTATTACCTTCTAAAACTACATTCTCTTTACCAATTATTTCCTCCTAAATGGTGCATGGTACTTCAAGAGAGTCTTCAAAATCTGATGAAATACATTCCTTGGGTTCATCAGGAATGTTCTTCCTTAAATTAGGATCATATTGAATAGATGGTTCCTTGCTAATATGTTGAAATATTTGTCCTGTGTCCTTTAAGTTTTGATCTACTTTTTCTTCATAGGCTAAAGCCTCAAAAAATTTGGAATTTCTTCCAATATCCTTTATTATTGGTATCTGTTGATAAGCAACACACCCCCACTGAAAAATGAGATTCCATCCTTAGAAAATTATGAACTTCCATTTTTGCAGCAGGGACCCTCTTGGTCATTTTCAGTTTTAAATCCATATTTTGCTTGCCTCCTTTTTAAAGTTGTGCTTTTTCTTGCATTTTAGCTGTGTTATCCAAGAATTCACTTTTTACATGCTAGAATCATTCATGCACAAGAAAATCTTGCACCGTTACCGAGAAAATCCAGAAAAATGCTTGCATAATTCACCGAAAAATCAAACTTTCCATTTTTGGTAGTGTCGCGATATCGCGACACTTCCATTTTCGGAAATGTCGCGATATCGCGACATGTAAGTCAAAATGCGGCTAAGTGCCAGAAAGGTCGCGATTTCGCGACATGTCGCGAAATCGCGACGCTTTTTTGAGGAGAGAAGCAAGCTGTACGGAGGGCGCGATTTTGCGACATGTCGCGAAATCGCGACATGTCGTATTTTCGCGGCAGGAGAGAGAAAGTGGGCTGCAGGATGAAAAATCGGCTAAGTCAGAAACATGTTCCAAAATCGCGGTCAACGCGGTCAACGCATGCAGTAGGGAACCGTCGCGATATCGCGACGTGTTCTAAAATCGCGGCTGAAAATCAAGAAGCGTACGGAGGCCAGGAAGGGTCGCGATTTCGCGACATGTCGCGAAATCGCGACATGTCGCGTTTCGCGGCCGACGAGGGAGGAAGTTGCCGATGCTGCAGCAGGTCGCGATTTCGCGACATGTCGCGAAATCGCGACATGTCGCAGAATCGCGAAAGGAGAGAGAAAGTCATAGTTGACCTGAAAGTGCATTTCAGCTGAAACATAAGGCTTCCTGGGGTAGCGACACGTGTCAAAGCGTGAATGGGACAAACGAGGCCGACATGCAAGCTTATTTTGCGGATTTAATCTGTTTTTAATGTTTTAAGCTTCGATTTAATTAAAATGCTAATCTAATGCATCTTTTTGTCTTTCATGCAGGATTCCACCCAGCACTTACGGGACAACCGGAAAGACCATAAAGGCAAAGATAAAGTGCGGATTTAGTCAAGGACCGCCATGCTAGGAGAGAAGTTGCCGGTGAGAGCATTCAACGACAAATTTATTGCAGACTTGATAGCATGAAGACCATTTCAACTTCGGGATGGATTTGCGGAGATCGAATTGATGGAGAAGTGGTGACTCATCCGGCTCACCAAGCAGAATTAATGAAAGCATTTATTTGCAATGCGAATGAATGCAAGTTGCATTTTATTTTATCTTCTCCATTTATGGCAACTGATCGCTACGTATTTGCCGAAGGGTTAAGTTCTATTCGGACTTTGATTTTTAAATGGATTTTTATTGTAAAACCCGGTCCTAGGGTTTAAGTGCGATAAGATTTAGGGTTTGAGCAAGATATTTTGGAAAAGATCGTGGTCCCGTCCCGAGTCTATAAATACAAATTCTAAATGTAATCGCAGGAGGCTGAGACTTAGAAATAAAGGCTTATAAGCAATTTCTTGCAAATTTTGTGAAATCCTTTGTTTCTGGACTTGGAGTTGATGTGCTTTAGCTTTTCTGTGATAGCATGGCCAGGAGCCTAATCTTTTGCAGAGTGTGATAAGTGTATTTTCTTTTGTTATCCGTTCCATTTAAAGTTTGTTAGATATATGCTGTAAATCGCCATTGTCAAGATTAAATATGTCGTTAGGCTTCAGCTTGTTCTATTGTCTCGCTAGGGGAAATTACGGATTTGAGGTTAAGTTTGTTCTAATTGCTCTGTCTTCACCGTGCGAGCTAGGTCGCGGTGAAAGATACCGACTTTAACCACCTGCCCTTGGATTTATGATTTTCTCGCTAGATCTCGTTTCACTCGCCTTGTGCTCTTAGTTGAAAGTGATCTTAGACCGACCGGACACTTTCTTCCGGGATTTGTTCTGTTGTGAAGTCGATAGCATAGATAAGATTGACAGTTTGGGTTTACAATTGATGTTTGATAAACTTCTCTTTCTCGCCTTACCCTACCCTCTCTTTGCTTTCCGTGAATGATCCATTTTTATTTTCTTTGTTTGCCTTTTATTTAAATCACGACCCATGAGAGCTAGATCAAAGAATTCAAGTCAAATCCGATTGTCAACAACTTTTGCAACTACCGAACAAGTTCAGAACCCCCGTAAGGTAACAGAGCGACCCATATCGAAATCTATTCCGTAAGTGGAAAAGAGTGAATTGCCATTCGACCCAACTCGGTAACTCGCACCTTGGATAACCAACTAGATCCTAAAGATGAGTGGGATCAGTCCCGTGGGTGTCTCCGGAGCTTTCCTTGCCTTCATCCCTTTTCCCGGGTGTGCATGAAAGCCGGACCAACACCTAATTGGCGCTAGAAGGAGGGCCACAACATCCGTTCTTAGTGCACTTGAGTTGAGAAATCCGACCGTATGTGGAACTCGTAAACCGTATTTTATCCAAAGTCTCGGTAGTTAATTTTCCCTCCTCCTCACCCAACACCTAATTGGCGCTAGAAGGAGGGCATGAACTCGGTTCAAGTGTTGTAAGGGCATAACAAGCAACATTTGAAGGACCCACGATGAACTCCTGCATCAGCTTTATAAATTGTCGCGAGATAGCTTTATAAATTGTCGAGTGCTTTTAAATTGTCGTCAGCTTTTAAATTGTCGGCAGCTTTGTAAATTGTCGTGCAGCTTTTGAAAGTTGTCGATACAGCTTTTGAAATTGCTAGAGAAGGCCTTAAGTTCATGGTTTGTTAAGAACAGCTTCTATCATCACTTGCGCTTATCCAATTACAAATCGGAACATCACCGTCACCAAGTATTAATGGCAAATTGGTTGGGCTCCACCGCTTTGAACATTCCGGTATAGCCCATG
Organism: Wollemia nobilis; assembly: GCA_028583015.1. Classification (NCBI taxonomy): domain Eukaryota; kingdom Viridiplantae; phylum Streptophyta; class Pinopsida; order Araucariales; family Araucariaceae; genus Wollemia; species Wollemia nobilis. The sequence goes on from JAQPPZ010001769.1 coordinate 410,185, forward strand.
ACTTGCCCGAAGTCCGGAAAGGTACCTCCCTAGGTACAAACATGATGGGACAAGAACCGCAGAAGAACATCTCGCTAGCTTTTAAAAATGCTTTAAAATTGTTAAATATACAAAGATGAAGATGTTGCCCTGCAGATTGTTCCCGTTCACTCTCCAGGAGGGAGCTTATGACTCGGTTTTTAAACCTCACCAAAGAATTCCATTACTAGTTGGGATGATCTAGAGAAAGCTTTTATATCACGGTTCGGTGAAGTGATAGATCCCAAGATTTTATATCAGCAATTTTCCAAGGATCAAGAGAGAGTCGGGAGAAACTGTCAGGTCTTTCAATATGAGGTTCCAAAGAGCTTACGGTAGAATGATCGGCCATTACATCCCAAATGCAAATCTGGCCTTAGAAATCTACAAGAATGCATTGGATTCGGTGACCTCTATTTTCCTCAAGAGAGACATTAATATTACAACCCTGGCAGGGGCTTATAAAGAAGCCTTAATTCTTGAAAGACAGCTAGGGCCTCAAATTTTGAGCAGTCCTTTGATATCCTATGTTACACAGAACATGCCTGTTCCAGACCCCATTCCACATCATGAGTTAATGCCAACATGTCATGCTCTACCCAAGGAGACTCCGTTAATCGTGACATCCACTCAAACATGTGCAAAATACAGAGAAAAGTTCGACAAATTCAAAGTGCAGTGCTTGAACCGAACAGCTGAGATCCGGCACCACCCAAATCAAGTTTTTCCCCGGTGAGTTAAATTTTCCTAGAGATCAAAGAAATATTGATATTTCTAGTTCACCCAAAAATAGTACAACCAGGGTTTCGTATTCTGTCACTTTTCCCGAAGAGACAGAAAGTCTTGTACGGACTTCTGTGGATGAAATGCAAGATTTTCAACAGCTCAAAATGGACAAGTTATGACTTGAAATGTGAGAGTCCGTAACTTAATAATGATCCTTCCTCATCGTAGGATGATGAAAGTGAGATTCAATCTCACTATGCGTAAGTAATCGAGGAGGATAGCATCATTGAGGATATGAGGGAACTTAAAGCTGACATCACCCTCTATGAACTGCCTCAGATTGTTGGACAAAACATTAACTTGATTGAGGCTTACTCTGGACCACCTGTTGAATTTCAAGAAAAGGAGGAAAAGATGGTAAATATGAATGTGGTCAGCCAACTTGGAATTGATGAACTGTCTCAACATAAGCCTGCAACTTCTGAACATAATGTCAAAGAGGAGGCTATAAACTGTGTTGATGCAGATATTGGAGTTTATGATTTGGCAACTGAAAAGGTGAGAACAATTATAGCCCTAATCAATAACAACAATGATGTTTGGACATTGCACATTGATGAGGTTAAGTCTAAGCAAGGCTCAGGTGAAAAGGAAAATTGTAAGCATTCTGCTAGAGGGATAAAAATTGAATTCCTGGATATTGAAGCAATGCAAAGAACCACAAAATGTTCAAGTTGTTAAGAACCAGGGCATACAGATAAAACATGATTTCTTTCAGCTGTCACATCAATTTGAAAATGTGGTGGTCTGGGTCTGTCAAGGTTTTAAAGTATTTGATCCTGGGGTTTTTTACATTCAGTCCTTTTGAAAGAACTCGCAAACCCTTTAATTAGAAGCATAAACATGTTATCATATGATTTGTTATTATATGATTTGTTTAATTTGAAGGAGTTGCAGATTTGTTTTTCAAATGGGACAGGGAAGACAGTAAACCCAAGTCTTTCCCAGATAGCAAATTTTTGAAGCACAGTCTGGAGTGCATTTCGTCAACAGGACCTGAAAGGTAATTTTTTTTAAATTACTTGCATGGTCAAAATTTTTTAAAGCACCATTTCTCTGCTTTCCCAACTGCTGCATTTTTTGAGTATGAAGGGAAGTTGTAACATATGTATGCATTGTAAATAAGCTTTGAAGTTTTTCAGCTTTTATTTCTTTGTCGATGCAGTTTTTATTTCAATGTCTCGTGCAGCTTTAATCTGTTTCAGCTTAATTTTAATGCTCTCAGCTTTAATTTATTTGTTTTTCCACTTATTTCTCTTGTGCATTTATTTTTAAATGTCTCCTTTGCTTTTTCGCTTTTCTTTAGTTGTTTTTCGCTTTAGCTTGTGCGCTTATTTCTTTTGTCGGCTTTTATTTCCTTTCTTTGTCTTTTTATTTTAGCTTTCTTTTATTTTAGTCTCATACCTTTTCTTTATTGCATTTCTTTTTCTTTTTTATTTATTTCTTATTTATTTCTTTTTTTATTTGCTTCACTTTTAGTTTATTTCTTTTATTGCTCGTACGCTTTTATTTTCTTCCCGCTTTTCCTTTTCTTTGTCTGTCTTTATTTGTTTTTCGTTGCGTGCTTTATTTCTACTTTATTTTGTTTTGCTTTAAAGCTCGTGCTCGTCCTTGGAAGCTCGTACAAAGTCCTTTGGCTTCTAAAATTTTCTCGTCCTTTGCCTCTCGCCTCGAGCAATCAATGAAAAGTCACCGCTGAAAATTGTTTTATTCCTAGTCGATAAATCCTCAATCCAATGGCTCTCCCCATTCTCGCTCATTATTCTAATTGAGATAGTCTCGCTTGCACGAACTCGTGGAACTGTTTTGCTATCCAAGATGAAGGTAGAGAGATGATTGGATCTTGTGCCTTGCTTGCCACAGCTTGTTTTAATGATAGAAAAACTGCTATGTCGTTTAGTTGGAGGAACTCCTGGGAATCCAAGAAAAGTCAGGTTATAAGAGGGGACTATGGTTCATGCAATTATTTGGGTGTCACCGGAGGCTATCAATGCCTAGACTGAAACAGTTCCGATTGATCAAATATTAAAAGAAAATTGTAATTTCTCTAAGGTCTTCCAGATAGTGATATATTTCAAAAAGAAGAGAGATAAAAAAAAAAAGAGAGATAAGAAAAGAAAAAAGAAAAAAAGAGTTATATGATCAAAAGAGGCAGCCAATATTAGATTCTGCCCTACAGTTGTAAATTGGGTCGTGTAAATCTAAAGGGTAACTCTGTCTAGGTCAGAAAGCTAAACTAGTAAACAGAGCTCTACTCGGTTTCCCCTTTTACAATCTAGAAAAGTTGATTAATCCAAGTTTATCATTCAATTCAGTCATCCTTGAAGAAAGTTCTATACCTTTGTAATTGCACATCGTAAATCTTCCTTGAAGTAATCCAGCCTAGTATGTCCTTGGGAAATTTTAACAATCGTGCAGCTAGTAGTCAATTTATTGTGAAGAATGCCCGTGGCAAGGCATGATGCATGGTCTTTTTGTTTTGAAACCGGAGTCTTGGGTTCTAAAATAGTGCTACTATTTTACCCGCAGATATCGCCATTTGTTGATAAGCAACACACCCCCACTGAAAAATGAGATTCCATCCTTAGAAAATTCTGAACTTCCATTTTTGGCAAATAGGGACCCTCTTGGTCATTTTCAGTTTTAAATCCATATTTTGCTTGCCTCCTTTTTAAAGTTGTGCTTTTTCTTGCATTTTAGCTGTGTTATCCAAGAATTCACTTTTTACATGCTAGAATCATTCATGCACAAGAAAATCTTGCACCGTTACCGAGAAAATCCATAAAACAGTTGCATAATTCACTGAAAAATCAAACTTTCCATTTTTGGTAGTGTCGCGATATCGCGACACTTCCATTTTCGGAAATGTCGCGATATCGCGACGTAAGTCAAAATGCGGCTAAGCGCTGTAAAGGTCGCGATTTCGCGACATGTCGCGAAATCGCGACGCTTTTTGGGACGAGAGAAGCAAGTCGTACGGAGGGCGCGATTTTGCGACATGTCGCGAAATCGCGACATGTCGTATTTTCGCGGCAGGAGAGAGAAAGTGGGCCGCAGGATGAAAAATCGGCTAAGTCAGAAACATGTTCCAAAATCGCGGTCAACGCGGTCAACGCATGCGGGTAGGGGAACTGCCGCGATATCGCGACGTGTTCTAAAATCGCGGCTGAAAATCAAGAAGCGTACGGAGGCCAGGAAGGGTCGCGATTTCGCGACATGTCGCGAAATCGCGACATGTCGCGTTTTCGCGGTCGACGAGGGAGGAAGTTGCCGATGCTGGCAGGGTCGCGATTTCGCGACATGTCGCGAAATCGCGACATGTCGCAGAATCGCGGTAGGAGAGAGAAAGTCATAGTTGACCTGAAAGTGCATTCCGCGGGAAACGAAGGCTTCCCGGGGTAGCGACACGTGTCAAAGCGTGAATGGGACAAACAGAGGTCGACATGCAAGCTTATTTTGCGGATTTAATCTGTTTTTAATGTTTTAAGCTTCGATTTAATTAAAATGCTAATCTAATGCATCTTTTTGTCTTTCATGCAGGATTCCACCTGGCACTTACGGGACAACCGGGAAAGACCATAAAGGCAAAGATAAAGTGCGGATTTAGTCAAGGACCGCCATGCTAGGAGAGAAGTTGCCGGTGAGAGCATTCAACGACAAATTTATTGCAGACTTGATAGCATGAAGACCATTTCAACTTCGGGATGGATTTGCGGAGATCGAATTGATGGAGAAGTGGTGACTCATCCGGCTCACCAGCAGAATTAATGAAAGCATTTATTTGCAGATGCGAATGAATGCAAGTTGCATTTTATTTTATCTTCTCCATTTATGGCAGCTGACTGCACTGATTTGCAGAAGGGTTAAGTTCTATCCGGACTTTGATTTTTAAATGGATTTTTATTGTAAAACCCGGGTCCTAGGGTTTAAGTGCGATAAGATTTAGGGTTTGAGCAAGATATTTTGGAAAAGATCAGGGTCTGTCCTGAGTCTATAAATACAAATTCTAAATGTAATCGCAGGAGGCGGAGACTTAGAAATAAAGGCTTATAAGCAATTTCTTGCAAATTTTGTGAAATCCTTTGTTTCTGGACTTGGAGTTGATGTGCTTTAGCTTTTCTGTGATAGCATGGCCGGGAGCCTAATCTTTTGCAGAGTGTGATAAGTGTATTTTCTTTTGTTATCCGTTCCATTTAAAGTTTGTTAGATATATGTCAGTAAATCGCCATTGTCAAGATTAAATATGCCGTTAGGCTTCAGCTTGTTCTATTGTCTCGCTAGGGGAAATTACAGATTTGAGGTTAAGTTTGTTCTAATTGCTCTGTCTTCACCGTGCGAGCTAGGCTGCCGGTGAAAGATACCGCTTTAACCAACTGCCCTTGGATTTATGATTTTCTTGCTAGATCCGTTTCACTCGCCTTGTGCTCTTAGTTGAAAGTGATCTTAGACTGACTGGACACTTTCTTCTGGGATTTGTTCTGTTGTGAAGCTGATAACATAGATAAGATTGACAGTTTGGGTTTACAATTGATGTCTGATAAGCTTCTCTTTCTACCTTACCCTACCCTCTCTTTGCTTTCCGTGAATGATCCATTTTTATTTTCTTTGTTTGCCTTTTATTTAAATCACTGACCCATGAGAGCTAGATCAAAGAATTCAAGTCAAATCTGATTGTCAACAACTTTTGCAACTACCGAACAAGTTCAGAACCCCCCGTAAGGTAACAGAGCAGTCCATATCGAAATCTATTCCGTAAGTGGAAAAGAGTGAATTGCCATTCGACCCAACTCGGTAACTCGCACCTTGGATAACCAGCTAGATCCTAAAGATGAGTGGGATCAGTCCCGTGGGTGTCTCCGGAGCTTTCCTTGCCTTCATCCCTTTTCCCGGGGTGTGCATGAAAGCCGGACCAACAGTATCCACTATTCATTTTATTTTATTTTTCTACATCTATTTTTTGGAAGTTGAAAACCATCTTTACATATAACCATTTGTAAATTTCTCTTACGATTTTCTACAAATTATTCTTTTTGGCTCTTCTTAGGGCATGATATCTCAATATGCCCCACCTCATGACATATTCTACATCTAAAATATATGTTTTCATAATCTATAGTTTGGGTCCACATATTATTCCCATACTTAAGAATGATTGATTCTGGTAAAGCTTTACTTATATCAATCATGACCAATATTCGAGCATAAATAGCCAAAAATCCATCTTTTGTTGTATCTGAAATCTCAATAAATTCTCTTAGAGTGTTTCCTATTGCCTTTAAGGTATCTATTTTCCAAAATTCAATGGGTAATCCAAACATCCTAACCCATACTGGTACTAGGAATAAATTTACATTTTCAAGTGAAAAGCCTTCATACCAACGGGTAAGGAAGAGCCCTGCTCTTCCCATAAACCAAGGACCCCCTTTTAGGATTCTTTCTCTTTCTTACCTAGAACAAAAAATGGCTAGGAAGAAACCTTTGGGAAGAAATGATAGAATCACTCCTGGATACTATCAATCCATTTTCTCAAGGCTGAAGCCCTTAGCCAATACCCATTAAATTTACCAAAAACTACCCTATCTTGGAGCAATGAGGATCTCTCTAAGGTGCTCTCACTAACCTATAACACTAGGGATGATTCTAAGAATTTAACTATAAATATATCCATGGAAAGGAAACTAAAACTCAAAGTCTAATGAAATTTATCAGAAAGTTCTATAACAAATATAATATTTGATAAAAAAATTATAAATTTTCATGCACAATTTCTAAGATAAAGAAAAGGAAAAATAACTTAGCTAAAAAATTCTTTGTCCAGATAGAATATCTTGCCTCCTTGAAGTCCAAACCCTTAATTTCTCTTCCCATCATTTGAAACCTAGTTGGAAAATAATTACAATTTCATTTTTCATGACTTGAAAAATCATCACTACCCTTGTTCTGGATGGTTGACTTCACAGGGTTGTATATCCCTAAATACTACTCAAATTTTTGCCTATGACCACTCATTTTAAATATATTCAAATTTTGTACAAGTTGATCCAAGAATCATCTGAATCGGATAACTCTTCACGAAGATATGGCTCCTAAAATATGAGATGTTTTTAGGAAAAAATCCTAATACTTTGCACTTTGCAATTTTGTTTTTTGTGATTTGAAAATTTGTCACTACCCTTGTTCTGAATTGTTGAATTAAAATCCTCCTACTTTAATTTATAACCCACTTATATTATTTAAATAAATCAAAGTCTCCTACTTTAATTTATATTTCATTTACTTCCTTTAAATAAATCAAAGTCTCCTACTTTAATTTAAAGTAAACTATGCATTCCTTTTAATAAATCAGAGTCTCCTACTTTAATTTTATAATCCATTTACTTCCTTTAAATAAATCAAGTCTCCTACTTTAATTTAAAGTAAACTATGCATTCCTTTTAATAAATCAAAGTCCCATACCTTTAATTTATATATTTTTTTACTTATTTTAAATAAATCAAAGTCTTCTACTTTAATTTAAAGTAAATTATCTATTCCATTTAATAAGAAATACAATTCAATTAATCATCCAACACAACAAAGATAACTCCTTCGGTAGCAGCAAGGAAACACTTGGCCAGGTTGCCCCACAACCACCCATGACACTAACTCGATGATAGGGAATATCAGCATGGGTGAGGATTTTGTTCTTTAGAACTCAGTGATCCTATTGGTTAAGATGATATCCAAGGGTTTGACCAAGCATCCAGGTCCAACCAAGACCACTGCACAGGTGGCGAACATAGGGGGGTGTGCTTTTTGAATGAAACTCCACATGGATAAATAAACTAATAGGAGAACCAACTAGGTGAGGGTTTAAGCTTGATGCTCATGGTATAGCAAGATATACTCATAATAGGTCAAGGGAATCGATGCCCCATCAAGATTGAGCAAAACATCCATAGGATTAACTATGGCAACAGGGGTGATACCAAGCTGACTAGCATTCCAAATAATTCATAACCCACATGGTTTTTCATAGAGAAACAAGGTTAGGCATGTAATTTTTTTGATGAGGCATCAATAGCAAAACATAATGCTTTAGATAGTGCTTACATCATCCGATGTCAACCAACACAGTAACTAGCCAAAACGTGGTGGTCTCATATGTCGAGGAAATAGGATTTTGTCCAAAGGAAGATCTTTGGTCTTAGCTCCATGGTGGAGTGGCAACCCAACCGATGAGCATGATTATGCCCAACAACAAAGCAAGACATACCTATAACAAAGCAAGACATAACATAGTGGATTTTACAACTTAACTAAATCATAACGATTAAAACCTGGAAGAGAATGATTCTTGATAACCAACCTTTCATATTTGGAGACCGACTGCTTCTCATTTTCCTTTTGTGTTGAATTTTATGCAACACCTTTCTTCTCAGTTTTTCTAATTTTATATTCCTTTTCTTTCATATTCTATTGTGTGGTCCTCCTACTAGTTTAGCTATCCTCTTCCTGATAAGGGATGGATTCCCCTTACTCCCATCCATCACCATCATATCTCATTACTTCCAACCTATATGTCATTACTTATTTTCCTCTTTTCCCAACGGTGGCAAAGCTAGGTCAAAAGCAATCTATTATTTAGTTTTTTTCTTCCCTTCATGAGAAGCTTCACCATAAATGGTGTCCTTCTTTATCCCACGTTGGAAGACATCCATCAACTTGGACGTCCTATTTTTTAGGTGGATCTCCTATTTTCCTATGGATTTCCAGGAAGATATCCTTTTTTCCTAGGCTTTTTGGCCTTTCCTATCTCTACTTGGTGCCTGGAGGGCCTCCAAGATATTTTCTACGTCTTCCTAAGGTGTTCCAAGAAGTCTTCTTGGGTGGTGTTGTGTGGTCGGATAAACCTAGTTTTTTAGCATGGTTTGGGGGGTTTTCATTCTTGCTCAATTTGGGGGGCTAGTGGAGCTCTTCCCTATAGTTTTTTCTTTGGCCATGGGATGGGGCCATGTACTTTATTGCCTATAGGGGAAACTCTTTGTTCCTCTCCAGATCTTGGCATTGCTTCAGAGTGGGCTTAAATTTGTTCATTCTGCTTGTCGACATGGTCATTCACTAGTTTTTTAGGCTTAGGAGAGGTCCTAATTATTCTCAGCTAAGTTATTGCTATGGCTTGTAGTTCATGGATAGTGGTTTAGGGTTTTTGGTGGATTTATTTCATATTTTCTACTTGTTGGAATGGTCATTCACTAAATTTTCAAGGCTTGGGAGAGGCATCGATTATTCCTAGTTGAGTGATCCTCATTGTTTATAGTTCGTGGCTGGCAATTTAGGATTTTTAGCAGATTCATTTCTTTCAATATTCTTACCAGGATGGTTATTCACTACTTTTTCTTGGTTTGGGAGGCCCTAATTTTATTGTTCATAGTTGAGTGATTCTCATGGCTAGTGGTTTGAGGCTCATGTCTAGGGGTTTCTAATGGATTTCTTCTCTTCCTTTTCTGGTCTTGGAGGGGACCATGTGCTACATTGTGTTGTAGAAGGGTTTTGTGGGTTTTCCTCTAGTGGTAGGGTTAGGGTTTCTTGCAGATTTATAGGTACTTTATGGATGGTCCTACCTATAGCTCTTTATGGTTTGGTTGGAAGACCATTTATTTACTATAACAGAGGGCTACTTGACATTATGTTGTGTTTGATCTTCTTCTTATTTTGGGGTAATCTACTTTACCAGGTTTTTTCTTCGGTTGTGCTTTAGATCTCTTAATTGGGATGTCACATGGCCTATTGTGATCTTCGATTGTTCTATTTTTAGGCCTATGGATGACTCTACATGGACTATCTTTATGGATCTACTCGGTGTTGCTGTTCTGGAATTAGGTCCTATGGATTTTTCTGTGTTTCGAGCCTTTCAAATATGTTTTTTTTTTCCTAAGTGGGAAAACCTTTTTCAAAAAAAATATTTTCTCAGGGAGGCTTTTGCAAATGGTCTAGTGTTTTTTTGCGGATGACCCTGGGTTTTTTTGTAGATGGACCTATGATGGTTTTTAGGTGGTCCCGTTTCTCTTGCAGATGATCCTGATTCATTTGCAGATGGTCCTATTTTGTTTATGGATGGCCTTGCACTATATTGCTTCATTCTTTTTTCTTTGGGTCTTCTAAATCTATGATATTTTCTCCTATGTAGGAAAACCCTTCTCAAATTTATGTGTAACTGTGAGGATTTCTCTTGTGCAAAAAATCCTTTTCAAATTTATGTGTAACTATGAGATTTTATCTACTACCCCTATGAGGACTTCTCTTCTCTACCCATGTGGCTTTCTATTTTTCTCCTGCATGGGCTTATTTTTTTTTTTAGCTATTTTTCTCCAATAGTCCACTGAGGGTCTATTTCTTCGACTATTTTTTGGTTGGGAACTCTTCTCCCAACCTTGATATTTTTATAAAAGGTTACAGAATCCTTTCAAAATCCCTCTTACCAATAAATTAAAAACTTATAAATACCTTTTTCAAACAATTGATGTAGATAGTGATGAAGTAAAAGACAATCAAACATATGTAGTAGACAAAGAGGAAATATTTCCATCAATCTAGTCATTTGTCTCAGCCTGAGAGTTTATGATAGCTACTAGGCTATCAACTAAGGCTCAAGGTGGCTATTTATTGATGATTATCCCTAAACGAATGCATTACTATATAAAGGTACCCATTAATGTTACTCTTGATTTGCCTTAATAATCACTTCCCTAATGTCAAGTACCCCCACTTCTAGTGGATGATTCTACTTCTTCCACCTATGAGTGTACCTGATCCTGCACATTTGAAAATATGTCAATAGTACCATGCTCTTCCAAATCAACTAAACATCACATAGTTGGTTCAATTTCTCAAACTAGGTATTAAAGCATCATCAATTAATACATTGTTTTTTTGTACCAAAAAGTCTGCTAGGGAGGGTCATGACATCCTACCCCCTTGGTACTAAACACCATCCTCAGTGTTCCTAGTTTTAAAAAATATATATTTTTTCAAACAAGAAGGAAAAATATTTTTGCATATCATCAACTTTTTTCCAAGTGGTATTTCTTTTTTAAAATCGTTCCCACTAGACCTTTCATTGCTCAAGAGTTCGATTCTTCATAGACTTTGAACGGAACTCAAGAATCTTTATCGGCATCACTTCAAATACCTCTTGATTTACCATCTGTAATTTAGAAACATCCCACACATGTTTAGGGTCAGCAACATATTTCCTAAGTAAGGATATATGGAAGGTATCATGGATTTTTCACATGTTAGGTGGTAAGGCAAGTCGATATGTAATCGAACTAATCCTTTTAGTGATCTCAAAGGGTCCCAAAAACTAAGGATACAAATTCATGGATTTGATAGCACTCTTCATTGGATTTACCCTTTAAAACACCTTATCTCCTACTGAGTACTCTCTTGGAGTCCTCTTTAGAACAACATAACTTTTCTACCTATCAACAACTTCTTTAAGTCTTTTCTTTATTACCTTCAACTAATCCTCCATTTCCCTAATCATTTTTGGCACAATCACAACTCGATATTCTAGGTTATCCCAAGAAAATGGTGTTCTACACTTTCACCCATACAAGGCATCAATAGTAACCATTCCTAGATAGAAGTGATGTTCATTATTGTAAGTGAACTCTATAATATGTAGGTAGTCTTCCCAATGAGACTTATGATCCATGTAGTACATGTGAAGCATTTTCTCTAGTACTTGGTTTACCCGTTTAGTTTGACCATCTATTTTAGGGTGGTATGTTGAGCTCATATTCAGTTTCATGCCTACTACATGATGTAGGGATTTCAAAATTCAAAAGTGAACTTGGAATCCCTATCTAAAATGATCACCTTAGGAAATTCATGTAATCGGAATACCTCTTTGGAAAATTTGTTAGCCACTACCTGAGCATCATCCTTGATGTTCCTTGGTATGAAATGTGTAACCTTAGTTAATTTGTTGACTACTACAAGTATTGCATCATGTTGATAACTGATCTTGGTTAAACCTATTATAAAATTCATAGATATAACCTGCCATTTCTACGTAGGTACATCATGTGGATACAATTATCCTGCAGGATGCTTGCATTTTACCTTAAATTTATGATATTCAAGATATTGAGTGATAAAATTGGTAATATCCTTCTTAATTCCTACCTAGAAGAAGGTTATTTTCATGTTTTCCTGCATTTTGATCCCTCTAAGATGGGCATAATAAGGAGATCTATGGGATTCTTGCATTATTAATTTTCTTAAATCATCCCGTTTTGGTATGATGATCCTATCTTTATAGCATAGAAGGTCATATTTCATGCCAAATTCCTTATTACCCTCAAAGTATTTACCCATTTTAGCTCAAATTTCTTGGCAATACTCATCCCAATATTACTCATCTCACTTGACCCATAAGATATATGTGACTTCTAGTTATGGCTACTATGTATTTCCTTCTACTCAAGGCATCAACAACCTTATTCTCTTTTCCTTTTATGTACTCAATCTCAAAGTCATATTCAGTAAGAAATTCAACCCATCTCCTCTATCTCTCATTGAGTATAGGTTGGGTGAATATGTACCTTAGACTTTGATGTTCAATCTTTAATTCAAAGGGCCTTCCCACAAAATAGTGGTATCAAGCCTTTAGAGCATGCACCATTGTAGCTAGCTCTAAATAATGTGTAGCATAATTAACTTCATGCTTCTTGAGCTTCCTTGAAGTATATGCTACTATTGACTCTTCTTGAGAGATTACTCCTCCTAACCCTTCCAATGATGCATTTGTGCATACTAAAAAGTCCCCTTGAGGGTCAAGATTCTTTACTATTGGTGCAGTAGTGAGTTTATGTTTTAGCAATGTGAAGGAAGCTTCACACTTTTCCAACTACTTGAATTCCTTTGCATTCTTCTGAAGGTTACTTTTTACTAAAACAATCTTGGAGTAGTCCTTAATGTAACATATATAGTAGCCCATTAACCCCATGAAGCTTTGCACTTCAGTCACACTAGTAGGGGTGGCCAATTCAGGATGGCCTTGATTTTCTCTAGATCTACCACAATTCCTTCTGTTGATATGATATGTCCAAGATATCGTACCTTTGAAATATAAAAATCACTCTTGGCTAGATTTCCATAGAGTTGATTTTCCCTTAATAATTCTAACACGATCTTTAGATGTTTATCGTTCTCCTATTTTTTTTTAGAGTATATTAATATATCATCTAAAAATAGGATAAACTGATCCAGGTGCCTTCTAAACACATTGTTCATTAGATTCATGAATGAAATTGGGGTGTTAGTCCGTCTAAAGGGTGGAATTATAAACTCATAATGCCCATATCTAGTCTTAAATATCATTTTGTGAGTATCCTCCTCATGTATTCTTAATTGGTGATACCCTGATATCAGGTCAATCATAGTGAATACTATGGCATCTCTTAATTGATTGAACAAATATTTGATTCTAGGTAGGGGGTATTGATTCTTGATGGTAGCCTTATTTAGCATTTTGTAGTCAATACACAATATTAAAGAACCATCTTTATTTTTCATAAATAAAATTGGTGCACCCCAAGGTGACACACTTGGTTTTATTAACCTGTTCTCTAATAGCCCTTGTAGTCGAACCTTTAGTTCCCACATCTTAATATGATTCATCCTATATGGATATCTATGAATAGGTTCTACTCCTAGCATAAGATCAATTGTGAAATCAAATTCTCATATAGGAGGAAGTCCAGGTAAATCCTCTAGAAATACATTCTTAAAATCTAGCAAAAATAAGTGTTTTCCTAGCACATCTCTCTTTTGATCATCTTCCACTCCATTGAGTTTTACAACATACACTACCTTCATTTCTTGAGGTTTTTCTTCAATTGCATAGCCAAAAAAATCTGGGGTTTGAATACCCCTTTCTTGCTATGAATTATCAGTATTTCCTTTTCTTTCTCTGAATACTCAATCTATCTATCTTGTAAATTGATCAAGGTTTTATGGACCTATAACCAATCCATTCCTAGAATCACATTGAAGGCATGAAGTGGAGCTACATACAAAAAACCTTCCATGGTACCACTAAATAAAGTAATTTTTATCATTGGATAACATTGGTTTACTGAGTAAGTTTACCCAAAACCATACTCTACCTTCCATCCATGGGCTAAATATCCTAGCCTTTTTGACATATTCCTTGCTAAACTAGAAGAAATAAAACTATTAGTGGCCCCACTATCTATTAGAATATTCACTTTCTTATTAAAAATATTACCTTTTACAAGCAATGGGATAGCTTGCCCTTCTAACTTTTATTTCCCGATTGAGGTTTAGATTTGATGCACAGGTTACTTTCCTTGGTATTGGATGAACTCAACCATGGTTGGTGTGAATACTAATTAGCATAATGTAGGCCTCTATAATGGTAACATCCATCCTTGGATCCTTATTTCTTTTCCAGTTTTTTTCCCTTGTATTACTTATTGGGGCTAAGGTTTATGGTTTTTGAGGATGAGGTTTTGAGTTGTTGGGATTATTGTTGTTTTTCTTTTGGAAGTTCTTCTTGAACCTTCCCTATTTCCCATTATTTCTCTTCTCAAACTTCTAAGGATTTGTGGTCTTTTGATCTTGTTCCTCTTCCTATTTCAAGAGTCCTTGACTATTCCTCTTCCTTAGTGCTTGTCAATATTGCTTAGATAGGGCAGCATAGTTAAACTACAAGTGAGACTCTACTTTCTTTTCCAAGTCATACACTTTTTATAGCAATTTAGTCTCATGTTGTTTACATCATACTTCACTTTATATTTCAACCCGTTAATATACTTGTGAACCCTCATCTTCTCATCATAAGAAGGTACATACTTAAGTAACCAAACCAACTTATAATATGTCTCCACTATTTTAGTTCCTTGTTGAAGGCTGGCAAATTCTTCAAAATTTAACACATAGAAGTAAACTATGAGAAATCTCTTTTTGAAGATTTCAACAAAATATTTCCATTTAATATCAACAAGCTCAACCTTATTCTTCTCATAGTAGGTTCCCCACCAATCCAAATCATCCCCTTTAAAGTTGATCATGGCCCAAATTATTCAGGTTCCTAGGGAATAACCTTTTACTATAAAATAAATTTCTAATTCTCTCAGCTAGGTTTCAACTACATTTCCTTCACCTTCTCCATCAAAATTGGAGATACAAATGTTTTTTATATCCCTATCTATTTCCTTTTTTATGATGGATATAGCTTGCAACTATTTTGCAGTTAGCCCATTGACTTGTTCGACCTTTGAGCCTCTATTTTCCAGGATTAGCCAATAATCTACTTTCAGTCACACAAATGTTGGATAGAAACATGGAAGTTGTGTTTCTAGTTGTCAATGGCCAGAAAATATGTTTTATCACACACAGCGGTAAACATGTAGCAACTGGGTCTTACAAACATGGCTTGTTTATCCTCGATGCTATTTCCACTTCCCATGTTGCTTTGGCTGCAACTAAAAAAGAGGCTACCTCTCTCTGGCATCGGCGTTATGGGCATCTCAGTTCTGGATACTTGCTTGAATTACACAAATATGAGATGGTGAAAGGTCTTTCGCCCCTCTCATCTATCTTGCCAGTTTGCTCGGATTGCTTAGCAGGGAAGCAACATCGAGTGCCTTTTGAAGCAAGCTCGTCTCAAGCTGCAAAACCTTTAGAGAGGGTACATACCGATCTGTGTGGTCCTATGCCAACCAGCTATGGCGGGAAAAAGTATTTTCAACTATTCGTTGATGATTACTCACGAAAGATGTGGGTTTTCTTTCTTCAGTTGAAATCAGAAGCACTTCTCACTTTCCAACAGTTCAAGAAGCTTGTTGAGAAGGAATCGGGATATTTGATAACAACCCTCCACTCAGATCAAGGGGGGGAATACACCTTTGAATATTTTTCAGAGTTCCTTAAAGAACATGGGATCAAAAGACAACTGACTACAGCCTATACACCTCAGCAGAATGGAGTTGCAAAAAGAAGAAATCATTCCATTATGGAAATGGTTTGATGTATGCTAAAAGGAGCACATCTTGAGGATCAATATTGGGCAGAAGCAGTAAACACAGCGTCATACCTCTTAAATAGAGCACCCACTCATGCTCTACAAGGGAAGACTCCACAAGAAGCATGGAGTGATAAGAAACCTTCCATTTCTCATCTGAAGGTGTTTGGGTGTAAAGCATTCATGCACATTCCAAAACAGAAAAGAAGGAAGTTGGATGAGAAAACCCTGTCGTGTATTTTTCTTGGCTATGATGAGTACTCAAAAGGTTATCGATTGATTGATCCTAAGACCAAGAAGACACATGTGAGTAGAGATGTTGTATTTGATGAAGCTCCTACATCAAAAGACACATCCACAACTGTATACATAGATGAAGCAGAACCTAAAAAGGAGTTTCAAGTTCCAAAGTCAAAACAAAAAGTTCCAAAATGGTATACTAGCACTTTGAGAGATGCTAAGTTGAACTCCTTTCCAGATCTATCTCTTGATAGGCCATGTACTCGCAGTATGACACAATAGAAGAGAGCAGAAGCATCTACTTCAGAGGTTGACGAACTTTGTCAACACTTTGATGATTTGTCAGTGAGTACCAAATATGACAGGGAATAATATGAGGATGAAGAAAAACTTTATATGTCTACATTAAATACAAATGAACCCACAACGGTTAAATCTGCCCTTACTCAACCACAGTGGAAACAGGCTATGGATGTAGAACATAACTCTCTTCTCAAAAATAATACTTGGAAACTAGTCAATCTACCAACATGAAAGAAACCCATCGGCTGCAAATGGGTATTCAAAGTGAAGTATAAGGCAGATGGATCTATTGATAAGCATAAATCCCGACTTGTTGCAAAGGGATATGCTTAGAAAGAATGCATATATTATGAAGAGACTTTTGCCCCTACTGCAAAAATGACTACCATTAGAGTACTTTGTGCCATGGGAGCTCAGTTTGGGTGGAAATTACATCAGATGGATGTTAAAAGTGCCTTCTTAAATGGTGACTTACAAGAAGAAGTATACATGACTCAACCAGAAGGATATGAGGTTGAGGGGCAAGAACAAAAAGTGTGCAAGTTGATCAAATCTCTGTATGGTTTAAAACAAGCCCCTCGAGCATGGTATATCAAGATAGACAGTCACCTTGTGCAGCATGGTTTTATTAGAAGTCCTTCAGATGCAAATCTCTATATTAAGAAAAATGGTTCTGATATAGTGATTCTTTTACTTTATGTTGACGATCTGATCATCACAGGAAGCTCAGAAAAAATGATTGATTTAGTAAAGGATGATTTAAAGCAATCTTTTGATATGACAGATCTAGGACTTCTACACTATTGTCTTGGTGTAGAAGTTACTCAACAAAAGTTTCATATTAGAGTAACACAGAAGAAATATGCCAAGACTTTAGTAGAAAAATATCGGATGACTAATTGTAAGTCAAAAGCAACTCCAATGGAGCAAGGACTTAAGTTATCTCGATATGATGAGTGACCTCAGGTAGATGGTACTCTCTATCGCCAGTTGATTGGGAGTCTCCTATATCTGACAAATACCAGACTAGATCTCAGTTTTGCTGTAGGAGATCTTTCAAGGTTCATGCAAGAGCCAAAAATGTGTCACTGGAAAGCAGCAAAAAAAGTTCTTCATTATGTTCACGATACTACAAATTATGGTCTGGAGTATAGACAGAATAATAAATTCTTTTTACTGGGATACACAGACTCAGATTTTGCTGGATCCCTTGATGATCATAAATCCACCTCCGGGTATGTTTTCCATCTAGGATCTGGACCTATCTCATGGCATAGTAAGAAGCAGCATGTGGTTGCTCTATCTTCTCCAGAAGTAGAATATCATGCATCCAGTGAAGCAGTCTGTGAGATCATGTGGTTAAGTCGCATTCTTACAAACATGGGCCTTCCAAAGAATCTTCCTCTTCATTTGTTTTGCGACAACCAAGGTGTTTTGAATCTTGTAAAAAATCCAATTTTTCATGAACGTACCAAACATGTTGATACCAAATGTCATTTTATACGAGATGAAGTTCCAAAGCACCATATACAGCTTCACTACATTCCTACTGATGCTCAAGTTGCAGATATCTTTACCAAAGCACTTGGACGCATAAAATATGAAAAGTTTCGGAATACAATTGGGATTTGCCAATAATGTAATAAGGGGGGATGTTAGCATAAATTCATATTCCATTCTTGGCATGTTAAAAGAAGCGCTCGCAGGAGCAGACCAAATACAGGAGACACGTGAACCAAGCAACCGAAGACAGGAGACACGACCCTGATGGACCAAGGCCGACAGACCACAACAAAAGCACGATAGACACCAGACACCGATTGGGACAACAGTAGCATGACAGACACCACAACAGAAGTGCGACAGACACCAGACACCGACTGGGACAACAGAAGCACGACAGACATCGACAGACAACGCAGTAGAATCAAGTGGCTTGTGGCTGGTTCGGTGGGAGGGAGGCAAAAGGATGGGGATGGGGTGGTTGCCCGAAGGCAACCGAAATCTTTAGTGGCTTTCGGTGTTTTTAAGCCCCCCCACATCGGTCGCACAGACCATGTGGGATATATTTTTTTTCCCTAAATCCATTGCCCTCACGTTTTCAATATCACCAGCATGCAAGTTCTTTCCTGTCGGGCTCTCTGGCTCAGGCGGTAAGATTGTTTCTTGTTTGGCGGAAGGTCTCTAGTTCCAATCCCTGCGGGGAATTTTTGACACCCATACTTGTTAATTTGATGCATTTCATGTTTCGGTGACGACGAAACATGTGGTTGACGCCCAGCGTGTCCCAGTGACGGCGGGCTTTGATTTTTTGACGCCCCGAATGACACAGTGATGGCGGCAGATTCTAGTTGACGCCTGTCATTTTCTTTTTGACGGTTGCATACATTGACGGTTGTTTCTCATTGATGACTGCATACTTTGGAGGAATTTTTAAGGTATTTTTTGCAACAAATTTCTTGTTCTCTTTGCAACTTGAAAGGGGGGAAATCCATTTTTCCTTACAAAATTGTCAGACAAAGGGGGGAAATCAAGCTATTTGGTAGAAAGAATTTTGCTAGAATAAAATAGGTGCTAAAAATTTGTGGGCATTTATGATTGTTATGTTTTGCATTTAAATATTCTATTTTCTTGCATTATCAATCATAAATTACAAATATAAGACCCCAAATTTATACCCTATTTGTGTAATTTATTGCATAGCAGCGTTTGGTATTTGAGATACCTCTGGTCCACACTTACAGGTAATGCTGTCGTGCTTTGGACTATTGTATTCACCGCCTAATATAGTTGCAACAACGACGTCTGAGCTTGTTCTCTATAAATCGTCGGGGAGAAATAAGGCAAACCATGTTTTTTATTTCTCATTTCATACCCACATCGTGATTGTTGTTAGGCGTAAATCCTGACGAAAGCTCTTTTTTCCAAAGTGTTTAGGGGAAGTTACGCCCCACGCATGCGAAATAAAACTTTCTATGGTAGGTTTCATTAACAACACGATGCCCTTTCAGTATCGCCTATGGTCAATATATTGTGCTTCTCATATGTACTTATAGTCTCCCTCTCGTAAGGGCGAGTACATATTGAGTAGTATACTGTTCCTATATACCTATAGTTTCCCTCACGTAATGGCGGGTGTATATTGAATGGTTACAATATAATGATCTGGTAGGTATAAAGAAAGGGAGACCAATTGGTGATATAAGGAACCTTCATAATGGCCACAATTCATAAATATCTCTCAGATTCCCAATTGTTGAAAGGTCCTAATTTTGTTCCATGGAAGACAAAAATGAAAGCCATACTTCAGTTGGAAGATTTATGGAATGTAGTGAATGGCACTGAAAAATGTCCTCAAACAACAGGAATAGATCAATATGATTGGGATAAGAAAGACCAGAAGAGTCTTATATTTATCTTACTTGCTACCACAGATGAGGTGCAGCCTCATATTTGTGATGCAAAAACTAGTAAGATAGCTTGGGATGCTTTGCTCACAGTATATGAAGGGAAAAATCAATCCACTATTCTCCATATTCAAACTCAACTACATAATCTCAAGTATGAGTTCGGAGAAACAGTTGACATATTCCTATGTAGAGTGGCAGATTTGAAAGCAAAATTGAATGCTATGGGAAAACCTGTGGATGATGATATCTTGAATTTTGTTATCTTGAGAGCATTACCAAGTTCCTATAAGATGTTGATCACCTCTCTCAATGTTTCTGGAAGACAAGTCTCATTTGTGGAACTGGTAAACTTGCTTCAGACTGAGGAGGCAACTCAGGTCCAGAAAGATGACATGCCAGATAATGCTCTCTCCACACAACAGAGTGGTAAACAACAAGGGCAGTTTCAAAAAGGAGGTGGTTCCTCCAAAGTAAAAGGAAAGCAATCTCAGCAAAAAGATACAAAATATTGCAAAATTTGTGATATGAATAACCATGACACCAACAGATGTTGGTTCAAAAACAAGCAACAAAATGAAAGAGGTTCCCAAAAGAAGGGCAAGCACAAGAAAAAATACTATAAGCATAAGCAGTCTAAAGGCCATGTTGCTTATGCTGAATCCAACTCAGACTCACATTCTCCTGAGTCCGATTCAGACTCTGACTCTGAACGAGCACATAAGGTACTCATGACTCATACATCATCTTCCCAGATAGATGCTATATGGTATATTGATTCAGGAGCAAGCAAACACATGACTGGGGATAAATCTTGGTTTGATGCGTTTGTTGAAAAAGAGGGTAAGCCAATCACAATTGCTGACAATCAGGTCTATCAAGTAAAAGGAGAAGGGGATATTTTTGTGTCTCTTCTTGATGGTAATTGTCAAATTGAAAATGTCCTCTATGTTCCAGGATTAGCCAATAATCTACTTTCAGTCACACAAATGTTGGATAGAAACATGGAAGTTGTGTTTCGAATTTTCAATGGCCATAAAAGATGTTTTATCACACACAGCGGTAAACATGTAGCAACTGGGTCTTACAAACATGGCTTGTTTATCCTCGATGCTATTTCCACTTCCCATGTTGCTTTGGCTGCAACTACAAAAGAGGCTACCTCTCTCTGGCATCGATGTTATGGGCATCTCAGTTCTGAATACTTGCTTGAATTACACAAATATGAGATGGTGAAAGGTCTTCCGCCCCTCTCATCTATCTTGCCAGTTTGCTCAGATTGCTTAGCAGGGAAGCAACATCGAGTGCCTTTTGAAGCAAGCTCCTCTCGAGCTGCAAAACCTTTAGAGCTGGTACATACCGATCTGTGTGGTCCTATGCCAACCAACTATGGTGGGAAAAAGTATTTTCAACTATTCGTTGATGATTACTCACAAAATATGTGGGTTTTCTTTCTTCAGTTGAAATCAGAAGCACTTCTCACTTTCCAACAGTTCAAGAAGCTTGTTGAGAAGGAATCGAGATGTTTGATAACAACCCTCCGCTCAGATCGAGGGGGGAATACACCTCTGAAGATTTTTTAGAGTTCCTTAAAGAACATGGGATCAAAAGAAAACTGACTATAGCCTATACACCTCAGCAGAATGGAGTTGCAAAAAGAAGAAATCGTTCCATTATGGAAATGGTTCGATGTATGCTAAAAGGAGCACATCTTGAGGATCAATATTGGGCAGAAGTAGTAAACACAGTGTCATACCTCTTAAATAGAGCACCCACTCGTGCTCTACAAGGGAAGACTCCACAAGAAGCATGGAGTGATAAGAAACCTTCCATTTCTCATCTGAAGGTGTTTGGGTGTAAAGCATTCATGCACATTCCAAAACAGAAAAGAAGGAAGCTAGATGAGAAAACCCTGTCGTGTATTTTTCTTGGCTATGATGAGTACTCAAAAGGTTATCGATTGATTGATCCTAAGACCAAGAAGACACATGTGAGTAGAGATGTTGTATTTGATGAAGCTCCTACATCAAAAGACACATCCATAACTGTATACATAGATGAAGTAGAACCTAAAAATGAGGTTCAAGTTCCAAAGTCAAAACAAAAAGTTCCAAAATGGTATACTAGCACTTTGAGAGATTCTAAGTTGAACTCCTTTCCAGATCTATCTCTTGATAGGCCATGTACTCACAGTATGACACAAAAGAAGAGAGCAGAAGCATCTACTTCAGAGGTTGACAAACTTTGTCAACACTTTGATGATTTGTCAGTGAGTACCAAATATGACAGGGAAGAAGATGAGGATGAAGAAAAACTTTATATGTCTACATTAAATACAAATGAACCCACAACGGTTAAATCTGCCCTTACTCAACCACAGTGGAAATAGGCTATGGATGTAGAACATAACTCTCTTCTCAAAAATAATACTTGGAAACTAGTCAATCTGCCAACAGGAAAGAAACCCATCGGCTGTAAATGGGTATTCAAAGTGAAGTATAAGGTAGATGGATCTATTGATAAGCATAAAGCCCGACTTGTTGCAAAGGGATATGCTCAAAAAGAAGGCATAGATTATGAAGAGACTTTTGCCCCTACTGCAAAAATGACTACCATTAGAGTACTTTGTGCCATGGGAGCTCAGTTTGGGTGGAAATTACATCAGATGGATGTTAAAAGTGCCTTCTTAAATGGTCACTTACAAGAAGTATACATGACTCAACCATAAGGATATGAGGTTGAGGGGCAAGAACAAAAAGTGTGCAAGTTGATCAAATCTCTGTATGGTTTAAAACAAGCCCCTCGAGCATGGTATATCAAGATAGACAGTCACCTTGTGCAGCATGGTTTTATTAGAAGTCCTTCAGATGCAAATCTCTATATTAAGAAAAATGGTTCTGATATAGTGATTCTTGTACTTTATGTTGATGATCTGATCATCACAAGAAGCTCAGAAAAAATGATTGATTTAGTAAAGGATGATTTAAAGCAATCTTTTGATATGACAGATCTAGGACTTCTACACTATTGTCTTCGTTTAGAAGTTACTCAACAAAATTTTCATATTAGAGTAACACAGAATAAATATGCCAAGAATTTAGTAGAAAAATATCGGATGACTAATTGTAAGTCAAAAGCAACTCCAATGGAGCAAGGACTTATCTCGATATGATGAGTCACCTCAGGTAGATGGTACTCTCTATCGCCAGTTGATTGGGAGTCTCCTATATCTGACAAATACCAGACCAGATCTCAGTTTTTCTATAGGGTATCTTTCAAGGTTCATGCAAGAGCCTAAAGTGAGTCACTGGAAAGCAACAAAAAGAGTTCTTCATTATGTTCACGGTACTAAAAATTATGGTCTGGAGTATAGACAGAATAATAAATTCTTCTTACTGGGATACACAGACTCAGATTTTGCTAGATCCCTTGATGATCGTAAATCCACCTCCGGGTATGTTTTCCATCTAGGATCTGGACCTATCTCATGGCACAGTAAGAAGCAGCATGTGGTTGCTCTATCTTCTACAGAAGTAGAATATCGTGCAGCCAATTAAGCAGTCTGTGAGATCATGTGGTTAAGTCGCATTCTTACAAACATGGGCCTTCCAAAGAATCTTCCTCTTCATTTGTTTTGCGACAACCAAGGTGTTTTGAATCTTGTAAAAAATCCAATTTTTCATGAACATACCAAACATGTTGATACCAGATGTCATTTTATACGAGATGAAGTTCCAAAGCACCATATACAGCTTCACTACATTCCTACTGATGCTCAAGTTGCAGATATCTTTACCAAAGAACTTGGACGCATCAAATATGAAAAGTTTCGGAATACAATTGGGATTTGCCAATAATGTAATAAAATGGGATGTTAGCATAAATTCATATTCCATTCTTGGCATGTTAAAAGAAGTGCTCGTAGGCGCTCTCCAATTCTGGTTTCTAACCACCTAAGTGGTTAGAACAGTTTGTAACCGCATGTATGTTTCTATATCTGAATATTAATGAGAAGATCATATTGCTTGGTACAATTCTTCACAAACATGGCTTGTTTATCCTCGATGCTATTTCCACTTCCCATGTTGCTTTGGCTGCAACTACAAAAGAGGCTACCTCTCTCTGGCATCGACGTTATGGGCATCTCAGTTCTGGATACTTGCTTGAATTACACAAATATGAGATGGTGAAAGGTCTTCTGCCCCTCTCATCTATCTTGCCAGTTTTCTTGGATTGCTTAGCAGGGAAGCAACATCGAGTGCCTTTTGAAGCAAGCTCGTCTCGAGCTGCAAAACCTTTAGAGCTGGTACATACCGATCTGTGTGGTCCTATGCCAACCAGCTATGTTAGGAAAAATTTTCTAGATTATGTTTAAGGTGATTTTGGATAGGTATTTGGGTGATAATAGACCATGTAAAATCGGTGAAAAGGGTAAGATACATATAAAATTATCGAATGGAAACTAATGGTTGCTGAAAGAGGTAAGGCATATTTCTGATTTGAGAAGAAATCTAATTTCCATATGGTAGTTGGATAGTGAAGGATGTACAGTTACCTTCTCATCAAAATCATGGAAAGTTGCTAAAGGATCATTGTTATTAGCAAAAGGAAAGAAGGTATGTTGTATGTATGTATTGGTAATACTGATATTTCTATTGCTTTAGATTCTACATGAGTAGATATAGTTTTGTGGCATCATAGGCTTGGGCACATGAGTGAAGGGGATGCAAATTCTCTACTTAAGGAATTTTTTGCTAGGTTTGAAGCAGGTTGATTTGGACTTTTGTGAGCATTGCATTTATGAAAAAACAAAAAAATAGTCAGATTTCTCAAAGTTGGAAAAGAAAAGAAGAGTGAAAAGCTAGAGCTTGTGCATACATACATATGGGTACCAACTAAGGTATCATCTCTTGGTGGCTCTTATTATTATGTTACGTTTATTGATGATGCAACTAGAAAAACTTAGGTTTATTATATTCGAAAGAAATCAGATGTCTTTGATACTTTTAAGAAATGGAAAGCTTTGGTTGAGAATGACATAGGAATTAATTTGAAGTGTCTCAGATCACATAATGTAGGTGAAAATTGTAGCAAAGAGTTTGATAGTTACTTTTCATACCATGGGATTCGTAGAGCGAATACGGTTCCAGGAACTCCACAAAAAAATTGTGTGTCAAAAAGTATGAACAGGACTATCACAAAATATGCTAGGTGTATGAGATTACATGCAGGATTTCCCTTACAATTTTGGGTATATGTGGATATTACAATTTATTTAATAAACAAAGGGCCTTCAAGTTCCTTGGATGGTGGGATTCCAAAAGAGGTATGGATAGGTAATCCTATTAACAACTCATTTCTAAAGACTTTTGGTTGTGAAGCATCCGTGCATATTGATAAAGAAAATAGAACTAAACTTGAGGTAAAATCCAAGAAGTGCACTTTCATTAGATATGGAGTTAATTATTTTGGTTATCTTTTTTAATATTATGCAAATCATAAAATCATTAGGAGTAGATATGTGGTATTCAATGAGAAAGTCATGTATAAATACCAGTTGCAGCAAAAGAAACAAGAAAAGGTAAATGTAAAATACATAGTGTTTGATGAAATTGAAACTTCAAAGGTGCTAGCAAATCAACAATAGCAATAGCAAGCACCTCAAACTCTTGTAACTATTGTTAGAAAATCTACCAGGATAATTAGACCTCATGATCATTACTCTCCTTCATTATATTGTGTATTATTGTTTGACTCTAGTGAACCAGAAACATATGAAGAAGCGATGAAGGTAGAAACCAAGAAGAAGTAGGAGCAAGGCATGAAAGAGATGATAGACTCCTTTGTACACAATCAGAATTAGGATCTGGTTCGGTTTCCTAAAATAAAAAGAGGATTGTAGAATAAATGGGTTTACAGGGTGAAAGAAGAAGATAGAGGTGATAAGAGGTATAAGGCTAGACTATTTGTAAAGGGGTTTGCACAGAATAAAGGTATTGGTTATGTTAAAAAAACTTCTCCTGTTGTTAAAATGACTTCAATTAGAATTATTTTAATAGTAGTGGTTGTAGAGGATTTACATCTTGAAAAGTTAGATGTAAAAACAACTTTTCTCCATGGGTATTTGGAGTAAAATATTTATATGTAGTAGCCACAAGGTTATGAGGTAAAAGGGAAGGAGGAATTAGTATGTAGGTTGAAAAAGAGCTTGTATAGCCTGAAGTAAGCTCCAAGGTAGTGGTATATAAAATTTGATAGGTTTATGTCAGAACAAGGTTATAGTAGATGTTATGCTAACCATTGTGTTTATTTTAAGATATTGGATAATCATAACTATATTATCCTATTATTGTATGCAGATGACATGCTTATTGTAGGGTCTAACATGCAAGATATAATTACACTCAAAATAAAATTGGAATATTCATTTGCAATGAAGGATTTGGGTGCTGCAAAGAAAATCCTCGGTATGAGAATAACAAGGGACAGTAAAAATTGTAAATTAACATTATTTCAAGGTGAGTACATTGAGAAGGTGTTGGAAAGATTTAATATGTAGGATGCAAAACTTGTTAGCACACCTTTGGCCAATCATTTGAAATTGACCAAAGAGATGTGTCCTAAGACACAAGAGGAGATAGACTCCATGTCCATGGTTCCTTATCCATTAGAAGTTGGTAGTTTGATGTATGCAATGGTGTGTATGAGGCCATATATAGCACATGTAGTGGGAGTTGTGAGCAAGTTGATGAGCAACCTAGGAAGAAGACATTGGGAGGCAGTGAAGTAGATTCTCAGGTATTTGAGAGGTACTGTCACTCAGGTTTTATGCTTTGGATGTTCTAACACTACTTTATAAGGATATGTTGATTCAGATATGGTAGGTGATATAGACAGTAGGAGGAGTACCATAGGGTATGTTTTTACTGTAGGTGGAACTACAATAAGTTGGATTTTAAAATTATAGAAGGTTGTTTCACTTTCAACAATGAAAGCATAGTATGTTGTTGTTACAGAGGCTAGTAAGGAGATGATTTGGTTACAAAGATTTATGGAGGATTTGGGAAAGAATTATTAGAATAGCATATTATATAGTGATAGTCAGAGTGCCATTCATCTTACAAAGAATTCAGCTTTCCATTCCAGGACTAAACATATACATACCAAGTACCATTTCATACTCAGTGTTGGAATATGGACAGTTAAAACTAGAGAAGATACACACTAGCCAAGATCCTGCAGATATGTTCACAAAGGTAGTAACCAGGGAGAAACTGAGTTCTTTATAAATTTTAGTTTATCTTCAAGCATGATAGTAAAAGGTGATAAAATTTCTAGGTCCAAAATTGAAGCAATAGTCCATCAAGTGCAATAGCGATGGAGTTACTATGATTAGTCTCCAAGTGGAATATTTTTGGTTTTAGAACTTGATTAATTTGTAGGCCTTGTTTTCAGTCACACTTGGATCCACTCCACGAGGGGGTGTAGGGGGCACTGCCACCCCTACTAGTTTCACCATGGGGGGTCTAGGGGGGTGGCGACACTAGTAGGGAGGGCGAGACCCCCAAAGCCAATAATAGATGCCTTTTCTTCTATGTAAATTTGGACCATTTATTATTAGGTCACAGACTGGATAGGGGATTTTAGGTAGGATTTTTTATCCTAAAATTATAACATGTTTTTTGCCCTAAAATTGTACTACACTTTTTTACCCTAAAATTGTAACACCCTTTTATAAGAGGATGTACGGTGACTATATTGTATCATAGTGCACGTGGTTATGTATAGTAAATTGATTATGATAGAGCGAAGAGTAAGTTACAGTGGATTTGTTGTAGGTTGCATCCCTTCACAGTTTTCCTGGATGAAATAAAAGGCCTGGTTATTTTCTTCATGTACGTAGCCCATATTGGGTGAACCATGTTAAATCTGTGTCTCATGTATTGCTTTATTATTCTATATTTTTATTTTTGTATTTAATTATTGCTTGAGTTTATTATTTAATCCTAACACTAAGTTCACCCTAGAACTCAATACTTAAGTTTATGTTGTTTAGCAAGAAATCAAGAATACATCTAGATACTAAATCTAACAAAAGCATGATTCATAAAGCATACAAAAGATATTAGAGGGAAAGCAACATCTAAATAAGATAAGCATTCATTAAAATGAATTTAGATGCAAAACATAGATAATCTAGTAGTAAGTAAAAAGATATAGTTCCCATCATTCCATATTTATTACATACACCTTAGTATGGTAAAACCTCCATACTTTAAAGAATAAGTAATGCATCATAATTAGTTAGGGATATTTCCCCACAATCATAGTTCATTTTGAGCATAAGTAAAAATATTGCAATAGTAGCCAAACCATTGCCTAAGATCATGTTGTCATCTTTGGTCCTCTATCTTCTTCCATCGATCATTTGAGGATTATAGGGGATCAAGGCAACTCATGGTTCCACAATAGGCATACCTCTAAATGCATTTATCATTTACTTTTCCAAATTGCAACTATACAAATTAATTTAAAGTGTTTAACCATCTAATGCATAGTTGACATCATAAAAATCTCTATTTGTATTTTCACCTCTTAATAACCCCTAGAGAGTCTTTCAACATTTGCAATTAGATCACAAGTCCTACTTAATCAATTCATACTAACCTCAATTCAACAAATTAAAGTCTTATACCTTTAATCATCAAATAACTAGATTCCTTTATTCCCATAAATAAAATCTCATTATTTAATTTATAGAAACAACTATTTTTCCTTTATCTCATAAACCAAAGTCCCATACCTTCAATCTATGAAATAAACTATTTTCATTATTTATTAAATCAAAGCTTCATCACTTAGATTCATAATTAATCTATCTTTCCTTCATTCCATAAATCAAAGTCCTATACCTTTAATTTATAAAATAAACTACTTCCTTTAATAATTAAATCAAATCCATTATTTAATAAATCAAAGTTTCCTACTTTAATTTAAAAATAAACTTTTCTCTTTGTTTAATAAATCAAAGTCTCCTGAGTGCAACTAGAGTGAGGGCAGCCAAGAGTGAGCGCAACCAAGAGATAGCATAACCAAAATAAACTGTGAGCACAATTTGGGAGTGAGTGCAACTGGAAGTAGGTGTAAGCACAAGTTAGGAGTGAATGCAGCCACAAGAAAGTATGATCATAAGCCAAGAGTGAATATAGCCAAAAAAAAGAGTGCAAGTGCAATCCAGGTGTGAGTGCAATCGGTATTGAGTGTGCAGTTAAAAGTGAGTACAAGCATGATATGGGAGTGAGTGCATCCAAAAGAAAGTGTGAGCACAAGTTGGGAGTGAGGAGGAAGTATGCACAGGAAAGCAAAAAGTAAAAAGCAATGTGTTACTAAGTAACAAGTCACTTCTTGTTCTAGATCTTAGGAAAATTTAGAGGATTCATTTGATAAAACCTGGGTAACATGAAAAGAAAGTCATTTGTGAAAGTATTTACTAAAAATATGAATGGCCAAGTTGAAATTTTGGATGCCCTAGCTAGAAATAAGGATAAGAGTGAATTTAAGGCAAACCCAGTTCGGGTAGCAGATTCTACACCAAAAGTGATTATAAAATATAAGATGATTGAGCATGATATAATGATTCTTAAAACCAGAGGGTTAATTTCTAAGCTTTATGGATATTGTCTAGGTTTTTCTGAGATTCAAAATTGAATTAAGTGGAAGTGGATATTGAATTCAAATTTGTTAGGAATATGGTAAGTGTAAATAAATCAAACCATAATCATTAACCTTAGCATAGGAATACGCTAGGTTTATATAGGTTACAAAATAGATTAATTAACAATAGATCCTATGTCTACGCTAACAACTAACCTATCTGCCGTCCAAAAGGGAAATGACGGTAAGATAGACTACTAACCAAGGTAATTGGTAATAGTAACTACTAGTGGTAAAAAGTGAGAAATTACTTTTTACCATGTGGTAAATTATATCTACCTAGGTGAAACTTTAAATATTACCTAAATGAGGTAATAATTATAGTTACTAACATAGTAACTCTAACATCCCCCCTTATTACATTATTTGGGTAATACATACATATCCCTCTATACAACAATATTTGGGAAAAGTATATAATCGCCCCAATACAATGAAGAAGATGTTGATCTCGCTGGTTCTTTGCTCTGTCACAGTACTCTGGCTGCTCCTAGGCAAAAAATGGGTCATTCCTCGCTTTGTCTTCACGCCAACGAATGTCCTTATGGTAATCACATCATCCAATCGATTTGCATGGGTAACCAGCCACTGCAATCGCTAGGTGTAGTAGAATAGATCACTTCATACAAGGTTCATTCATTTACAATATGAATTTGCAAAAGATAAGGTAGCTAAGGTGTCGGTCGCTGCCGAAAATGCACCCTTATAAGTTCCCCCCTTCTTGTTGCAAAACATAGTGTAATTAATTTCTGAAGGAAGTGTGACTAAGGTGTCGGTCGAAGCCGAAAATGCACCCTTATAAGCCTTCTTCCCTATTTACAAAAATCAGTGAAGAAAAGAAATGGATATCCCCCCTCAATTGCAAAAAGTATGCAACTCAAGAGTGTTGTGAAGGATTTTACAAATATTGCCTCCTAGACAATTTTTACATCACAAAAAGTCGCTCTTCTTTGTTACAAGTACTTCAAACACCTAGAATTTGCTATTTATGAAGCCTAAAAGAGGTACAAGCACCCCTTATTGCAAGGTCTTCAAACAAAATACTTATGCTATTTATGAAGCCTAAAAAGAAGAGAGAGAATATGGTGTTTTTGCCCAAGGGACACATGTGTTTTCCCTCTACAAAACTGTTTTAGCAATTAGCACTCTGTGTGCTTTCTCTGAACCAGAATCAGAATCTGTATTAGACATCTCATTTGCAACATTGCCTTGGTTTTTATTTTGACCTTTTTCTTTGGGAGGCTTGTTCTTAAACCAACATCTCTTGGTTTGATGAGTGTCTGTGTCACAGATTTTACAATGTTGCTTCTTCTTCGGAACCTCTTTGGTTTTACCCTTGTCTTGTCTAGAAGAAGAACCCTTTTGTTGATTCCATTGTTTCTTACCACCTTGTCGTTTGTGTGAGAAAAGTGCATTGTTGGATGCATCATCTCTTTGGAATTGATTAGCTTCTTCAGTTTGAAGCATATTTACCAACTCGACAAAAGTTACTGTCCTACCAAAAACTTGTAAGGAGGTGATCAACATTCTGTAGGAGTCAGGAAGAGCTCTCAAAATGATTGAGTTCAAGACTTGGTCTTCCAACTTTTCTCCTAAGGATTGCAGCTTTGTTTTTAATTCTGCGACTCTGCAGAGGAATAGCTCTACTATTTCTCCTGATCTCATATGTAATGTATGAAGCTGTGTTTGAAGGTTAAGAATCGTTGATTGATTCTTGCCCTCAAAAATGGTACTTAAGGCATCCCAAGCTGCCTTACCAGTTGTAGCTTCACTGATATGAGGTTGGATATCATCGGTAATAGCAAGCAAGATCATTAAGGAAAGTTTCTTATCCTTTTTATCAAAGTCTATTTGATCTTGTCCAGAATATTGAGGTCTAGTGACACTTCCATCCACTATTGACCACAAGTCCTCTACAGTTAAGATAGCCTTCATCTTAGTCTTCCATGCTGAGTAATTTGAACCTCTGAGTAGTTGGCTCTCAGTGAGATACTTGTGTATCATGGCCATGGTTTAGGTTTCAAATTTTTGGAGAGGACTAATATGATGCTATCTTGCACTATACCCTAAGAAAAGGTATAGAGAAGTTGTTTCAAATTGCTTTCTATAAGATATTTAATGGCACCTGCCTTAACACCCTTACCAAGGGATGAAAAGTTGGAGGAATATTGAGCCAAACAAAATAGAGCAAATGAAACAAGGGAAGGATTTGTCAAACTTTTGATATTTGCTCTCTAAGATATTTAATGGCACCTGCTTTTAACACCTTTGTAAGAAGGATGAAAAAATTTGAGGTTTATTTAAGCCAAACAAAAGAGAGTCTTATCAAGGTGATTGAAATTTTTGACCTTTTGATGGGGAGTAATTACTTGTGTGAACCTATGCAAAGTTTAGCATGGTGTTTGAGTGAAGTTTGGGTGTTTGTGAAAGGCTCCTTGTAATGTTTTATTTTTGACCTTGTAATTGCAAAAAAAATGTTTTTAGTGCAATAATCAAAAAACATAAGAGCACCCAAATTTGTATCACTCTAGGTGTCGGAATCCACCGAAAATGCACCTAGTACAAGCAATTTTGAAGAGAAGGTGTCGAGTAAAATCGAGAATGCACCTTTCTTTAAACTGAAATAGCCCCCCTTTTTCTTTACAATTTTGCAAACTATAGAATTCTAAAAAAAATTCTATCCCCCCTTAATGTTTACAAAATGTAGAATTTAGAGCATATCTTTCAAGACAAGTCGACACACGACAAGCATTTGAAAGACCATCCAGAACCAGTCGACACACGACTTGGTTGTTATGGGCCCAAGGCTTCAAATTCTTCTCAATGTTGCAAAAAAAATGTGCAATTTTATGTCTTTATATTCCTCCTTGGAGAAAACAAATGCACAATGTCAAGTTTGATGTTTTGCAAAAATTTTGGAGTCTCCTTGTCTAATTTGCAAAAAGAATTCAAGTGTGATCCTTTCTTTGAATGTGCTAAATTAACAAGGGTTGAGAAGAGTGTGGTTTTATGGTTTGCAAAGAAAATTTGTGCTGTTCTTTGTCTCTCTATCTCCCTTTTGTGGAGAAGACAAAAGAAATAAATTTGTTATAGTTGCAAAAAAAAACTTTATAATTTTTATTTTAATGCAAAATTTTAATTAAGACTAAGCAAGTTTAAATTAATAATAAGATAAATTTGATAAAAATCAGTTTTAATAAATAAATTTAAAAAAAATATTTTTATATATAAAAAAAATTAAATTATTAAAAAAAATAAACTAAAAAACAATAAAAAAATACAAAAAAAATTTACCTTGTTTTTTTTTTTTTTCCGCGCCTTGCAAAAAAAACAAGGGTTTGTGGCGCCACCGGGAGTCGAACTCCCGACCCCGTGGCCTTTAGCCTACCGACTGGCGCTCCTGCCAGTCGGGCTAGGCCGCCCGACGGGAAGGCAAGGGAAGTTTCTTCCCTTTCTTCCCGTGGTCTTCGTGAAGCGGGAAGCAAAAACTTCCCGTGGGATTAATCCCACATCGCCCGTGAAGGCGATGCTTCACGGGTTGAAAAGGGCATTCTCGCCCTTTTACTTTTGATTGCCTGCGGGCAATCGAAAGTCCTCCCATGGCATTTTGCTGTGCCAAGTGGCGCGTGGCCTGTCTGCCACGTGTCAGGTCTGTGTTGTCCAGTGGCGCATGGCGTGTCTGCCACGCGTCGCGTCCTCGTTAGTCTGGTGGCGCGTGGCCTGTCTGCCACACGTCGGGTCCTTGTCTGTCCGGTTAGCCTCAAGTTCCGTGCCCAGGTCCAGTCAGGTCCATGTGTCCACCTTGGGTTTCGTGCCCGGGGTCCAGTTTACCTCCATGTGTCCGGGGTCTGCCTCGAATTCCGTGATCGAGGTCGCGTCTGTCCGCCACGTCAGTGCCTCGGGATCTATGCCCGAGGATGCTTGGGAGCCGTCAGGATAGGTTTCTCGACTGTCTAGTCGGACCAAATTGTCTCGTCGATCCGTGGGAAGAGGGATGGTTCTCCTGCCCTCTCAGCTCTCCCGGGAGTGTGCCGCGTGGCCCTGCTGGCCCTTGGCCGGTGCGGGAGCCGAGGTTGAACCTCGGCTCGTTGACCGTGATCAGTCTAGGGTTCACGGGCACTATGCTCGGCCTGTGTGCCAGGTCGTCTGGCGCTTCTATGGGCCCTGTGGGCGTGCCGACTACAACGGGCAGGTCTGTGGGCCGCCTCGAGAAGCGAGCCAGTCAACCTGCGGGTCGACTGTGACGGCTAGCCTGCAGGCCACCTTGGGAAGTGAGCCGGTCAATCTGCGGGTCACCTCGAGAAATGAGCCAGATCCAAATTATGTGGAATGAGCGAAGCTCATATTGGGCCACCCGACTCTGATGCCAATGTTAGGAATATGGTAAGTGCAAATAAATCAAACTATATTCATTAACCTTAGCATAGGAATACGCTAGGTTTATATAGGTTACAAAATAGATTAATTAACAATAGATCCTATGTCTACGCTAACAACTAACCTATCTTCCGTCCAAAAAGGAAATGACGGTAAGATAGACTACTAACCAAGGTAATTGGTAATAGTAACTACTAGTGGTAAAAAGTGAGAAATTACTTTTTACCATGTGGTAAATTATATCTACCTAGGTGAAACTTTAAATATTACCTAAATGAGGTAATAATTATAGTTACTAACATAGTTACTCTAACAAAATTACTCCATGAATTTTCTTTCGAAAGAATTTTTCCTCATTATTTTCTCAAGTTCAGAAATAAGGGATAAAATAATGTATGGAGACCTGTGGTTTAGGGGTAAATATGAATTATACTTAAGACCTTGGAGTAAGAATTTTTTTGTGGACACAGAAACTATTAAAAGGCTTCTAGTATGGATTAGCCTTTTTGAACTTCCTTATCAACTCATCAATGAGGTTTTGAAGAGTATTGGTAATACTCCAGGTGAATTCATCTAAGAGATACCATCTACTAAGGAGATAAGGCATGTTGTATACACTTGAATATGTGTTGCCATGGATATTTCTAAACCTTTACCGCAATCGATTAGGATTAAAATCGAATCAGAATGGGATCAGCAGGTTGATTATGAAAATATTGCATTCTAATGTCGCAAATATCATGAAATTGGGTACATGGCAAAAGAATGCAAAATAAAAATAGAGAAAGAGATGGAATTTTTTGGGTATGAGGGTTATTTCAATTTGAAAAAAGTAGACCATATCACAAGAGAATCTAGGTCAAATCAAGGATTTTCCACTCCTAAGAAAGTGGAAAGAAAAATCCCTCTACATCATCAAATGGTAGAGGCAATTGGAATTCACTCAAATCAGTCATTAGAAAAAAAAATGGTATGGAAGATGAGGAAGTACATTGCGCAAGTTCAAATATAGAAGGAGCTCAAGGTGCAAAGGAAGAGGGAAAAATAAATTTTAATACAAAGGAAAAGGGGAGATGAATCTTAAAATTAAATAAGGTGAAGAAGGTCAAGCTTAATCTAGGTAAATCACCTTTACTATCCTCAAGTAGATTAAAATATTCGCCTTCCAATAAAAATGAAAGTAGTATGGAGTGTGTTCCTTGCACTTTATGTTTTCAATAGCAGTATAGTAAAGAAAATCTTAAGGAGGATATCCAAGGAAATTTAGGGTTTTCAGGCCAACATAAGAAAGTTATGACTATGGAGGATCATCTTTGCAGTTTATATTTTTTAGTGCAACATAAAGAACAAAATAATAATGAGGTTATTCCTTGCAATTTTGACTCTTTAAGGCAACATAAACCTTTAGAAGATAAGTCTCATTTTGAACAATATGAAAAAATGGAAGAGATCTATGAATATGAGAGTGTTGGCAAGAATGGAAGAAGGAGAGGAAGGCCATCAAACCATGAACTAAGAGAAAAAGAAACTCAAAAGGATATTGATCTGGGAAGCCAAATAAAAGTATCACATGTGTAAACAAGAAGTGGGGATAAGCCCAATAACAAAAATAAAAAGTATTGATGATGAAAATGATATCATGGAATATTAGGGGTATAAATAAATCCCTTAAAAAAATAGTTATTAAGAAATTAATAGGTTGTTATAGCCCTGAGTTTATTTTAATAGAAGAAATAAAATTAAGCAGTGAGGAATGTAATGAGGCTTTTACGAAGATTTGGAATATAGGTGATTGTTTAGCAGTTTCCTCTACAGAAGCTTCAGGTGGTATTGCAATAATATGGGATAAATGCAAATGGGATAGAGAACTATTAGAAGCAAAAAGTAATTGGGTTGCTAGATTATTTTACAAGAAACAGGAAAACATTAAAGTTGGGGTTATAAATGTATATGGTCCAACTATAGTTACTCCACGTGAAAGATGTTGGAAGGACCTTAGTATATTTTTGTCAAATACAATGATGATTCATTGTGATCTATGGATTCTTGGGGGTAATTTTAATACTGTTATATCTCCTTTGTAAAATAAGGGTGGCATTCTAGGATGGTCTAAATCAATGCAATATTTTTCTTCATTTGTCAATTCAAATGACCTTTGGGATGTTAGTCCCTTAAGATTTCAATACACATGGGATAACAGACACATTGGGAAATATCATATAGCAAAAAAATTGGATAGATTCTTGTTATCCAATAATTGGTTGTAAAAAAAGTATACAATATCTTTAGATATTTTATTGCGAGCAGGATCATATCACAAACCCATTCTTTTGACTTGTGAGTCACCTAACAATGGTCATCCAAAGCCATTTTGCTTCTAGTCTATGTGTCTCCAATACCCTAATTTTTTCCAAGCGGTTATGTTATGGTGGGATGAATCAAAATTTGAATGATCATGTATGTACAGGTTTGTTCAAAGTTGAAACATTTAAAGGAGAAAATGAAGATATGGAATGTCAAATATTTTGGTAACATTTTTAAAGAAAAAAAAAATTTGAATCCAAGCTCCAAAATTTACAAGAGATAGTAGAAATTAATGGAATGGACCAGGATTCTTATGTGAAAGAAAAACAATTACTTTTTTATTATAATAATGCATTGAAAAAGGAGGAGTCATATTGGTTCCAAAAATCTAGAGAGAAATGGCTCAAGAAAGGATATAGAAATACAAATTTTTTCATGCCACAGCAAAAACAAACATTTATGTTCGTCATATCAAAAATATTATTACTCCATATGGATGAAATATTGAGGATGAAGAAGATATAAGGAAGGAAGCAGTAAATTATTTCAAAAATATTTTGTCAGATTCTAGGAAAGATAAGGAGGCACAAGAAAATTTTTTACAAAATATTCCATCAATTATCACTCAGAGACAAAACAAAAGCTTGATGAAGAAGATATCTATGGAGGAGCTTCATGAAGCAATTTTCTCTTTCCATCCTAACAAGGCACCTAGACTCAACAAATTTACGATAATTTTCTTTCAAAAAATTTGGGTTTTATTGAAGAGTGATTGTTAGATACGGTTGAAGAGGCCTAAAAAAGGAAGGCTATAATAAGTGATATCAATGCTAATTTTATTACCTTGGTTCCCAATAAGGGTGACACATAATATTTTGATAATTTTTGTCCAATAAGCCTTTGCAATATGATTTACAAGATCATCTCAAAAATTATGGCAAATAGGTTGAAGGGCATTCTAGGGTGTATTATCTCATAGGAATAAGGTTTCTTTGTTCAGGGTAAAAAAATTCTTAATGGTATAATTATTTCACAAGAGACCATACATTCTCTTCATTCCATGAAAAAACTAGGTATGCTTTTGAAATTAGATATGAACAAAGCATATGATAGGGTTTCTTGTATTTTTTTACATGTTATTCTTAGAAAGTTTGGCTTTGATAACAAGTGGTGTGAGTGGATTAATGTTGTTATAGCACTACAAAAAAATTTATTTTGATCAATGGTTCTCCTGTTGGGTACTTCAAGTCATCCTCTAGATTTCATCAAGGTGACCCTATTTCTCCTTATCTATTCATTATTATGGCAGAAGCATTAGGGAGAGCATTTTCAAAGGTAAAAATGGAAGGAAAAATCAAGGGTATTCAAGTTGCAAAAAATGGTCCCTTTGAATCTCACCTTCAATTTGTTGATGATACTTTTCTTTTGCATCATCCCTGAGTCAGTGAGGCCACATATTTTAAATCAATATTATCATGTTATGATAAAGCTACTGGATAGTTGGTAAATACTTTAAAATCAAGGATTTTTTATTAATACTGCCCTAGATTTACAACAAATTATTGTGAATATTTTAGGGTTTAAAATTGAAAAAATTCCATCAATCTACCTGGGTATTCCTTTGTCTAATAAAGGAAATAAAAATGAGCTTTGGATCTCTTTTTTGGATAGAATGAAAGCTTGCTTTGCAGGTTGGAAAAGTAAGTTCTTAACCATGGTAGGAAGGCTACAACTCATAAAAACTACTTTGCAATCCATTCCTATTTATATGATGTCACTTTCAAGACTGCCAATAGGTATTGCATCAGAAATTGATAAAATTCAAAAATATTTTCTATGGAAAGGTTGTGAGGAAAAATTTAGGTTTCCTCTTTGTAAGTGGAAAAGGGTTTGTAGAGGAAATAATATTGGAGGAGCAGGCTTGCAAAATTACAAACTTATGAATTTGGCATTAGGAGCAAAGCTTGGGTGGAGACTATTCGGAGATCAAGGAAATAATTGGGCAAAAATATTACTTCAAAAATATATAGGTTCTCTTGATGCAATGAATTTATTTAGGAAAAGAACTCTACCCAAAGTATCATCAACAAGGAACTTCATATCAGAGAGTTTGCAATTGATAAAGAAACATATTATATGGTCAGTCAATGAGGGGAGTTATACAAATTTTTGGTTTGATGCTTGGTTGAAGCCTTATCCTCTCATCTCTGATTCAAAATGGAAACCATTGGCTCAAGCGTACATAACATGTAAAGGTCCAAATGTAAAATATTATATTATTATGAGAAAAAACTCCAGATAATGGATTTATTTTAGTGACATGGTTGAAGGAGAGGAACTCAAACAAGTTGCAGATGAACTTCAAAATATGCTTCTAGAGTTTTATTTATCAATTTTTACATGAAAAGATGAGTTGGTTTGGAACTTATCAAAGGATGGTGGATATTCAGTAAATTTGGGATATGAGTATTTAGAACAATCAAAATTTCCTTCTCCAAAATATTTTCCTTGGAAGAATGTTTGGTCATTAGAGGCTCTCCCTAAGGCCTCAACATTTCTTTGGTTAGCAGTTCAAAGTAAGATTCTTTCAGGAGAGAGTTTACAAAGAAGAGGATATTATGAAACCTTAATATGTGCCTTGTGTAAAAAGGATTTAGAAATGCCAGACCATTGACTTCTTCATTGTTTTTTTTCTCACACCATTTGGGGTTACTTTTTAAAAAAAATGAAACTATATTGGGTATCTCCATCAACATTGAAAGAGTTGATAAAATTTGGATAAATTATTTCAAAGCTGAAGCATTATGTATTCTTTGGAGGATTGGCCTTGCCATTATTTGTTGGAATTTATGGCTTGAAAGGAATAATAATTTTTTTTTAAATAAATATCAAAATCATGCCCAAGTTTGGAACCATATCAGTGCCTCTCTTGTAGAATGTCTACAAATATGATGCTCATCATGGGAAGTCTCAATTGCGAAAAAAAAAGTGCTAATAACTTGGCTACAGGATTTAAACATACATGGAAGAGTCATCTACGACAACAAAATTAAAACAAAGGATATTTTTTGATCCATGGTAAAATAGAAATGTCCAAAAATTAGGTTTATCAAAATTAATTTTGATGGTCCTTCTAAAGGAAATCCAGGAAAAGCTGGTGGAGGTGTTTTTAGAAATAGTGAAGGCAAAATTCTCCTTACTTATTCAGAATCATATGGAACTTCAACTAACAACTTTGCAGAGGCTAGGGTACTTCTTACTGGGATTAAAATTACAGTAGAAAAATGATGGAAATATATTTCAATTGAGGGGGAGTCACAAATTATCATCAATGCTATTAACAAAAATGGATGTGGATATTGGATAAAAATAATATTATTGTTGATGTTCATCATCTATTACTAGAGGCAATCTCTTGGTAGTGTGAGCATATTTATAGAGAAGAAAATTGAGTAGCAAATAAATTAGCAAATTATGGTGTTGATCTACATCCCCGTGAAATTCAAATTTTAGAAGACAATTGGCCAAGTGAGATTTTATGTCTTAATAAAAATTATGTCAAGGAATTGGTTGTGGAAACATAGCACTTTGAGGAAGTTGAAGAATATATTTAAGAGAAAAAAGAAAATAAAAAATCGTGATAAAAATTTTTGCTACAACAAATGTAATATTCTGGTATTTTGATGGGAGTAGCCCCAATAGAAGCCACATATAACCTGTTCAAAAAATAAATCAAAGTCTCCTACTTTAATTTATAAACCATTTACTTTAGTTGAATAAATCAAATCCTCCTACTTTAATTTATAATCCATTTATTTTATTTAAATAAATCAAAGTCTCCTACTTTAATTTAAAGTAAACTATGCATTCCTTTTAATAAATCAAAGTATCCTACTTTAATTTAAAGTAAACTATGCATTCCTTTTAATAAATCAAAGTCTCCTACTTTAATTTAAAGTAAACTATGCATTCCTTTTAATAAATCAAAGTCTCCTACTTTAATTTAAAGTAAACTATGCATTCCTTTTAATATATCAAAGTCTCCTAATTTAATTTAAAATAAACTAT
Source organism: Wollemia nobilis (assembly GCA_028583015.1). Classification (NCBI taxonomy): domain Eukaryota; kingdom Viridiplantae; phylum Streptophyta; class Pinopsida; order Araucariales; family Araucariaceae; genus Wollemia; species Wollemia nobilis. The sequence goes on from JAQPPZ010001769.1 coordinate 450,439, forward strand.
GCATTTCTTTTAATAAATCAGAGTTCCCTACTTTAATTTATAATTTGTTTACTTCCTTTAAATAAATCAAGTCTCACATTCCTTTTAATAAATCAAAGTCTCATACCTTTAATTTATAATTCGTTTACTTCCTTTAAATAAATCAAATTCTTCTACTTTAATTTAAATTAAACTATCTATTCCATTTAATAAGAAATACAATTTAATTAATCGTCCAACACAATGAAGATAACTCCTTGGGTAGTATCAAGGAAACACTCAACCAGACTATCCCATAACCACCCACGACACTAACTCGGTGACAGGGGAGATTAGCATGGGCGAGGGTTTCATTATTCAAGACTCGATGATCCTATTGGTGAAGACGACGGCCCAGGGTTTGGCAAAGCGACCAAGTCCAACCAAGACCACTACATAGGTGGTGAACATAGGGGGTGCACTTTTTGAATGACAATCCACATGGATAAACTAACTAATAGGAGAACCAAATGGGTGAGGGTTTAAGCTTGATGCTTGCAGGATAGCAAGCTATACCCACACTGAGTAGCACTCAAGGGGATCGATACCCCATCAAGGTTAAGCAAAACATTTATAGGCTTAACTATGGAAACAGTGGTGATACCAAACCCACTAGCATTCCAAATAGTCCACAACCCACATGGTTTTCCATAGAGAAACAAGGTTAGACACGCAAGTTTTTTGACGAGACACTGATAGCAAAACATAGTGCTTTAGATAGCATTTACCTCGTTCGATATCAACCAACGCAATAGCTAGCCAAAACATGGTGGTCTTAGATGTCAAGTGGATAGGGTTTTGGCCAAAGAAATATCTTTGGTCTTAGCTCCAAGGTGGAGTGGTAACCTAATAAACAAGCATGATGATGCCCAACAGCAAAGCAAGACACGCCCATAACAAAGCAAGACACAACACAGTGGACGTTCCAACTCAACCAAAGTATAATGATTAAAACTTGGAAGAGAGCGAGTCTCAATAACCAACCTTTCAAGCTTGGAGATCGACTACAACTCCTTTTCCTTCTATGTTGAATTTTGAGTAGAATCTTTCTTCTCGAGTTGTCTAGTTTGGCGTTCCTTGTCTTTCATCTTCTATTATGTGGTCCTCGTTTTGGTTTAACCGTCCTCTTCCTCATAAGGTATGGAGTCCCTTCACTCCCATACACCGCCATATTATCTCATTACTTCCAACCTACATGTCATTACTTCTTTTCCTCTTTTCCCAATAGTGGTAAAGACAGATCAAAAGCAATCTATTATTTATACTTTCCCTTCCCTTCATGAGAAGCTTCACCATAAATAGCACCCATCAACTTGGACATCCAACTTGCAGATATCCATTTTATGGTGGATTTCTTTTATCTCTTAATTAAAGGAGAATTAACTACTTTAAATGATAGATGCATATTATAATTTAAAATAATACATCTTTTATGGTAAATTAAATCCCTTTATTGTTAACTATTATATATATATATATATAGATAGATATACAGGGTTATGCACAAGGGCAAATTTCGCAATCTAGTACAAATATTTGGATTTTCATAATTTTAATTTTATGAATTTTGGGACCCTAGAGGTCGGCCCATTTGCCCAAAAAATTTGGGATCAATTTTTTTGGGGTAAATTCGCCCCGGTGCCATAAGGTTTCCCACCTAATTTTTGCCTTAAAATTAATAATAAAAAAAATTATCTCACAAAATTTGCCTCTTGTACCCCATTATATATTGGTAACCCTGACAGCGACACTCATACAATTAAAACATTAATTTTCTTTGATAGTGAATGATACAAAGCAGGTGACTAACACAATGCAACTAACAGAAGGCAACTAACATAGATGACTGGTAGAACATGATTGATAGAAGGTGACTGACACAGATGACTAGCAGGACATGATAGACATGAGATGACTGGCACAAGGCGACTAGCATAAAGTGATTGACATAAGGTGACTAGAACAAGGTGACTGACACAAGACGACTGGCACAAGGTGATTGACAATAATTTCATAGTTTTAGGTATCAATATATATTCAAACATAGTCATATTTGTACTCATTGGAAAGATATTTTTTATCATGATCTAATGGTGGTGTTTTTATAAAGTTTCAAGATGATTTAATAGGTCAAAAGTGGCCCCAAATATGGTGGTGAGGAAGTAATATCATTTTGGGGTAGATTTTGACCTATTAAATCATCTTAAAACTTCATAAAAACACCACCATTAGATAAATCTCAAAAATATTTTTTTAGTGAGTATAAATATACCTATGTTTGGATATATATTAATGCCTAAAATTATGATATTATTGTCATTCACCTTATTTCAATCGCCTTGTGCCAGTCGCCTTGTGTCAGTCACCACATGATGACTGGCACAAGGTAATTGACACAATGTGACTAGCATAAGGCAATTAAAACAAGGTGACTGACAATGGCAACTAGCAAAAGGTGACTGACACAAGGCGACTGACACAAGGTGACTGGCACAAGGTAACTGACACAAGGTGACTAACAATAATTTTATAGTTTTAGGCATCAATATATATCCAAACATAAGCATATTTGTACTCGTTGGAAAGCTCTTTTCAAGATCAATATAATGGTGGTGTTTTTATGGAGTTTTGAAATGATTTAATAGGTCAAAAGTGGACCCAAAGATGATGGTGAATAAGTAATATCATTTTGAGGTAGATTTTGACCTATTAAATCATCTCAAAACTTCATAAAAACACCACCATTAGATCAATCTTGAAAAGAGCTTTCCAACGAGTACAAATATACCTATGTTTGGATATATATTGATGCCTAAAATTATGAAATTATTGTTAGTCACCTTGTGCCAATCACCTTGTGCTAGTCACCTTGCGTTATGGCGATTGACACAAGGTGACTGGCACAAGGCGATTGACACAAGGTGAATGACAATAATTTCATAGTTTTAGGCATCAATATATATCCAAATATAGGCATATTTATACTCATTGGAAAGATCTTTTCGATCTTGATCTAATGATGGTATTTTTATGAAGTTTTAAGATGATTTAATAGGTCAAAAGTGGCCCCAAATATGGTGGTGAGGAAGTAATATAATTTTGGGGTAGATTTTGACCTATTAAATTATCTCAAAACTTCATAAAAAAACCACCATTAGATCAAGCTCAAAAAGAGCTTTTCAATGAGTACAAATATGCCTATGTTTAGATATATATTGATGTCTAAAAATATGAAATTATTATCAATCATCTTGTGTCAGTCACATTTGTGCCAGTCGCCTTGTGTCAATCACCTTATACCAGTCACCACATGGAGACTGATACAAGGTGACTGGCACAAGGCGACTGACACAAGGCAATTGACAATAATTTCATAATTTTAGGCATCAATATATATATGCAAACATATGTATATTTATAATCGTTGGAAATCTCTTTTCAAGCTCAATATAATGGTGGTATTTTTATGAAGTTTCAAGATGATTTAATAGGTCAAAAGTGGCCCCAAATATGGTGGTGAGGAAGTAATATCATTTTGGGGTAGATTTTGACCTATTAAATCATCTCAAAACTTCATAAAAACACCACCATTAGATCAAGATTGAAAAGATCTTTCTAATGAGTACAAATATGTCTATGTTTGGATATATATTGATGCCTAAAATTATAAAATTATTTTTAGTCACCTTGTGTCAGTCGCCTTGTGCCAGTTGCCTTGTGTCAATCGCCTTGTGCCAGTCACCCTATGGCATTCACCTTATGCTAGTCACCTTATTTCAGTTGCCTTGTGTCAGTCGCCTTATTTCAATCGACTTGTGCCAGTCACATTATGTTAGCCATGTGGTGACTGGCACAAGGCGACTAACACAAGGCGACTAGCACAAGGCAACTGACACTAATTTCACAATTTTAGGCATCAATATATATCCAAACATAGGCATATTTGTACTCGTTGGAAAATATTTTCAAGCCTGATCTAATGGTGGTGTTTTTATGAAGTTTCAATATGATTTAATAGGTCAAAAGTGGCCCCAAATTTTTTTATAATTTCTATGCAAAAATTTCAAAAATTCACCATATTTTGATAAATTTTTTGCAAAATTTTGAAAAATTCACCTCGAAGTTTATACACCATTCGCCTAGATTCGCCCCAATTTTATAATTAATTTTTTGGTACTACCCCTTATGCATAACCCTATATATATATATATATATATATATATATATATATATATATATATATATATATATATATATATATATATATATATATATAAAAGAAGCTCCTCTATTAATAAAAAAATATTTATTTATAAATTAAATTTCTTTATCATTTAAAATAAAGCAACTATTTATTTATAAATGAAATTCCTTTATCATTTAAAATAAATCAACTATTTATTTATAAATGAAATTCCTTTATCATTTAAAATAAAACAACTATTTATTTATAAATGAAACTCCTTTATCATTTAAAATAAAACAACTATTTATTTATAAATGAAATTCCTTTATCATTTAAAATAAATTAATTATTTATTTATAAATTAAATTCATTTATCATTTAAAATAAAACAACTATTTATTTATAAATAAATATACAACATAAAATAAAAGGTTTTCTTATCCAATACTAACATCATGCTATATATTTTTTGAAAGGTTTTAAGCAAAACAAGGAGCTTTCAAAATAGTTAACTTTTGAATACCTTTTTCAAACCATTGATGCAGATAGTGATGAAGTAAAAGATAATCAAACATATGCAGTAGATAAAGAGAGAATCTTTCCATCAATCTAGTCATCTGTCTCATCTTGAGAGTTTACAATAGCTACTAGGCTATCAATCGAGGCTCAAGGTGGCTAGTTATTGATTATTATCCCTAATCGAATGCATGCCTAAATGAATTATCCATTAATGTTACTCTTCAGTTGCCTTAATCATAACTTCCCCAACCTCAAGTAACCCCGCTTTTGGTGGATGATTCTACTTCTTCCACCTATGAGTGTACTTGATCATGCACATTTGGTAATATGTCAACAATACCATGCTCTTCCAAATCAACTAAACATTGCATAGTTGGTTCAATTGCTCAAATTAGGTATTAAAGCATCATCAATTAATACATTGTTTCTTTGTGCCAAAAATTCTGCCAGGGAGGGTCATGACATAATCTCAGTCAAGATAGTCAAGACTACTATAGGATATTGATTATTTACTATATGAGCTTGATTGTTCAAACTATGGTGTTTGACTTTCTAGGAATTCTTCTAAATATCCAATAGTGTTGGGAATAAGGAGAAAACAACATTGTTGTTAGCCCTACCAATAACAAGTGTTTTCTTTATCACGTTTGTACTTTGTCATTTATTGCACATTCAAACCATTAGTTACATAATCTACATAGGTGTATTTTGCATTACATCCATCTTACACATTCCATGTTTTCTTGTTTCATGCTAGGGTAGTTGGTCAATGCAACTATTCCTTTGTTTTTAAATAATTTAATCATCTGAGATAGTCAAAACTAAATACGGTTTTTCAAAAGTGTCACCATATTTTTGCATATCATGTATGCATAGCAATTCATGTCTCACATTAGTACATTTCCATTTTGGCATACTCATAGTTAGTCAAATCAATGCTACATATCATATACTATGTATCAAACAACATCATCAATGCATAATCACATGTATTTAAATTCACATGAACATACATCATACACATTAAATACACATCACATCATTGTACATCATCAATAGAACTCATCATGTATATATCATGTCATAAACTAAGTTATACATAATCAAAATCACCCGTAGGCTACAACGCATATACACTAGGCTATACATCACCTCGTCGACAACTATCATAATGTACAAAATGGGTGGCACACTTACCACACCAAAACATGAATAAACATACTATATCAGCTCTACAGCTCACTGGGAGTCTCTCCACTCCCCTCATATTGGATAGAAGGCTCCTTGATCCTCCTCAACCCTCCTCCACTACTTTGTCCTAGGGAAATCTCTCTAGCCTGCAACACCATAACTGACTATGTTCTCCTCCTACTCTGGTGGGACTATGATCTAGACTCTATAGATATCAGGATATTTATCCCCTGACTCACCAGTTGTACTTGTAACCTATGCAACTTCTTCCCCTCCTTGTAGAATAGTCTTTCCATATTCTATATCACCTTGTGCATCCCCTCAAGCTCATCCTATAGGGTTGTCATGGCCTCCCTCTATGCACTATGTTGTGCAAACTCCTCATGCAATCATGCCAACTCAGTCACCATGGCTTCACTTTGTGCACCATACTATGTAGTCTCCTCACATAATCATACCAACTTAGTAACCATGGCCTCACTATGCATCCTTTATTGTATGACCTCTTTGTGCAATCGTACCCTTTACAACCATTGTCTCACTTTGCACTTTTTGTGCTACCTTCATGTTTAATAAGGTAACATCAGTTGTAGCTCCCTATAATATTATTGACAACTCATTGTGCTCATGCTACACCTCCTCCATATGTACCCTAACTCTCCCCATCCCTCTCTAGATCCAGTCTATCCAACATAACTCTATCTCTTCCTACTATTAATGTTGTTTGCCCTTGTGTCCATACCATCTCTCACTACATCATTACGACCTCATATTTCCTTGCAACATGTGTACCTCCTAATATGCATGCACCATGTTGTATAAACAAATGATCAAATCAACCTTTATTATGGTTATATCATCATTCCCCTTAGGGTCTACTACTATATCTATCCATCCAACCTCTGAGGGGTCTACTCCACTATCAAATCACCATCTCACATGCTATACTAACTCTACATTTGTCTCCTCCATGCTGACCTCATCAATCTCATAATCTGGCCCCCTAGTTTCCCTACTAGGGCTACTCATCCCTAAATCTCCTACATCCCCTAAGCTACTTTCCCCTACCTCTACTCCACCTAATATATCCTCAAGTCCTACTCTACCTCCTACAACCCACTCTAGGCCCCTAGCCACTATCGCTTCTACACCTCCTACCTCATCTATCACCCCTCTCTCGATCTCCCAACTATGTGTATCCCACCACACATCATACTATGATGTGATCTCTGGATCATCAACATCAATAATATCAATATCCACATCCACTGATGTATCCAAAGGTCCCACCTCTAGTAACCTCCCTCGATCTCCCTTAACTTGCTAAATCACCACTAGCAAATCTAGCACCTCCTACCATAATTTAAATAATCACAACACCTAACTAAATGGAAAGTACTATGTTTGTGCTACCTCCTACCCAGTCACCCATCACCCACACCTCACTTGATAGAGCTCCCACTTTGTCTCATCCCATTATGGTACCCCTCTCCACAATCGCCAAATGATGTCCTACTGCATTAATATCTCAAATGCTCCTCTATAAAAGAGTGATTGCCCCTCATACGACCTATGAAACCATACATCCATATTTATCTACCATCATAATGTATATGGTACATCAGTCTCCATCAACTCATGTACCCTATATGGTAGGCCCTTTGGTCTCAACAATACTATCTGCTCCTAACCCAAATTTTGTACTAGTAAGTTGCTCCCCCTCATCCTCTGTGTCATCCTCTATAATAAATGCAACTTCATAAATATTTGTGCTAATAGTATGGGAGCCCATGCAAACTGATATTCATCCTCCACCATGTCACATACCACCCTCATAAACCTCCATTAAAATCAAAAACCAAAAATATTAGGTAGCACATAATTGGTAACTATGATCATCATCAAGTAGGATCTCAAGGATATCTCCTTGCTATGCTAACATCCCTCATATGCTACACCTTCATTGCTCATCTTCACACCCTTCCATTTGTCTCCAAACATCTGCTACAAAATCACCTACTTCTACCCCCTCCATACGATAATCACAGTAAGCCCCTCAATGGGCAATCGATATATCTGGTATATATCCTCTAACGTAATTGTATCGTTCCAAATTTTCTGCACCCTTACCTTCAGGCTAAAGGATCCATGCTCAAAATGGGGATGCGAGAAGGATGGGATGGTACCTCAGACTGAGAGGCCCTTTGAAGGTCCTGCCTCTTGGGGGAGGGGTATTAAGGTGATTTTTCGATGGATGGTGGGGTTCACTAGGAAAATTTTAGTGGCAATTTCCACGCCTAGGTTGGGAATGTGTTTAATGTGTTCAATTTTATCTTTAATCATTCAAATCCTAGGTTTGGCCAAATGAATCTAAACTTTTCTACATGAAATGCATGTTTAAATGAATACAGAAATAGAATTAAACAGAGAATATAGGAAATATATTAGATTAGAAAAAAGCCATACCTGATCTGGATGTCTGATGAAGGTTCTAATTTTTGAAGCAATCAAGATCACCTCTAATCTGACAGGATCGTCTGAAATCAGACAGGATCGTCTGAGATTTGATGAATTCGTCAGACAAATTTGTCAGAGACCTGCAATCAGAGAAATAGACACAGAACACAGAAAATGCAGCAATACTAACAAAGTAAAATGGTGTAAAATGACAATATAGATACTAAAACGATAATTATGGATAGAAATTCAAGTAAATTATAGCATTCTAATGAAAAAATATGATCTTATCATGTACTTAATCTATATGGGTGAACTCCAAAATGCAGAATAGCATAAAATAACAATAAACTGATCTAAATGCAGAATGAAACAGCAAACAAAAAGAGAAAAGTGCAAACTCTGGGCACTAATTGCCCCCAATGTTGACTACAGTTGAAATCATCTGTAGAGCACAAAATCGTCTCAAATTGGGGCGTGATCATCCGATATTGTAAAAGATCGTCTGTGACGATCTGAGCTTGCTCCGACTGAAGAATAACAGAGTTCCTGTAAGAAAAATTAGAAAGGCACAAATGCAAATGATAATTCAAAGTATTCTAACGCGCACAAAGATCAAACTACAGGGGAATTCAACCAGTCATGGGTAGGTCAAGGGGGGGTCCTAAGGTTTAAATAGGCTTAGGATGGAGTTTAGGAGGTTGGGGATCATCCCAATTTGGGAGATCTCCAACTGGGGAGACTCTAACGGTGCAGACACGTCTCTGCCCGAGTTAGAGAAGTCGTTGAAACAGAAGCTAATTCTAAAAAATCATTTTTGGGATGTGTTGGTCATGAATCTGCCACAAGAAAGGATTTTATACAAAATGCACCCTAGACCCGGCCAACATTGAAAGGCTGGGAGAAATAAATGTCTCCCAGACCAATCTCCAAAGAGGGTTGGTTCCCTTACTAAATTCTATGCTATTGAAGACTAAAGTTGCAGGAAAGAAATAGGAAATATGCAAAAAGATATGAGAGATATAGCTGTAGGCCAAATTTGTTAGATTGGGAAATATTAGCAGCAGATAACCTCAAGCTCACTAATAGCATATAACAAAAGACAGCAACGTAATTAAATTACAACCTTATGCAGATAACCTCCAAAATCACATTCCAAAACTCACTTTCTCACTAGCAATATTTAAACTCAGATGCAGAATTCAAATTAAGCAGCAGATAAGAAATACGAGCGTAAATGAGGAATGTATAATACAGAAGGAAAAACACACAGATAATTGCTTGCTAAAACCAGAGGCCAAATATCTTTCATTCATGCAAAGAACCTAAAAAAATTTTCAGCAAAAATCTCTCTCTCGATGCCTGTTCTTGAGATATACATTGATATTTATAGAGGTCTTGCCTCTTTGCATCATTTAAAACATGAAACGAACCTCCTCGAGATCTAAAAAACATACAACAGAACTAAGGAAATGATCCCCTTAAACCAGCCTCGAAGAAACCAGAAATTGAATGAAACAAGGAACCGGTCGTCTTCATTAAATGGTCATTCTTGGAGCATGCTTGGACGTTAGAAAAATCATGAACATAAGCTTTGAATAATAGAGGCGTATTCAATTCTAGTGGCTTGGGCATGTTCTTTTATGTTGTATACATTGGAAAGCAGAAAAACATTTAAATCTGGAGAGCTTTCAATCCTTGGAAATCACAATGCTTCATCAGACTGTTGAACTGCTTTCTGGCGCGAAATCGTGATGGGTCGTGAAAATGTGACATGTCACGAAATCGTGACATTTTCCTACTCCATACACTTTTACTATTTTGGATCACGAAAACCATGTCATGAAATCATGATGTATTCGGCTCTTTTCTCTCCTTCCTCCTCTTAGGTCGCGAAAACGTGATGCATCGCGAAATCGTGACGTTTCGTACTATTTTGCTCCTTCATTGCTCTGTTTTCGTGAAACTCTGACCTGTTGCGAAATCACGACGTTCTTTTCCCATGTTGTCCTTTGGCTGCTTCGAACCACAAAAACATGACAAGTCACGATTTCACTACACCTTTCTCTCTTTTGGCTTTGTCTTCCTGATATGTCATGAAATCGCGACACTCTCCTTTGTTTGGACTTCTTTCCTCAACATGTTGCGAAAACTTCACCATGTCACAAAATCGTGACATCTTCTACTTTCTGTGCCCTTCTCTCTTGCAGGTAGCAAAAATGGAACATGTCACAAAATCATGATGTTCCGTACCATTTTGTACTTTCTATGCTTTCATATCACGAAAACAAGACATGTCGCGAAATCGCGACATCCTTCTATCAGCACCTTTGTTGTTATCTCCAGGTCATGAAAACCAAACAAGTCGCGAAATCATGACGATTTCTCCCAGCTGCTCAATCCTCTCTTCCCTGTCGCAAAAATCCGACATGTCACGATTTCGTGACAATTTTTATCTGCTTTGTATGGTCCAGCCCTCAACCTACGAAAACGTGACATTCTGGCCTATTTCGCCTTTCCTCCACAATATGTCGTGAAATCGTGACGTTTCCTTGCTTTCTCAACTGTTGCCGCTTCCTGTCGCGATTTCGCGATGTCTTCTTCTTGCTTGACCTCATCTTCAAAAATGTCACGAAATCATGACATCTTTCATGCCTTATGCTTTTCTTTCAACCTCGCCATGACCACGCAACACATTGCGATTTTGCTATGAGGTTCATTGACATTGCCCAATTATGTCACGATTTCGTGACCTTTTCTATTACTTTGCTCCATGGCCATTGCAAGTTGCGAAAATGCGACATGTCACGATATCGCGATAGTTTTGTTGCGCTGCCTCCATTGACCACTTTGACTGTGATTTTGGAACACGTCGCGAAATCGTGACATTCTCCAATTTGGGCTTCTCTCTCCTCAACAGACCCACGATAACATGACATGTCGCGATATCGTGACTGTTTTGAAATTGTGCTCTCCATGCTGCTTTTTGGTCACGATTTCATGACGATCTTCGGACTTAGTTGTTTTGGCACAAAAACTCGAGGAGTGAGAACTTCAACATTTTATGCATGAATAATCAACAATCAAAACAATGTGGCAAAAATGCCAACATTCTTGGCGGCTCGTGGGGTATACAATTCTGCTGTATGCACGAATCCCAGGCCTGAATTCATTGGGCAATAGAGTCAAGAAAAACTGAAAGAACAGAATGTTGACTAATGGGGAACATCTCTACGGACTGCTACAACAACTCTTGCTGGTACTACCTTCAACAAAAAATTATGAAAGAAGAGAACTTCCTTTATCTCTTTAGAACTACTGCACTCAGCCTAGCTTAGTTGAGCTGGGTAATCACCAGGTGCTGTAAAATGATCTCCATGGCAGTGATGAGAGTCACCTGAACTAAAAAATAGAAATGAATGGAATGAGGACCTGCGGATGCACAGGACATGAAATGGGAACGGTAAATAATGAAATGGTGGAAGATGGAGGAAGGGAAATGGTGGAATGGAAATAGTAGATACAGCAATAGAATGCTACTGTGCTACCCACTATGGAGATGCTACGAAATAGAGAATGAAATGGAAGTGGATGTAATGGTAGTAGAACCCGTAACTGTGATGAAGTACTCTCAAGACAAAGGACTAGAAGAAAGGGAAAGTAGAAATGGGAACATCAAAGGGGAGAGTAGAAACAACAGCAGTGGCTTGATTACTTGCAGAAGAAAAGGAGTAGGAGAATGGAATGAAGAGGAGAGGGAAGAAATAGAGAAGAAACCACTAACTGCTGGGAAGGAAGAAAAAGAAAAAAAAAAAGAAATAAATGTACCTGCGGGCTCGCATGCAAAAAGAGCCATAGTTGACAGAGGAAATCCACAATCTCTTTTTTTTTTTGTTTTCTCTTTTTTTGTGTTTTTTTATTTTTTTTTTTATGTACAAGGTAACTCCTGAATTAGCTGTGAACTTTCGGGAAAGACACGAACCCAAACACGGTTCTGTCTCCTGGATCCCAGACCCTTGACAAACACTCAGTAGACTCCTGGTTGATGATCAACTTAGAGTTACCAAAGATTTGAAACTGTTGCACTCCAAGTGTCCCAGCCATCTTGAGACCTAAGCATGATCGTTCAGTCCCAGTTTTAGCGCCATTTCTGTATTGTGCTCCATCAAAATAGAGTTGATCTAGCAGAGAGTCTTGACCAACTTGATCAGGAGGCAACTTGACTTCAACCTCTTCAGGCTTCGTAATGGAGTAACATCCAATCTCAGTTTCGATCATGGCATTAAAATTGAGCATTGAAAACTTATCCTCCAAATCAGGATCCTCCAACTCTTCAGTTAACATATGAACAGCATGTTTGGACTTTTCTTCTTCTTCTATCTTCTCAGTATGAAAAGTAGAAGCCTTTTGATTATTGATCTGGACTCGTCTTCCTTTGAAAGGAATCTCCAAGTGAGAATAATCCAGAGCAAGGTAGCCTCCCAACTTTGCAGTAAATTCTCTTGATAAGCACATACTGAAATACGGTTCTAGATCGACCACAACTATCTCCTGAATTACTGTAATCGGAGGCATATTATGCAGAGCAATAGGAACATCCTTGATTACACCCACTATTTTCACTGGAGTCCCATCCAACTGCAAGACGCCAGGGCTACTTCTTGTATATTCCATTCCCATCGCTTCACAAACTACCTTTGGCATGATAGTTGTCGCAGCACCTAAATAAATCAGGCAATTATGTACAATCCAACCCTCCATATTGAGTGACAGATAAAATGGGGGTTGTCTATTCCTTCCAATGGCTAAATAAGTTAATGTTTGAGCCATAACTACCTGGGCTGGAGCTTTCCCCTTACTTTGTATGGTCTTCAGGGATTCCTATAAGAGATTTACCTATCCAGGCAACTGTAAGGTGTCATATAGACTCACCTTAGCTGGTATCCGTTTGAGTTCTTCAACAATGTTGTACTCCATGGAGATCTATTCTTTCCTACCACTAGCAGCTTCAAATGTGCTCTTATATTGCTGAGTAGACTCCACTCTTTGTTGTTTGGTCAATGATGGATACCGCAATGTCTCTTTGGCTTATTCCTTTGTTTCTGCTTATGGCTGGGAAGTAGAAGCTTGTTCCTTGTCTTTTACTGGTGGTGGAAGTGGATCCTTCGACAAAATAGATGATTGTCGTTGTGTTGGGGAATCATGAGCCTTTGTTGGCATTTGCTGCTTCGTTGCTTGTACAAGAGGCACTTTCAATGGCTCCATCTTAGCCGGATCTACCAACATTGGTTTCTTGCCACTGCATGTCAGTATTGCTATATGTTCCTCCAGAGACTCCACGAAAGTAAGATCCACCTCTTGAATCATGTTTACACGGCTCCCTGTAAGAACTTGCAAATAATTTTGGTGGACCATGCAAGTGGACTCATCATGTGGGTCATTGTAGGAAGAACACCAGTAAGATGGCTCATGTGAAACTTCAGAAGGGCCAACCTCTTCACTTACCAGAATTGTTGAGTTCCTTTCAGGTACTTTCTCCATAGCCTTTCTAGGAGCAGGTTGTTCTCTAGTTACTGCCAGCATAAATCTTCATGGCTGATAGTTCCTTTTTGCCTCTCTCCATTCCATAGATGTCACCTTGTCAGTGAGAGATCTCATAGCCGACTGAATTTCTTGTAACATAGCCAATTGAGGATCTGGGCTTGAGGACACAAGCGGTGCCGATAAAGGTAATGGAACCTGTGGGGAAGATAATGCAAGAGTTGGAAGTGGAGGGACTAACCGTGGAATACTCGGTGCAGGCAACTGAGGAATAGTTGGAGCAGGAGGCTGGGGAACTGGAATGGGTACGATTTGAGGCACACTTGAGCTCCATGATGGGGTAGGATACATGGAAGGCATGGGCTATGGAAGCGAACCAGAGTACAAATACTTAGGAAGATCAGGTATGATAGGCATTGTTACCTTTGGAGGAAGTCTACCTATAGCAATCAAATCAGCTTTTGCCTTTAACGCTTGTTCGAACAACTCTGGAAATGTAGTCATGTTGGACTGTTGGACAGCCCAACTGATGTCTGTGTTAAATGCTCTGAGGTAATAAAATGCAGCTAGCTCATCAGCAGGCCGAAGACCATCAAGAATTCTCTGCCAGGTTTTGGTAAATTTGACATTGAAATCAACTATCTCTTCCTGCGGGTGCCTCTGGATTGCATTAAACTGATGCAACAATGAAAATGGATCAGCTTGTTCATGAAAATTTTTAACTAACAGTTCTCCTAGCTGATCCCATGACGTAATAGAGCCTGGTTGCAACGTTCGGTACCAATACAGCAATTTTCCTCTCAGTGATAACACCAACTTTATCATTACATCTTCATCAGTTATATCATGGATGGCCGCCAAAGAAGCTACATCATTAATATGCTCATACGCAGTCTTACCCGTACCATCATAGGTTGGCAAAACTTTCAAAGTAGCCTGAGGAACTGGATTTTGTGCCTGCAAATTCAAGGCTCCTGAACTATTCCATGTTGAAAACTGCCTGGGTTGAGGATACTAGGCCATTGGGACTAGTGTATGTGGCTGAGAAGATGGAAAACTAGTATCAATACCAGGGGTTTGTGTGGATATGGCAGATGATGCAAGCGATGGGGAAACCAACCTGGAGTGTTCACCTTTTTTTGTCTTTGTCAAGTTCAAAAAACTCAACAAGATCTTCAACTTTTTTGGACTTTGATCTCGTGATCATGAAGTACGACTTTCACTCGTATCCACGTTCGGATATTTTTGGGTACTACAGAGTCACCAAATGTTCTAACTATACGGCATGAAGGCGAACATTAAACCCTCAATACTATGGGATCTTTCTGAGACAGAAACAGTCTGTCCCACCGGGCGTGCCAAAAACTATTGGTCACGAATCTGCCATAGGAAAGGATTTTATGCAAAATGCACCCTAGACCCGACCAACATTGAAATGCTGGGAGAAAGAAATGTCTCCCAGACCAATCTCCAGAGAGGGCTGGTTCCCTTACTAAATTCTATGTTGTTGAAGACTAAAGTTGCAAGAAAGAAATAGGAAATATGCAGAAAGAAACGGGAAATATAGCCATAGGCCAAATTTGTTAGATCAAGAAATATTAGCAGTAGATAACCTCAAGCTCACTAATAGCATATAACAAAATACAGCGACGTAATTAACTTACAACCTTATGCAGATAACCTCCAAAATCACATTCCAGAACTCACTTCCTCACTAGCAATATTTAAACTCAGATGCAAAATTCAAATTAAGCAGCAGATAAGAAATACGAGCGTAAATGAGGAATGTATAAGACAGAAGGAAAAACACACAGACAATTGCTTGCTAAAACCAGAGGCCAAATATCTTTCATTCATGCAAAGAACCTGAAAAGTTTTTCAGCAAAAGTCTCTCTCGATGCCTTTTCTTGAGATATACATTGATATTTATAGAGGTCTTGCTTCTTTGTAGCATTTAAAACATGAAACAAACCTCCTCGAGATCTACAAAACATACAACAGAACTAAGGAAATGATCCCCTTAAACCAGCCTCGGAGAAACCAGAAATTGAATGAAACAAGGAACCGGTCGTCTTCATTAAATGGTCATTCTTGGAGCATGCTTGGACCGTTAGCAAAATCATGAACAAAAGCTTTGAATAATAGAGGCGTCTTCAATTCTAGTGGCTTGGGCACGTTCTTTTATCTTGTATACATTGGAAAGTAGCAAAACATTTAATTCTGGAGAGCTTTAAATCCTTGGAAATCACAATGCTTCATCGGACCGTTGAACTGCTTTCTGGTGCGAAACCGTGACAGGTTGCGAAAATGCGACATGTCGCAAAATCGCAACATTTTCTTGCTCCGTACACTTTTGCTATTTTGGATCACGAAAACCAACCATGTCACGAAATCATGACATATTCAGCTCTTTGCTCTCCTTCGTCCTCCTAGGTCACGAAAACGTGACGCATCGCGAAATCGCAACGTTTCGTACTATTCTGCTCCTTCATTGCTCTATTTTCGTGAAACTCTGACCTATCATGAAATAATGATGTTATTTTCCTATGTTGTCCTTTGGCTACTTCGAACCGCGAAAACACGACAAGTCACAATTTCGCTACACCTTTCTCTCTTTTGGCTTTGTCTTCCTAATACGTCACGAAATCGCGACACTCTCCTTTGTTTGGACTTCTTTCCTCAACATGTTGCGAAAACTTCACCATGTCACGAAATCGTGACGTCTTCTACTTTTTGTGCTCTTCTCTCTTACAGGTAGCAAAAATGGAACATGTCATGAAATCGTGACGTTCCGTACTATTTTGTACTTTCTGCTTTCATATCGTGAAAACAAGACATATCACGAAATCGCGACATCCTTCTATCAGCACCTTTGTTGTTATCTCGAGGTTGCGAAAACCAAACAAGTCATGAAATCACGACGATTTCTCCCAGCTGCTCAATCCTCTCTTCCCTGTCGCAAAAATCTGACATGTCACGATTTTGCGACAATTTTTATCTGCTTTGTACGGTCCAGCCCTCAACCTGCGAAAACACGACATTCTGGCCTATTTCACCTTTCCTCCACAATATGTCGCAAAATCACGATGTTTCCTTGCTTTCTCGACTATTGCCACTTCTTGTCGTGATTTCGCGACGTCTTTTTCTTGCTTGACCTCATCTTCAAAAATATCACGAAATCGCGACATCTTTCATGCCTTATGCTTTTCTTTCAACCTCGCCGCGACCATGCAACACATTGCGATTTTGCTACGAGGTTCATTGACATTGCCCAATTATGTTGCAATTTCATGACCTTTTCTATTACTCTGCTCCATGTCCATCGCAAGTCATGAAAACATGACATGTCACGATATCGCGACAGTTTTGCTGCGCTGCCTCCGTTGACCACTTTGATCACGATTTTGGAACACATCGCGAAATCGCGACATTCTCCAATTTGGGCTTCTCTCTCCTCAACAAGCCCGTGATAACGTGACATGTCGCGATATTGCGACGGTTTTGAAACTGTGCTCTCCATCCTGCTTTTCGATCGTGATTTTGTGACGGTCTTCGGACTTAGTTGTTTTGGCATAAAAACTCGAGGAGTGAGAACTTCAACATTTTATGCATGAATAATCAACAATTAAAACAATGTGGCAAAAATGCCAATAGGATGAAATCATCTGGACGTTCTGCTCCAGACGAATTCATTCGATCTAAGGCGATATCGTCTAATGGTCACAACAAATCCTAAAAATGGCATGAAAAACAAGGAAAGCGGTTTAACAGGCGGTTCGGGGTTAAAATTTGAATTTGAATTATTACTAAAGTAATTTTAATTATTTTCTAAGGGTTACTATGCCAATTTTAGGGTGCTACATTTTTCCCCCTCTTTAGCAAATTTTTCGAGGAAAATACGTTAAAGACGAGTTCTTCTCGATTTACGAGAAAGCAAAAATTTATTCCTATTTTTAGGCGATGATTCTAGGTCGAATCGTACGACAGCTTACTATGGTGCCCCCTCCGTGTTTTTACCCAAATCGAACGTTTGAGGTAAAAACGTGGAAAAGCAAAATTAAAATGTTGTTATTTTATTTTTAAATAAAATTAAGAAAATAGGGTAAAACCCTAATTCATTGTTACTGTTCATTTTCCTGGTTTCTAGAGCTCTATAGACAAGATGGTCGAGACAGCGCACAGATCGATAGAGGTCCGACGCGGGCTACGGGTAAGGGTTCAAACTTAATTTAGAATGCTTTAATTTTGAATTTCATGCTTTTTAGATTAATTTTGAATGATTGTTGAGCATCACGGCCATTTTTGGGTCGTTGACATCGTCGGGATGAAATTGTCTCGATTTCGTCGAAATCGTCTCGATATCGTCGATTTCGTCCAGGGGTGAAATCGACGATATGGGGACGATTTCGTCCAATAAGGGATGATTCCATCTTGCGAAATCGAAGATGAATTTGCTCAAATTTTGGACGATATCGTCCAATAGTGGACGATATCATCATTTGTATGAGATTGAACTTGTTTTACTTGCATTTTTAATCACTGTTTTATTAATGATTTTTATTGTTTTGTTGTTTATGTTGTAGAGAGGATTACTAAAGATCCAGGAATGGAAATACGACAAGCTAAGGGATGACTTGGCCGCTCTATCTCAGGTAGAGCGAGATCGGTTGGCTCAAGTCAGCTTACAGCATGTGGCAGATATGCCACAGGTTTCTACAGATATGGGGCTATTGACAGCCCTAGCATAGAGGTGGTATCCGAGTTCTTGTTTCCGATTATCGATAGGGGAGATGACTCCCACATTGGAGGATGTATGGAGGATTTTGAGGATCCCCATACAAGGACGGCTAATAAATCCCACGGCCAATCATGGCCACGTGATGATGCGACTGTACGAAGATCCGAGCTTTGCCTTGGAGAAGGGCGGAGTGAACATCGAGTCGCTACGCCAGATGCCTGGGGTATCTAGACTGACACAGGTTTTGGCTGGGGTGGTAGGTGGTATGCTGCTATGCCATCAGAGTGGATGCAGACTACCATGGCTACTGACAGATGTGGTTTGTGACATGAGAGACCACGAGAACAGGTTTGCTTGGAGAAGCTTTGTACTATGTCGATTGTATAGGATCTTGCATGGGGTCGTATACAAGGGCGGCCGATGTCTGGTCATGACATCACTACTACAGGTTTTGTTCTGGGAGCACATCGTAGTGTGGAGGCTGGTAGGGCTCCCACTGATAGGGATTGACGGGGAGAGGCCCTGAGTTTTCTACTAGTGGCTCTGGAGAGGGTCACAGCAGCGGATAGATCTGTCAATGTCTCGGAGACTACTTGATGACCTTGTCTCCGACCAAATCACCTGGAGGCCTTAGAGAGATCATCTAGGGTGGGTCGAGGATGAAAAGGATCTAGCTCACATTAGGCAAACCTGCTGGCTGAGGATGGATAGGAGAGAGATGGAGCTCCATCGCTATGATCAAGTTTTGAGGCAGTTCGGTCTAAAGCAAAGGATCCCATCTCTCAGGGACTACGAGTTTTCCCAGACCATCCGGGATAACACTACAGTCAACGGGGCTCCAGATATGTAGTGCTTCTGGAGTGAGGACGTGAACGATGCCCCCATTCAGCTAGTGGATGGGGACGACGCAGGGGTTGTCGATGGCTACGATGCTTGGTACGTAGGCATCCACCCTCATCAGATGACGAGGGCTCAGGGTCCGATTCATGCAGTTGTGCATCGGATGGGGAGGCGGTGTTAGGTGGCCATTGATGCGACACAGGGTCATGATGGGAGAGAGCAGAGGAGGCCACAGGCTCAGTAGAGGCCACGACAGCAGGAGAGGAGGGAGGATAGACCCCCTTCTCTACAGAGAGAGGCCACCATCGCTCGATAAGGGCAAGGGTGTTGAGGTAGGAGAGAGTAGCGAGATGGCTACTCTCTGGGTGGATACTGTCCTTCTCCAGGCTCAGGTGTAGTCCTTGTAGGATGAGGCTGCATGACATCGAGAGGAGGCCATACAGCTCAGAGATGAGGTCGCATGCCTTAGAGCATGGATCGGAGGGGCAAGCACTCGGGACCTAGCATGGGCTATTGCCCATATCACATTCTATCAGATGCTATACCACCATATGGTGCCATAGGAGCAGAGGTTATCACAGTCGGCCCCCATTACGGAGCCTATCATGATGAGGTCATCAAAGACATCATCACGATCAGAGTCCAGGACTCATAGCACCACACGGACTAAGATGGTGCCACCTCGTCCACCTCAGGGTGGGGGAGGAGATGAGGCTGAGAGCTTGAGGGGTTATCGAGGCTAGCTGCTGTAGACTACACTGCACAGATTGATACATAGTGTTTATTATTTTTGATAAAGGATTGAGTATGCCGAGGTACAGATTGTGGCATATCGATCTAGTTTTGAGATGATGTATATATTGTTGATATATATATATGACATATTTTTGATCATATGACTTGTCTTACGTGTTTGTATGATACTTTAATGTTTTGATGTGATTGATTTGATGATTCATGTAATTATGTCGTTTGGAAATATTATGGTTTGAATGTCATGCTTTTAAAATTTAAATGAAATAATTTGATGTAAACAAATTGGTTGTTTGTGGGATAATTTGATAAAAATAAAAGGGACTTTTAACAATAATTTAAAAGGACATTGTCGCTATTATAGACCATTTCATGGAGTCGCCGCTCGCTCGGTCGTCGAGCTAATCCTAGTATAGAGATATTGTTAAAAGTAAAAGAGTGCTTAAGAGACTGTCTTAAGACTTGGTGTTGTAATGATGGAGATAATGATGATGATGGTGATTTGTTTTCAGATTTCCATGAAAATATTATGCATGAAATATTTTAAAATGATTTTTTCTAGGCATAAATTCCTAAGTGTGATAAAATTTTTGAATAATTCCCTAGGAATTATACCATCATTGCAAAATTGAAGTTTGACATAATGACATGAAATAGTAATAAGTGTTTGTTTGTTTGTAAAGCATAATTGTGTAACATAATGATGCAAGTCACATGTTTTGATGAATTTTGTTTTTAAAATAAATGGAAAAGAAAATTAGAACGATGGTTTGCGCTAGGCATAGAATTATAGATATAAACTTATACCATCATCGCGAAATCCAAAGAAGAAAATAGATTGTTGGTTTTATTGCAAGATGCATTTTTGATCTTTGATAAACAGAAAAAATAATAATATGAAAATTTTATTTGAAATTATTTTTGAGATTTTGTGAGAAGATGTATGTAATTGCTTTTATACAAAACAAGAATTCTGAAATAAAAGGAGAAAATCATTCCGAAAAGAGTTACAGAGATATTTTAAATTATCTCAAAGAGAAATGTAGATTTATAAGGAATCCTCATGTGCAAATGTGAATTCATTACCGATCTTGATTTATCATAATGATACAAAATTTCTCAAATACAAATGTGTGTGCGATTGTATTGTTCATTTACCAATTTTGGGCAAGATAATTTGATACAAGTAATTTGCCTTGACCAAATAAATGTTTATTGACCATGATTTATATGCATATAACCATACCAGACTACTATGTAAGTTAGGTTTATCAAGAGCTAGCTAATCCATAAGCTGATAGAGGTCTGTACAAAATAAGGTCGCTAATGTGACAGACATATCACCACGCTAGGATTTACCCAAGGCCAAGCGGGTTGGGCACAAACCACCTGTTATGGGACTTATCTCACAGTTTTCGAATTCCAGGGATTCAAGCTCATTCACCCTTCTTTTTTTTTTTTCAATGGGTAAGGAAAGGGATTTTATTGCTTTTGCTTTTGCTTTCTTTGCTTTCTTTGCTTTCTTTGCTTACATTCCATTTTGGATCATTCTCTAGAGCCAAATATAGTTTTGAAGGTTGGTCAAATGAGGAATCCATATCTTGAATATCAGATTGAGTTGATTGAACTTGAGGTTGCTCGTTTGTATTTTCTGTTACTATATTAATAATATCATCATGATGGGACACATTAACATGCAATATTTGATTGGTTTCTTGTTGTTGATAATTGAATAGGGGTTCTTGGGAGATCCCCATGTCTTTATTGATTATTGGTATTTTTTGTGTAGGAGTTTGATTGTTTACTAGAGATTTATAATCAGTTGTAGATTGTAATTCCTTTATATTAAAAAGACCCTCATCAATCAAATCTTGAATTGAACATCTTAAATCTTTACATTTTTGTGTCATATGTCCATCCACTCTATGATATTCACAATGTAGCTCAGGTTTAAACCAATATGTTGTGGTATCAGGTTGTCTTATGGAAGGGAGTTCAATCCTATTTGTGTCAAGTAAATACTTGAGAATTATATCCATTGGTTTATTGAGCTTAGTAAATTTACGTGATGAAGGTTTTCGAGAGGTTTTTGATACGAGCCTTAGGAATTCCGTCATAAAAGGACCTAATGGTTTCTCACATCTACTTTCTTTATTATGGGTAGAATGATGATAGGAAGATTGCAAAGCATGAGGTGAGTGCATGGTAGAATTGGAAGAATAAGTATTTTCTTGTTGAAATGGATGTGTTGTATTGAAAGAAGAATATTGAAAGGGTGGAGGAGGATTGTATGTGGATTGATAGACATAATATGGGTATATGGGAGAATAGATAATATCATTATGAAGAGGATTGGCAAAGGGATTTTCCTGTTGGGGTAAGGATAAAAAATGAGAAAAGTGTGATGGAGGTGGTGTTGAATAGGGATGAGGTTGGTCATAATCAACAAATGTATTTAGCTGAATTCTTCCAACATTACTGATGGACTCATATTGATTTGAGTAAAAACTCATGGTTTCTTTAGTACTTCTAAAAGCAATATTTAGTATCTACTATTTAGAATTGAATCTAAAACATACAAACTTGAAATGATGATTTTGTTACTTTTTTTTTTGTATATATATATATATATATATATATATATATATATATATATATATAATATATATATATATATATATATATATATATATATATATATATATATATATATATTTTTTTTTTTTTTTTGTTTTTTTTTTATATATTTTTGAATCATAAAGATGCCTATGTTATTCACGTCGGGTTCACCAAAATGTATTGTCCCAAAATTTTCGCACCTTTACCTTCAGGCTAAAGGATCCGTGCCTGGAAGGGGGATGCGAGAAGGATGGGACGGTACCTCATACTGAGAGGCCCTTTGAAGGTCCCACCTCTTAGGGGAGGGGTATTAAGGTGATTTTTCGATAGATGGTGGGGTTCACCAAGAAACTTTCAGTGGCAATTTCCATGCCTAGGCTGGGAATGTGTTTAATGTGTTCAATTTTATCTTTAATCATTCAAATCCTAGGTTTGGCTAAATGAATCTAAACTGTTCTACATGAAATGCAGGTTTAAATGAATATAGAAACAGAATTAAACAGAGAATACAGGAAATATACTAGATTAGAAAAAAGCCATACCTAATCCGGATGTCTGATGGAGGTCTAATTTTTAAAGCAGTCAAGATCGCCTCTAATCTGACAGGATCATCTGAAATCAGACAGGATCGTCTGAGATCTGACGAATTCGTCAGACGAATTTTTCAGAGACCTACAATTAGAGAAATAGACACAGAACACAAAAAATGCAGCAATACTAACAGAGGAAAACGATGTAAAATGACAATATAGATACTAAAATGATAATTACGAATATAAATTCAAGTAAATTATAGTATTCTAATGACAAATTATGATCTTATCATGCATTTAATCTATATGGGTGAACTCAAAAATGCAAAATAGCAAAAAATAACAATAAACTGATCTAAATGCAGAATGAAACAGAGACGAAAAGAGAAAAGTGCAAACTCTGGGCACTAATTGCCCCCAATGTTGACTATAGTCGAAATCGTCTGTAGAGTGCGAAATCGTCTCGAATTGGGGCGTGATCATCCGATATTGTACAAGATCGTCTGCGATGATCTGAGCTTGCTCCAGTTGAAGAATAATAGAGTTCCTGCAAGAAAACTTAGAAAGGCACAAATGCAAATGATAATTTAGAGTATTCTAACGTGCACAAAGATCAAACTACAGGGGAATTCAGCCAGCCAGGGGTAGGTCAAGGGGGGGTCCTAAGGTTTAAATAGGCTTAGGAGGGAGGTTAGGAGGTTGGGGATCATCCCAATTTGGGAGATCTCCAATGGGGGAGACTCTAACGGTGCAGATGCGTCTTTGCCCGAGTTAGAGAAGCCGTTGAAACAGAAGCTAATTCTGAAAAATCAATTTTGGGATGAAATCGTTTGGACGTTCTACTCCAAATGAATTCGTTCGATCTGAGGTGATATCGTCTGATCGGCGACTGCTCCAAATGAATTCATTCGATTTGAGGTGATATCATATGATCAGCGACGATATCGTCTAACGGTCACAACAAATCCTAAAAATGGCACGGAAAACAAGGAAATCAATTTAACAAGCGGTTCGGGGTTAAAATTTGAATTTGAATTATTACTAAAGTAATTTTAATTATTTGCTAAAGGTTACTGTGCCAATTTTATGGTGCTACAGTAATCATCCTTTCCCCTGTTAGGAGATGGAAGGTGTTTTGATCAAGATTCCATCACTCACATGATACAACTAAGTAGGAATGGTCATAATGTATCATACACATCTCTACTATGCCACAAAACCCCACATATCACAACCATTGTCTCTCACTAGTTCCCAATATCTCCTTCAGGTCCTCTAACAATGGATGAAATTGATGCCTCAGGTCTATCTTCTTCATTTATTTTACATTCAAAAAAATCAGTAAAAAAAATGGTATTTACATATGCACACATAAGCATATCGAAAAATATGCTTTGCACAACAAAAAACAAAAGCAAATAACAAAAAGAACACAAAAAAACATGCATACATGTTATTTTCATTTTCAATATATCACTTATGCTACCATTTAATTTCACTTTAAAAAGGGCCCTAAGGTTCCTTTTATTTCTTGAAATTTGCAAATACAAGTACCAAGGTCAACTCACTCAAACTATGTTCTCTCCACCACCTACTTACATCACACCTATCACTATCTCATACACCTCAATCCAAACTTTAGCAGCACTTCATTTCCCAACTTCCCTCCTCTTACCTTATAATTTTCCTTTGCCAATGCACAAATGAGATGCACACCTTGTGACTCCCCTTTTATAGGTCGATATCATATAGATTCATGGTACCCTACAAATTTTTGGATTGGAAGGTACTATGTGACCGAAACTAATTTGCATTTGATGTTTTCTTCTGGTCCACAACAATGACAATAGCCACATTAACATGTCAAATCTTCATTTTTTTTTCCTTATGGCTTACATACATCATATCACCCTCTTTATCCCTTTGTACAACATCTTATAATTACTTCAAATCATCTTCTATTGATTAATTGCTCAAACCACCTTATGCATGATCAACAATCAAACACCCAACCCTAGAAATGGCATGTGTCCAATAACTTTACCTACGACCATCTTGAATCCCTCTTTTGTTGATGCAAACACAAAGTAAATTCTCCATTAAATTTTATATACCCCCTACCAATGTCTGCATGGCTACTCATGAATTTCCTTCATTGAGGCGATGAATCAAGTCTACTAAAAATCGGTTGAAGCCTCATGAGGATACCTACCCTCGGTTGGTTAGTTTATCACATTTATTCAAGTTCAAAATTCCATCAAAAAAAAAGCTACAAAAACACGCATCACTTTTCCACTTAGGGAATTTTTAAGTTGATCATAACGATAAGGCCATCCTTGCATATTTCATATTTCACCATAATTATTTTTTTTTCACTTCTTATCAATCGGCTAGTCACTGTCATCCATTCTTTCTTCCACTCACTCACCGCTTGAGGGGGTATACAATAATTTCTGGTTCATTAAATCATTCTTCAAAATCAAACCACCAACTGGTGTCACAAATTTTTACACTACACCATGTCTTCACACAATGCAGTACAAAAAGGGGTAAATGTAGACACCCAAAATTCACACATTACCACTTCTCCCATCATCATGGCTGATCAATTTACAAAGCTCATAAAATTTGCATAAATTAGCCTCAAAACATTATTCATTTATCAAAATCACTATTCATGCACTATTTATGAGCCCCCTTGGGCTACTTAAGCCCTTTTCTATGCTTAACCCTAGGTCCTCATGCGACCACCATCATGGCTTAACCCTGGTCAATCTCTACCTTGATCAAAAATCATTTTATGATCAAACTTCACTTTATGGCTAAGCACATGGTTAATAAATTCAATCATGATTAGTCTAATCACTTTATGATCAAACTTCACTTTATGGCTAAGCACATGGTTAATCCTTCAACTAGCATAGCCTTCCACCTCACCTAGTCTACTCTTTGACTAGCCTAGCCTTCCACCTCACCACCTTGATATTTGCTCCACTTCACACCCCCATATGCATTCAATGACAATTGAATACTTTTGCACACACAAAATCATTTTAAAATTAAAAGGCTTTCTACATCACCATGCCATAAATGTTTTTTGGAGACTTTCCTCCATCCATGCATTTATATGGGATGACTCATCCATGTCTATTTATGACAAGTATATGGGTGAGGTATTATCTCACCCAAATGCACTTATAAGGTATGCCACCTTAGGGGACACCTCAATGGGGGTACCTCATGGGACACCTCACCCCCATAACCTTTCCAAATTCTATAAATACAGGGTCTTTTCCTCTATTATGGGGCATCCACATTTTACATGAAAAAAAAATCTACTAATATTCAGATAGACCACACCATATTCCATCATCTACCTTGCCATAAATCTTCATCAATCACCATCAAAAACATCTTTTTACATCATTTTTATGTTCCACTTTGACATATTTTGTATCATCTGAAGGTGACCCAGTGAGGACATAATCTTCAACAGCTGCAGGACATCATTCTCTTCCATCTAAAAACTGAATAAAAGTGTTACAATTAGAGTCACAAGGTACCCTATGACCAAAATAGAAAGTCACACCCTAGGGTGCAACCCTTTTCAAAGGTTAATTTTAGGCATCAACAAGCTGCAAAACCCTTCCAAAAGGTAAGCATTACTACAATTTCAGGTTTTGTAAACAATCTCATAGCTTTTGTAATTAATTAGATTCATTTTGAGTATTTTTATCTTCAAACATGAGGGGTCTGATCAAGATAGAATCCCAAATGTTCTAACCCATTTTTGTAGGTCCTACAGGTCGAGAGGATAGGTTGGATTGATAGTGGTACACGAGCAATAAGTCCACTCAATTTGAGGATCTTTTGAAATACTAATATGATGTTGTTGACTTGCTAATTGAAGAGCATGTTTTCATCTCACAAAACCCCATTTTTTAGCCTTTGAAGGCATCTTTGTAAGAGGGATCCTCTTGTAACCTCTTTGATCATATATTGCAAACAAAACCAATTTTCCTTGAGTTCAATTACTAACATTAAGTCCAATTATAAGCCCATCCTTTTTAGCCTTGTTTAAGTTCCTATTCAAAACCTCTGCTATAATAATGAACAAATAAGGAGATAGACGATATCCTTTTCTAAGGCCTCTCTTGGATTTAAAGGAATTTTTTACTAACCCATTGACCAAAACTGAATAAGAAACTTTAGAGACACAAGCTTTAATCCATCTAACCCATTTCTTCCAAAATATAATTTTTTTAAAATTGCAAAAAAAAAATCCCATTTAATCCTATCATAGGACTTACTCATATCAAGTTTTAAGATCATTGCTTTCTATTTTCTTGAAGTTTTTGAATGTATAAATTTATGAGCTACTATGATCCCATCTAAAATTTGGCTCCTTTCACAAATCTCCCTTGCTCTTCTAAAATGATTATATCTAATAATGGCTTTAATCGATATTCCATCACTTTGAAGATAATCTTATATGGCATATTGCATAGGCTTATGGGTCTAAAAGAATCAAACAATTCAACATCCTTCTTTTTTGGAATTAGGGAGAGATATGTTGCATTTATTTTATAAGGTATGTATTGTCTTACCCTAGACTATTCCACTACCACCAATAAATAATCCTTCACTATATCCCAATTATGTTGGTAAAAAGCTACAAAGAGACCATATAGACTTAAGGATTTGTAGACACCAAAATAGCACCAATCCGATTATGTGACTACAAGCACTGACCGAATTGGCATTACTGTTGAGCAAGGTGCAGCAAAAGTATTGTCATTGTTGTCAACACAGACAGAAAGATCAGTTGATGCAGTGGACAGGAGTTCGGGAGGTCAGTCAGAATAGGTACAATGAATTTCCAAGAAGACAGAAGTGGCCCAGATTCAAAAAATCAAGCAAAAAGACAAGTAAGAAAACTATCGCGATATCGCGACATGTTTTCTGTCGCGATTTCGCGACATGGACCAGGAGAGAGAAGGCACAAGCAAAATTGTCGCGATTTCGTGACATGGCCGAGGAGAGAGAAGGCACAAGCAAAATTGTCATGATTTCGCGACATGGACCAAGGAGAGAGAAGGCGCAAGCAAAATTGTCATGATTTCAGCGACATGGACGAGGAGAGAGAAGGCACAAGCAAAATTGTCATGATTTCGTGACATGTTGTCAGAAAAGAAGGCAAGAGAAAACTGTCATGATTTCGTGACATGTTGGAAGCAAAGAAGGCAAGTAAGAAAACTGTCACGATTTCGTGACATGTTTGGAAAGAAGGCACAGGTAAAGAAAACTGTCATGATTTCGTGACATGTTCAGAGAGAAGGAGCTTGCAAAGGAAAGTGTCACGATTTCATGACAATTTGCAAGAAGGACTGTACGGATGAAATAGTGTCACGATTTCGTGACAGGATCGAAGAAGAAAGTGCCAAGGAGAGAAAGTGTCACGATTTCACGACAGGATCAAAGAGAAAGTGCCAAGGAGAGAAAGTGTCGTGATTTCGCGACAGGATCGAAGAGAAAGTGCCAAGGAGAGAAAGTGTCACGATTTCGCGACAGGGTCGAAGAGAAGTGCAAGGAAGAGAAAAGTGTCGCGATTTCGTGACATGTTCCGTTTTTGCGGGCAGAAGGTAGAAAAGGCACAAGGCAGAGAAAGATGTCATGATTTCGTGACATGTTTCATTTTCGCGGGGAAAAGGCAAAAAGGCACAAGGAGAGAAAGATGTCACGATTTCATGTACATGTTCCATTTTGGAGCGAAAGGAGAAAAGGTACAAGGAGAGAAAGATGTCATGATTTCATGACATGTTCCATTTTCGCAAGGTGAAGGCAAGAGAGAGTGAAAGAAAAGATGTCACGATTTTCAGTGACATGTTCGATTTTCACTAGTGCAAGGAGAGAAGTGCAAGTGAAAGATGTCACGATTTCGTGACATGTCAGGTTTTCGCTAGTGCAAGCAGAGAAGAGTGTACGGAAGCGAAAGATGTCACGATTTCATGACATGTTAGGTTTTTGCTAGTGCAAGCAGAGAGGAGTGTACGGAAGAGAAAGATGTCATGATTTCGTGACATGTCTAGTTTTCATGGGTGCAAGCGAAGAAGTGAACAAGGAGGCCGAGAATGTCATGATTTCATGACATGCTATATTTTCATAGGTAAAAGGCGAGAAGGGTAGAAAGAGACAGAAGTGTCACGATTTCATGATAGGTCACAACTACACGATAACAGACAGTTAACTGGAACAGAATGACAGTTATAAGGGCAGTTGTAGAGGAAAAGCATGCAGCCAAAATAAGAAGAGTTAACTGGAGTAAATGTGACAGTTACAGGTGGATTTATAGATAGAAATCATGCAGCTTTTTAAGAATAGTCATAGAAGGAGTAAATCGAACAGTCGCATTATTAGAATCGTAAAATGCATGCATGCACAGAAATGAATACGAATAGTCATGATAGAGATACGTTGCATGTAACGTAATGCACACTCTATAAATTCAAAAGGAGTTACACGAAGAAGGAGTTACAGTTGACAAGTGGCAGAAGAGAATAATAAAAGAACAGTTACAGGTTGCATGCATAAATATGGAAACTAAAAATAGAGACGTATATGTTATAAAAGTAGGTCTGCGTGAAGAATAATGTTGCTACTGTAAGTGAGAATTTGCTGCGCAAAGAGGGTTAGAAGAGGGTCGAGAGAGAAATAAGTAGAGCCGTGAGAGTGTGCAGAGTTTAATCAAGTTTATTTAATTGCAGACCAGTCAGGGTCGTGTAAATAGTGAAGGCATTTTTATGTCACTGAATTAAATCAAAATTGCAGTCCAAGTTGGTGCTTGGCATTAGGGGTTGGTGCTCCTATCTATTGTAGCAAAAAAATAAGGGGTTGGTGCTCCTTCCAGTGGGTGCTGGTAAAGTGTTTGTAAAATTGGTGTTTTGCAAAGGCTGGATTTGGATTGAAGTCCAAGCGGTCATTTTTGAGGAGTAGCCAAATTGGTGAACCTCGTTACATTGTGTGTTGTGGTGTGCTCTCTTGTGATTATTGCTTTATCTATTTTCTAGTTCTCTTTGCTTCAGTTTTAAGAATTGCAGATCAGATTTTTAGCTACACTGATTCACCCCCCCTCTCAGTGTCATTGTGAGAATATCAATTGGTATTAGAGCAAGGTTCCTGAACAAGCTTAATCAGCTAAGGTGATCTTGGAAGGAACACAATGGCAGGTAGTGAAGGATTCTCATCAAACAAAGCTCCTTTGTTCAATGGAACTAATTACTCATTCTGGAGACTCAGGATGCAGACATATCTGAGTGCTTTAGGATATGACATTTGGGAGTCAGTAGAAAGTGGATACACAGTACCCACTACTCCTCCAACAGATACTACTGAGAAGAAAAAGTTTGAGAATAACTCCAAAGCAAAGAATGCCATAATGTGTGGGCTAGTAGACGAGTGAACTGATAAGGGTCATGAGCTGTAAATCAGCAAAAGACATATGGGACAAATTGAAGAGCATCCATGAAGGAGACAACAAAATCAAGGAAGCCAAACTGCAAACTCATCGAGCTCAGTTCGAAGCATTACAAATGAATGATGATGAGAACATAGAGGCCTATATGCTGAGAGTCAATGGAATCATTAATGCAATCAGAGGACTCGGTGAAGAAATCGACGATGCGGTTGTCATGAAAAAGGTACTTAGAACTCTTCACAAAAGATTTAATTCTAAAGTTTCTGCAATAGAAGAGGCTAAAGATCTAAATAATTTTAGCATGGATGAGATGCATGGCTCTTTGACTGCATATGAAATGAGAATAGGACAAACTAAGCCTATAGACAAAGAAGCTGCTTTTAAAGCACACAAGAATACAAAAGCTGAACAAGAATCTGAGGATGAAGAGACATCGGATGAAACTGAAGCCAACTTTGTTCAAAAACTTACAAAGGGAAAAGGAAAGTATAGAGGAAAGTTACCATTTAAGTGTTTCAATTGTGGAGGGGTCGGTCACTTTGCAGCTAAGTGTCCAATGAATGAGAAAACCAAAAGTGATGAAGGGTCACACCAAGAAAGAAGTGACTGGAAGAAGAAACCAAATTTTAGGAAAAGCAACTTCAAAAAGAAAAGTTTCATATCAAAGAATGTCAGCTCTTCCGAAGATAGCTCAGGTGAAGATTCTGAAGAAGAAACAGGTGAAGCTCTGTTCATGGCATTTGAAGAAGCAAAAATAGAAGAAAAATAGGAAGGTGACACAAAAAGTAAGGATGAGGCTGAAGTATATCTGGAAGGAGAGTTGGTTGCTGCTCTTAAAGAGTTGAGTACAGAAAGGAAGAAGAATAAAAAGGTCTCAAGAAAGCTTGAGGATGCTAATGACATAATAAGCAGTTTGAAAGTACAGACAAAAGAATTTAAGAAAATGTCTGAAGAACTTGAAGTACAATTAACCATGAGAATAGATGAGTGCAACAAACTAGAAGAAGAGATTGTTGTTTTAAGAATGCGGCTAGAAGAAAAGAATCAAAAATTGAGTTGCTATCACAAACTTGAAGGAAGTTCTGCAAAGCTTGAAAAGATTATAAATAGTCGGAGGTCTACGGACATCAAGTTTGGCTTGGGGTTTGTCGAAGGAGAATCATCAAGTGGATCAAAGGCCATAACTATAGAACCTAGTAAAGAAAGAGGATAAGATCAAGGTTGACCAAAGAAAAATGAATCTTGCAAAAGAAAGCAACAATGCCAGGCACGAGAAGACTGTTGACAATGAGGGATTCACAAAAGTCATACATCAAAGGAGAAGAAAATTTGTGGCTCCTACTACAAATTGGCAAAGACCAACTCCCAGGTTCAATCATTCCTTTTCTGGTTATTGTTTTAAATGCAATACTTACGGTCATAAGATTTTAGACTGCATTTATAATATAGGACAAAGAAATTTTACCAGTAGAAATGTCTTTGCACCCTTGATGGATTATGCAGTAGAATGTTATAACTGTCATAACTTTGGTCACATTGCAAGAAACTGTAGAAGCACATATGCAGCAAATAAATATCAGGGAAGAAGAACTCAACCAAACAGTTTAAGGCAAAACAAAAAATTCCCAGATAAACATGCACAGGCCACTGACAAAGAAAAGTCTAAACAAGTGACCAAAACTACAGTCAAATCAGAATGGAAAGAAAAAGAGCAACTCAAGGAAGAAAAGGAATCATTGATTGTACAGACAACATTCAAAGCACAAAACAAATCTGCACCATGGATATTGGATAGTGGATGCTCCAGTCACATGACAGGAGATAAACAAAAATTTGAAAAGCTTCAGAAATATGAAGGGGGCTCGGTAAAGTTTGGAAATAATGATGGAGCCAAGATAGTTGGTAAAGGATCAGTCAAGATAAATGATGGAAAGATCAGTTCCAAAGAAGTTCTGTTTGTGATTGGTTTGAAACACAACTTACTGAGTGTAAGTCAGATCTGTGATAGAGGTCATGAAGTCACTTTTAAGAAGTAGGGCTGTGAAGTCAGAAAAGCCCATAGTGGGAAGCTGATAGCTAATGGATCAAGGACTTCTGGAAATCTATATACTCTCTCAGAAACTTTAGAAGGAGCATGCTTGATTGGACAGGAAGATGAAAATTGGCTGTGGCACAAGAGGCTCGGTCATATTAGCTTTGACAATCTGGTTAAAATAAGCTCTAAAAGAGCAGTAAGAGATATACCTACCATTGGCAAACCAGTAAATAGCATCTGTGCTTCATGCCAAAAAGGGAAGCAAACTAGATCCACATTTAAAGCAAAGGAATACTTCACCAGCAAACCTTTAGAGATAATACATACTGATTTGTGTGGACCCATGAGAACACAAAGCATAAATGGTGACAAATACTTTATGTTGTTCATAGATGACTTCTCCAGGATGACATGGGTACTATTTTTAAAGCTTAAATCAGATGCCTTTGAGATGTTCAAGATTTTTAAAAAATAGGTTGAGAATCAAACTGGAAAAAGAATTAAATGCCTAAGATCAGACAGAGGAGGAGAGTTTATTTCAGAAGAGTTTGCGAGATACTGTCAAAAATATGGGATCAGAAGACAGTTTTCAGCAGCAAGAACACCTCAGCAGAATGGTGTTGTTGAAAGGAAGAACAGGACTATGCAAGAAATGGCAAGGACAATGTTGGCTGAGAACAAAATAGTTGACAGATTTTGGAAAGAGGCAGTACATACTACAGTTTACATTCAAAACAGGTGCATGTTAAGGACGCATGAAAGCAAAACACCTTATGAGTTGTGGTTCGGTAGGAAAGCAACAACAAGATACTTCAAAGTGTTCGGCAGCAAGTGTTATATCAAACGAACTGAAGATAATCTCGATAAGTTCGAAGATAGAGCTGACGAAGGTATTTTTCTCGGTTACTCAACTAAAAGCAAAGCCTACACATGTTACAACAAGCGGCTAAAGAAAATTATTGAGAGTGTTGATGTTAAAGTTGATGAAGGTAGAGAAAGAGAAGTTACGTATCAAGAAAACTACCCCATTTATGAAGAAGTCATTGAAGGAGATGAAGAAATAAGAACAGAAGAAAATCAAAAAATTGACCCAGCTGATTTAAGAATTGACTCAGAAGAAGAAGAGAACAAGAAATTCAAAACAGGCAGCTGGCAGAAAAATCATCCCAGAGAACAGATTATTGGGGACCCAACAGTTGGTATTCAGACAAGAAGAGCAGTAATAAGGAACTACTCTTTATTATCCAGCATTGAACCCAAAAATATTGTTGAAGCCAACACAGATGAAAGTTGGATGAAGGCAATTAATGAAGAACTAGATCAGATTGAGAAAAACAAAACCTGGGAATTAGTACCACGACCAGCAAATAAAAACATAATCGGTACTAAATGGATTTTTCGAAATAAATTAAATGAAGACGGACAGGTTGTCAGAAATAAGGCAAGATTGGTCTGTAAAGGCTATGCTCGGGTTGAAGGCATTGATTTTGAGGAAACCTTTGCACCAGTAGCTGGACTAGAGGCAATCAGAATGTTTTCGGCTTTAGCGAATCCATAAAAATTTCAAAGTATATCAAATGGACGTAAAATCAGCATTTCTGAATGGAAAACTGGAAGAAGAGGTTTACATTGAACAACCAGATGGCTTCCAACTCGGTGACAATCCCGATTTTGTTTGCAGGTTAAAGAAAGCATTGTATGGTCTGAAACAGGCACCCAGAGCATGGTATGCAAGGCTGGATAACTATCTTATTAAACAGGGGTTCAAGAAAGGTATGGTGGACAACAATTTATATATCAAAACAGAGAATGGCCAGCTTATTGTACTTGTTGTTTATGTAGATGATATAATATTTGGCAACAGCATGGATGAATATTGTAGAGACATAGCAAATAAAATGAAGACAGAATTTGAGATGTCAATGATTGGTGAACTTTCTTATTTTCTCGGACTGCAAGTCAATCAAAGTGAAAAGGGCATTTTTATCTCTCAAGTAAAATATGTGAAAGAAATGCTGAAAAAGTTCACAATGGAGGATAGTAAACCTATCAGCACTCCCATGACAACAGGTTGCAAGTTGAGCAAGGATGACAAATCTCCAGATGTAGATCAAACCATGTACAGGTCTATGATTGGAAGCCTGCTGTATTTGACAACCACTAGACCAGATATATTACAGGCAGTATGCATGGTAGCAAGATTTCTGGCTAGTCCCAAAGAGACTCATGTGACAGTTGTAAAGAGGATTTTTAGGTACCTCAAGGGTACTATGGAGTATGGGTTGTGGTACCCAAAAGGTAAGGACTTCACTCTTATTGCATATTCTGATGCAGATTGGGCAGGATGTATTGATGATAGAAAGAGTACCGGTGGAGGAGCATTTTATCTTGGAGACAGGTTGGTAGCATGGCACAGCAAGAAACAAGAATCAGTCTCTCTATCCACAGCAGAGGCAGAATACATTGCAGCAACAACATGTTGTACACAGATATTATGGATGAGACAAACACTGAAAGATCTTGGTATTCACTTCAAAGAGCCAATTTCAATTAAATGTGATAACACCAGTGCTATAAACATATCAAAGAATCCGGTTATGCATTCTCGAACCAAACATATTGCAATCCGGTATCACTTCTTGAAGGATAAAGTTGCAGAAGGTGAGGTCAAATTGGATTTTGTTCCAACTACAGAGCAAGTAGCGAGATATATTCACAAAACCATTGCCAAAGGAAGTTTTTGAGTACCTTCGGAGTAAGTTGGGAGTAGTCACATTTCACAAGAACTGACTATCAATTGGGATCACATTCTCAGGGGGAGTATTTATGCCTATGTTTATAGTTTTGCTCATATTCATGATTTTTGCTAACTATAACAATGTGTATCTGAGAATGTTGTGCATAGACTCAGGGGGAGTCTGCAGCAACCCTTTGGTATTATTGTCAAAGGGGGAGAAGAATTACAGGAGAGTGCATGAGTGTTGCCAACAATTCCAAAGGGGGAGATTGTTGAGCAAGGTGCAGCAAAAGTATTGTCATTGTTGTCAACACAGACAGAAAGATCAGTTGATGCAGTGGACAGGAGTTCAGAGGTCAGTTAGAACAGGTACAGTGAATTTCCAAGAAGACAAAAGTGGCCCAGATTCAAAAAATCAAGCAAAAAGACAAGTAAGAAAACTGTCGCGATATCGCGACATGTTTTCTGTCGTGATTTCATGACATGGCCGAGGAGAGAGAAGGCACAAGCAAAATTGTCATGATTTCGTGACATGGACCAGGAGAGAGAAGGCACAAGCAAAATTGTCATGATTTCATGACATGGACCAGGAGAGAGAAGGCGCAAGCAAAATTGTCATGATTTCACGACATGGACGAGGAGAGAGAAGGCGCAAGCAAAATTGTCACGATTTCATGACATGGACAAGGAGAGAGAAGGCACAAAGAAAACTATCATGATTTCATGACATGTTGTCAGAGAAGAAGGCAAGTAGAAAAACTGTCACGATTTTGTGACATGTTGGAAGAAAGAAGGCCAAAGAAGAAAACTGTCACGATTTCGTGACATGTTTGGAAAGAAGGCACAGAAAGAAAACTATCATGATTTCATGACATGTTCAAGGAGAAGGAGCTGAAAGGAAAGTGTCACGATTTCAGACAAAAGTGTACGGATGAAATAGTGTCACGATTTCATGACAGGATCGAAGAGAAAGTGCAAGGAGAGAAAGTGTCACGATTTCATGACAGGATCGAAGAGAAAGTGCCAAGGAGAGAAAGTGTCACGATTTCGTGACAGGATCGAAGAGAAAGTGCCAAGGAGAGAAAGTGTCATGATTTCATGACAGGGTCAAAGAGAAGTGCAAGGAAGCGAAAAGTGTCACGATATCGTGACATGTTGAGTATTCGAGAAAGAGAAAAGTGCACAAGGAGAGAAAGTGTAACGATTTCATGACATGTTTGTATTATGGGCGAAAGAGAAAAGTGCACAAGGCAGAGAAAGATGTCGTGATTTCAGCGACATGTTCCATTTTCGTGGGTGGAAGGCAGAAAAGGTACAAGGAGAGAAAGATGTCACGATTTCGTGACATGTTCCGTTTCTGGTGAAGGCAAGAAGAGTGATGGAAGGAAAGATGTCATGATTTACGTGACATGGTTTTTTAGTGAAGAAAGAGTGTACGAAAGTGAAAGATGTCACGATTTCATGACATGTCAGGTTTTCGCTAGTGCAAGCAGAGAGGAGTGTACGGAAGCAAAAGATGTCATGATTTCGTGACATGTCAGGTTTTCGCTAGTGCAAGCAGAGAGGAGTGTACGAAAGCGAAAGATGTCACGATTTCATGACATGTCTGGTTTTCACGAGTGCAAGCGAAGAAGTGGACAAGGAGGCAAAAAATGTCACGATTTCATGACATGTTGTATTTTCATGGGTAAAAGGTGAGAAGGGTAGAAAGAGACAGAAGTGTCACGATTTCATGATAGGTCGCAACAGCACGATTACGAGCGAGTTCAAGCTAGAATAGAACGACGATTAAAGAGGCAGTTGTAGAGGAAAATCATGCAGCCAAAATAAGAAGAGTTAACTGGAGTAAATGCGATAGTTACAGGTGGATTTATAGTTAGAAATCATGCAACTTTTTAATAACAATCGTAGATGGAGTAAATCGAACAGTCGCATTATTAGAATCGTAAAATGCATGCATGCACAGAAATGAATACGAACAATCATGATAGAGATACGTTGCATGTAACGTGTAATGCACATTCTATAAATTCAAAAGGAGTTACACAAAGAAGGAGTTACAGTTGACAAGTGGCAGAAGAGAATAATAAAAGAACAGTTACGGGTTGCATGCGTAAATATAGAAACTTAAAATAGAGACGTATATGTTATAAAAGGATGGTCTCGTGTGAAGAATAATGTTGCTGCTGTAAGTGAGAATTTGCTGCGCAAAGAGGGTTAGAAGAGAGCCGAGAGAGAAATAAGTAGAGCCATGAGAGTGTGCAGAGTTTAATCAAGTTTATTTAATTGCAGACCAGTCAGGGTCGTGTAAACAGTGAAGGCATTTTTATGTCACTGAATTAAATCAGAATTGCAGTCCAAGTTGGTGCTTGGCATTAGGGGTTGGTGCTCCTATCTGTTGTAGCAAAAAAATAAGGGGTTGGTGCTCCTTCCAGTGGGTGCTTGGTAAAGTGTTTGTAAAATTGGTGTTTTGCAAAGGCTGGATTTGGATTGAAGTCCAAGCAGTCATTTTTGAGGAGTAGCCAAATTGGTGAACCTCGTTACATTGTGTGTTGTGGTGTGCTCTCTTGTGATTATTGCTTTATCTATTTTCTAGTTCTCTTTGCTTCAGTTTTAAGAATTGCAGATCAGATTTTTAGCTACACTGATTCACCCCCCCTCTCAGTGTCATTGTGAGAATATCACATACATACCCCCTAGGGCAACCTCCAGAGGTTAAACAGTGGTCCTAACCACTCCCAAAGCAGTTTTGGAAGGTCAAAGGTCAGTTTTTGCACCTTTTAAGCACTTTGCTCCCTATTCATCCCACCTTGGGATGATTGGAATCCTACTCGTCCCACACCGGGATGATTAGCAGCAATCACCCCAGGGTGGGACAATTAGCAAATTTGACTAGAAAAAAGTCAAACCTCGACAAATGGTAGCCCAGATATGCCACCCAAATCCACCTTCAAGGCATGGGAGTGTAAGGGAGCATTTCAAAATCAAAGAGGCAGACATGGAGGCCTCAATCAAGGAGCCCCTAATCATGGAGGAATATTCTCTCCCCCAAAAGGCATAATGAGCCAAGTGGCACCCTCGCATGCACATGCAAAGGAGACCCTTAGGTCTATAAAAAGGTGAGCCTCCTCACCCCAAAATAAAGAATAGGGCTGGAGCATTTGGAGCAACGGAGTGCTGTCGAATTATACTCCCATTCCTCTTTGTGCTTCCTACATCCTTAATCTCTCTTTTTTGTAAGAGAGGTTATCGAGTGAACACTAGGAACGCAATCTAGACCCAAAACCCAAGAAATCGGCCATAATCCCACACCAAATTTTTTGACACAACCCCCTAGGAGGTTTTGGACCCATCCCACTTGGATTGGTGTCAAAACTAAGCCCCAAACGGTGGGCGTCCTACCCCCGGGTGCCCCCTCGAACTGTTGCAATCCTAATCGCCCCACCCCAGAGCGATTAGAAATATGTGCATGATTTCTTTACTTTTATTTTTTGCATTCTATCATATTTAATGTACTTATGCTTCTGTCCAAGTTTCATGGATTTCTGACTTGATTTGACCTTATTTTTATCATTTTACATGTCTACTAACCTATAGGGAGTGCTTCCAGATATAGGACAATTTGGGTAGAATATACCAATTTTGACCTTTTGGGTCATCTCAAAATTCCCCTTTTAGTTTAACCCCAAGTTTGTAGGAGTTTTGGAGGCCTCTGGGCACTTTTTTGTCCGTACTATCTCTCTTGCAAATTGTCGCAAAATCACAACACTTTTCCTTGCAAGATCTTTCTCTTCGAACCTATCACGAAATCGTGACAGTTTTCCCTGCTTGCGCCTTCTCTCTAAACATGTCACAAAATTGCAACAGTTTTCTTTGCTTGCGCCTTCTCTCCGAACATGTCGCAAAATCATGACAATTTTCTTTGCTTGCGCCTTCTCTCCAAACATGTCGTGAAATCATGACATTTTTCTTTGCTTGCGCCTTCTCTCCGAACATGTCACGAAATCATGACAGTTTTCTTTGCTTGCGCCTTCTCTCCGAACATGTCATGAAATCACGATAGTTTTCTTTGCTTGCGCCTTCTCTCCGAACATGTCGCGAAATCACGATAGTTTTCTTTGCTTGTGCCTTCTCTCCAAACATGTCACGAAATCGTGATAGTTTTCTTTGCTTGCGCCTTCTCTCCAAACATGTCACAAAATCATGACAGTTTTCTTTGCTTGCGCCTTCTCTCCGAACATGTCACGAAATCGTGATAGTTTTCTTTGCTTGCGCCTTCTCTTCGAACATGTC
This sequence comes from Wollemia nobilis, assembly GCA_028583015.1. Taxonomy (NCBI): domain Eukaryota; kingdom Viridiplantae; phylum Streptophyta; class Pinopsida; order Araucariales; family Araucariaceae; genus Wollemia; species Wollemia nobilis. Next base: position 490,373 of record JAQPPZ010001769.1, read on the forward strand.
ACGAAATTGTGACAGTTTTTCCTGCATGCGCTTCTTCTTCGAACATGTCATGAAATCGCGACAGTTTTCCCACTTGCTTTCTTTTCTTCCAACATGTCACGAAATCATGATAGTTTTTCTTTCTGACCAAACATGTCGCGATATCGCGACAATTTTCTTACTTATCTTTTTCTTTGAGCTTTTGAATATGGGCCACTTCGATCTTCTTGGAAATTCACTGTACATGCTTTGACTAACCTCTGAACTCCTATCCACTGCATCAACTGATCTATCTGTCTGTGTTGACAACAATGACAATACTGTTTCTGCACCTTGCTCAACAAAACGGTGGGCGTCCTGCCCCTGGGTGCCCCCTCGAACTGTTGCAGTCCTAATCGCCCCACCCCAGAGTGATTAGAAATATGTGCATGATTTCTTTACTATTATTTTTGCATTATGTTGTATCTGATTTACTTATGCTTCTGTTCAAGTTTCATTGCATTCTGACCTGTTTTGACCTTGTTTTTATCATTTTATGCGTTTACTAACCTACAGGGAGCGCCTTCGGATACAGGACAATCTGGGTAGAATATGCCAAATATGACCTTTTGGGTCATCTCAAAATTCCCCTTTTTGTCTAACCCCAAGTTTGCAAGAATTTTGGAGGCCTCTGGATAGGACATTTGCAAGGTCACCTTTGCACATTTTGTGACAGTCCCCAACGTCCCACCCTGGAGCGATTAGAAATCCATGCATGATTTCTGACTATTATTTTTGCAATGTGTCCCTGATGATGTCTTGATGCTTCTATCAAATTTTGAATTCATTATGACATGTTTTGACCATCGTTTTGCTATTTTATGTATTCACTAGCCGGAGGCCTTGGGGATTGCATGTTTCCTTCTATCCGCATATGCTATTAACTATTTGTTATTTCTCTGTGCATAGGATCTCAATCGCTAGGAACACCAGAGGGGCAGCAAGGAATGATGAACACATGGACACAAGCGGCGGCAACTTTTGGCCCACCCATTTCGAATGTGGGCACGCGGAAGACCCTGGAAGCGTACCATCCATTGATGTAACAAACTGTATCAAACGTTCTGAGCCCTAGAGAGGGGGACGTATTGTAACCGGGATTAAAAGCAACATTAATAAAATATTCTCCACTTTTTTTTTCTTACATCTTGTTTTATGCATCATTTCCTTCATGCATTTGTTCATCGCATTTCGTAGGACTTAGCATTCATACCATATCTATTTTGTTTGCATCATATCCGGTACGCCATCCTTTTGCATATGCTTTCAATGGTGATCATGGTGGGACCCTATCCCCTACTATTAGGATCAAGTTTTTGATCCAAATTTTGTGGTTTTCTTTGCAGGTGTTACTCATTCGGGCACTGGACTGCTACTCGTGCCACCCCGGGATGAATACGTATTCATCCCACCCTATGACGAATGCAGACCTGCTATTCATCCCACCCCGGGACGATTAGAGCTCTATGCATTTTATGAGCAGAAACTCAGAGGCATCTGGTTTAGACAGAGAGGAGGTAGGTCTTCTGAACATCCTCTATGTTTTTTTACTTTTTATTTTTGCAATTTTTTATTTTCTTTGCTTGCATAGAAAAGTTAAGTAGTTTGTTTTCCTTCTTGCAATAAGAAAAAGAAAATAAAAACATAGAGTAAATCAAATGGAAGGAACTTGATTAGGAATGCATTTTTCTCTGGTTTGCTTGCATGATACTTGCACAAGTGGCAAGTCCTCATTCTAGGTTTTAGTTCTAGTTAGGTTTTGTGATTTCCTTTTTGCTACTAATTATCTCTGAAAGATAAAACGTACTTTAAAGCATTGCATTAGTGAAAATCATCTTTTGTTGTATGTTTTCTTTCTTTGTACAATTAAAAGGAACCACACACACCACCTAATAAGATTAACATCAAGGAGTTGGTCTTAATACCCCAACACTTGATCAAGACCAACGGTGGATTTCATCACCACCTTGGCTTGGATTTTGCATACATATACCCCGATCGCGATTGTTGCTAGACGTAAATCCTGATGAAAGCTGACCAAGTGTAGCGGGGGTGATTCCCCATGCATGAGGATAAGTCTTCTATGGTAGGTGTCAAAAATAGAGTGATCCCCCTTTCATACCGCCTATGTTCCACTTACTATTCTGCTCTCGCGTACCAATAGTTTCCCTCACGTAAGGGCGGGTATATTGAGAGGTTCGGTATAACGGCCTGGCAATGGTATATTGAAGGGGCGACCATTTTGGAGATACAAGAGCCCTCATTATGCATGTATAACAAAGTTTTCTTTACAAGGTTTACATAACAAAAATCAAACACACTGAACCAGATCTAGGACACACATTTAATCTGTAAACAAGATAATCATTTCTTTGTTTGTGTGGTCCCCTTTTGTTTGGTGTAGCATAAAAATTGTAAAGGAGATAAAAATATACATATCTTTTTAGAAAACCACCACCATGGTGTATACCCGTAGCCAAGCCCAATCACGGGCAGAAGCTACGGAAAGTATACAAGGAGGCACAAGTCACCTCCGTTATAGCCCTAAGGACTTGGTTATACCACCTTGGCGGCCTGACCCACAACATAGTCCACACTATACCACTACAGAACAGGACTATAGAGGCACCCCTTTGAGGGGCACTCCCGTTCAACATAGACCCTCTCAAGAGGAGTACACACATGGGAAGGCCCCCTTAGACACTCATTATGAGTGGCCACTATGCGATGAAGCGCTAGAGCAGCATAGGGTTCATAAGGAGGGGCCACATGATTATATCATCCCTCCTCCACCCCTCATTACTGTTAGAACTAATAGGCCAAATCTAGAGTGCAAGGCTCTTCAGATAGGGTGAGCCAACTCTGCCCATCCCTTTCACATGTACGAAAGGGAGCATGAGGAAAACCAGTATATTCCTCAAGAGCAATACACCATGGGAGCAATGCACCTCCGCACTAGCTAATTATCAAGATCACCTATTGAGGCCGAGCCTCGGGTGAATGTTGCTAACCTCGACAGAGGAAAGCGACCCATAGAGATCTTGGATCACCAAGACCGAGATAGATATGTAGGGGAGGCATCTAGGCCTCCTAGACCTAGGACGGTGGAACAAATCGACTTGGCATTTTCCAAACATGTCGCCCACCAAGCGCAAATCATGTAGCTTAAGCAAGATCAACAATAGTTAGAGCAACTGTATCATCTTAACAAAGAGCGCATTCAATGCCAGATAGATGAGTTGCTCCAGAACACTATGCATGAGAGGATTCCAACCCCTCGCATGCATAAGACAGAAATTTATGAGAGGCACAACCCCTTAGTACGAGACAGGTCTCCATGACCTTATCAAGCGTTGCCTCCAAGACCTCCTAGACCTGAGCGGGAGGCCACTCCTAGAACCAATGATGGGCGCCTTCCTCGGGCACCCATCCATGTTTATAGGTCATGCCCAGAAACTCCTCAAGAAGCCTATGAGGAATTTGAGTGAGAAGAAGAGCGGGCTGAAATGCCCTACCAAGGCAGGGGGCGCTATCCGGCTACCCCTCCATAGGCCTCAAGTTCCTCGCAATTCACAATGGGAACAAACCAAAGAAGAGGAAATCAAATCCTCTGATGCATACAAAGCACTGCTAGAGCGCTTAGAGTCTATGGAGACCAAGACTTTGGGGCCCCAAAAGCCCACCTTACGCCAACTCCGTAGTCACCCTGTGCATCCTTCAGTTCTAGCACCCCCATACCCCGACCACTTCAAAATGCCTCAATTGGCAATTTTTAGAGGGGATGAGGATGCCCAAGAGCACGTAACAAGGTTCCTGAGTCAATGCTTTGGCATTCAAGACAATGATGCATTGCTTCTGAGAACGTTTATAACCATGTTCGTAGGCCCTACCTCGGATTGGTTTACCCAGTTGCCGAAGCATAGCATCAATAATCTAGACCAGCTAGTGGACGCGTTCCTTGAACATTTTGCCTTCAACACCAAGAAGAAGGCATCCTTAAGCGACCTAGCTAGCCTTAAGTAGTATGATGATGAGACCATGGCTACTTATGGGAATCGGTGGAGGACATTGCTTTCAAAGCTACCTTACCTCCCTCCCATGGCCGACATGACTCAAATGTTTTCAAAGAGTTGCTTAAGGTCGATCTCCATGCTATTGTAGCTACAGCAATATGCCACCCTCGAAGAAGCCCTAGTGCAAGCCAGGATAATTGAGGAGATCAAAATACAAGACGATGAGATTGCCAAGCCATGCAAGAAAGAGTGGCCCAAAAATGCTAAAATTAGGCCCACGCAACCGAAACCCGCCATGGTCAATCAGGTTGCCATAACTATACCAAAGCCTGCACAAATGACACAGCCCCCAAAGGCTAATTATCAAGTAGTTCCTCTTGATAACTATGAAAAGGAAAATCATAAACAAGAGCAAAATCAGCAACGTCACCCTAGGCGACAATTCACACAATTCACAGAGTCTAGAGACTCCTTGTTTGACCGCTTGTTCATGGCAAACCTGATAAACTTGCTGAAAAGTCGACCCATAGACCCCAACATGCCAAAACCCAAGGGCTATAGGGAAGACTTATATTGTAGATTTCATCGATAGAAAGGACATGAAATCTACACTTGTTGGAAATTCAAAAACTTAGTGCAGGACTTGATAGACAACAAAACGCTCATGGTAGATAGTCCCGTAGCACTGAGCAACCAACAGATGGAGGTCTTCAAAGACCCCATGCCTGCCCATGATGCGCAGGCAAAGACTTTACAAGTGAACGAGGTGACACAAAACTACCCCATGCAAGGATACGTAGGGATGATAAGCATCGTGACATGGAACAAAAGATACCCAAACACAGCTGCACCCATTGCAGCTACAGGAGATGTTCCATCAACGTCACAACCTCCACAACACCCTACACAACCTCCCCTACCTAGACCAGTGGCCACGATTCAGACTAAACTTACTCAAAGTTTAAGGACCACGTCGGCTAGGCTCTCCATTTATGAGCTCATCCAACAATCACCGCCCCATCGGGAGGCTCTGATGGAGATACTCAAAGCCATTGAGCTACAACCCCATGAAGCCAATTCTTTCAACAATTTTGTGGGACATGTGAGACGATGCACAGAACCAGTCATAACCTTTAGGGAAGATGAACTAAAATTGGTGATTGGTGATATGGTGGATCCACCCCTGCACGTCATTGCATGGGTCAATGGGATTCCATTCAAGAGGGTGTTGGTGGACACTGGCTCATCCAGCAACATAATCATGACAATGGCATTAAAACACCTTAAGCTCGCCAACATCCCACATTGTGGCATCCACTTACACTCTTCGAGCATTCAACGACGCGTTATGCTCGATGGTTGGCACAATTGTCCTACCCATCCAAGTAGGACAAAAGACCATTCCTACATTGTGTCACATCCTTGAGGGTGAGATGGCCTACAATATCTTGCTAGGTCGGCCTTGGATCAGGGACATGAAGTGTGTCCCTTCGATAGCCCATCAATGCCTCAAATACACATACGAAGGGCAAGTACATGTAGTCCCAGCAGACTTAGAGCCCTTTAAGTATTGCAATGCGGTGCAGCTGATGCCACAATCGACCCTCCCATCGACACATTTGGACTTTCAATTGAATCCATCCACACAGGGTCCGATTCTGCCTACATCCCCGTTGTTGAGTCCCTCAACTCACCAACCTGGCCCATCTTCATCGTTTGTTCCTTCACCAACGATGCCACCTATGGTGGCCACACCGAAGGACAATGGGAAGAAGCCCCTAGAGGAGGTACCACCATTAGTCTCAACCATCTCTACCGAAGAGGTGCCCAGCCGAATGGAAGTCGAGACACCTGGTTCACCCAACATGGAGTGGACTCAGGGAGAACTCCCATTCCCTCCCCCTCAACCATCGACGATTACCATTGAGATGGCCAATACGGGCCTGGGGGAGTACCTAGTGTGGAACATTGTGGCAACACCCACGCTCGAATCCATGCAAGACATGGGGAGACCTCGCCTCCCCATCGACACTATCGTCCCTTTAGGCTACCCACCAAATCAGACCAATTTTGTATATGGGGGCCTCGAGAATGACATTGAACCCTACCTACAAGAGGAAGAGGATGAAGAGCCATTTGCTGAGAATGTTGACTATCTGTCCAACCTAGACTTCGCCTTGAAATACCTTGACCAATGTAATTGGCATGGATATGGATTGGGCAGATATGAACAAGGAATGCGCATTCTTTGTCAACCGAGATACCAGATGCCATATGATAAATCAAGAGTAGGGTTCAACCACCCTTTGCCCCTCGACATCTTGGTAGAAACCATGCAAGGCCTAGGTCTAGGCAATAGGGATGGGTTGGCACAAGATCCATATGCCAATCCCAACACAACATACACATTGGGGGATTATCTCCCATTGTTAACAACAAACCTTGTTGACCTCAACAACCCCTCCCCTTTGATCGAGAAAGGGGAAAGTTCAAGAAGTAACCTCCAAGAGGGATATGGACAAGATCAAGGGAGGTCTTCTGAAGATGAGTCAGATTATGAGGTAGCACCTTGGGACCCTTTTGAGTCCGATAGCAATCACTCGCAAGTGACACCCATTGACGACTATTAGGAGAACTTCATGGCAATGTTCCCCTTTAATGTTCCAATCGAGCAATTGCTACCTCAAGAGAATCCAGCCCTCCGCAGAGAGTGAAACAACCCAGAAGGGACCAAATCAACTTGCTCAAACAAAATGAGCCTCACATGCTGCACATAGTTGTCGGAGCCAATGAAGGCCTATGGATCTTCGATAGAGACTATGAGGATGAGACTGAGATGGCATATCTCAACCATATGAGGCAACAAGAATACCCCATAGACATCGATGATATGTTTGAACATCTAAATATGGGACCAAGGCATAGGTGGCATTTAAACCAAGTATAGTTAAACCAAGTGCTTCATCCACCACTTCGGGCATACAGGGAGCACCTCCCACCTAGAGACCCTATAGGGCCATCAGTGCCAAGGGTAGACCCTATCCTTCTATCCACACATAGGGCCGATCCTTTTGTGCCAATACCCATAGAGCCAGATCCGGGGTACAAGGATCACCAAGAATGTCTGAATCAACACCCACGTGGTAATGGAGACCAAATTCATTCCATCAACATGATCTCCATTGATTTAACCACCCCCATCCATAATCCAGCTGATCCAACATGACCATTGTATCTAGACCTAGATGCCATAGACTGGGATCGTGCTAACTCACCACCATCCCCATCAGAGTACTGGCCTTGTGGTGAGATGTTTCATTTCACCCCAGGACAGACTCAGGATATCTTCCATGTTGAAGAGGAACCCGACATTCCCAATGTAGATCTAAATTCAGCAAATGATATCCACCTGATCCCAACTCCACACCAGTTGGAGGATGGGTCCCACATGTCAATCGAAGAGATGATTGACGTAGACATCGGTTCTGATCCAATGAATCCATAAATCATCAAGTTGGGGTAAGTCTATCCCCCGAAGAGCAAGTCGATTACATTGCCCTTCTCAAAGAGAAGAAGGAGGTTTTTGCATGGTCCTACAAAGACATGTCGGGGCTAGACCCATAGCTAGTCATGCATAATCTAACACTTGATCCGACAGTCAAGCCAGTCAAGCAAAAGCTACGTAAGATGCACCCAATAGTGGCCTTAATGGTCAAATATGAGCTACAAAAGTTGTTGGATGCACAGTTTGTCATCTACGTAGATTACCCACCATGGTTGTCCAACATGGTACCCATCAAAAATCTTGATGGGAGGATTCGCATATGCATCGATTTTTGAGATTTAAACAAAGTGAGTCCCAAGGATGATTTCCCCTTGCCTAGCATCGATGCATTGGTAGATGCTACAACAGGCCATGAAATGCTTTCCCTCATGGATGGTTTCTTGAGATACAACCAGATTCGTATCAATCCCGATGATCAACTAAAAATGGTATTCACGATGCCTTGGGGGACATTTTGTTATAAGGTCATGCCCTTTGGCCTTAAAAATGTTGGTGCCACCTACCAACGTGCTATGACATACATCTTCCATGATCACATGCATAAAACTTTGGAAGATTATATGGATGATTTGTTGGCCAAATCTCTTTTGTGCCAAAATCATCTCGATGACTTACGCAAGATCCTTGATCGCCTCATCGAACACAAAGTTAGGCTAAACCCCAAGAAGTGCGTATTTGGCATCACATCTAGAAAACTCTTGGGTTTCATAGTCTCAAAATGAGGCATCGAGGTAGATCCAAATAAATTCAAGGCAATCCTTGAAATGCTTCCCCCAACCACCATCAGGCAGCTCAGAAGCTTGCAGGGTAAGGTCACGTCAATCAAGCGCTTCATAGCATAGTTATCTGACAAGTGTCGACCCATGAATAAATTATTACACAAGGGGGTAGCATTTCATTGGGATGACGAGTGCCAGTCAGCCTTCGATGACATCAAACAATACTTGGCTTCGCCACCAGTATTGGCACCACCTAGACCAGGAGTGTCATTCTATTTATACATCTCAGCTACTGAGGTGGCACTGGGCGCCATGCTAGCCCAAAAAAATGAATTACATAAAGAATAGGCTAATTATTATCTTAGCCGCACCCTGGTCAGTTATGAACTTAACTATGCATACGTTGAGAAGCTATGCTTGGCGGTGGTATTTGCCACCAAAAAGCTATGCCATTACATGTTGAGCAATACGACGTATGTTGTGTCTAAGGAGAATCCATTGTGGTACATGATGAGTCATACTTATCATAGTAGTCGCACGACGAAATGGATCATGTTGTTGATGGAGTTTGACATCGAATTCATTGGACAAAAGTCCATCAAAGGTCAAGTCATCATCGATCAACTAGCAGAGGCTCCTCTCGAAGACGATCAGCCTCTGACCATAGAGCTACCCGATGATGGGGTCTTCCATGTCTCAGAATCGCCAGATTCTGATGAGCCTGAGTCACAAGCCGACATAACCTTATTTTTTGATGGTTCTAAATGTGAGCAAGGGGGTGGCACGAGAATCATATTTTTCACACCGCAAGGGGCTCCAATGCCTTTATCATTTAAACTTGATTTCTCATGCACCAATAACAATGCTGAATACGAAGCCTTGCTCATAGGTCTTCAGACAACCATCACCATGAACATCAAATGCTTGAATATCTTTGGTGATTCATTGTTAATTGTCAACCAAGTGAAAGGGGTATTCCAATGCAAATGCCCAGTTCTGTAGGCCTACAAAGCCCTTGTGGATAAATTCTTGGCAAAGCTTGAATGGTACGACATCGAGGCACTCCCTCGATCATCGAATCATTTTGCGGACACTATGGCCTCCTTGGGGTCACTAATCCCGCAAGACATTTCTGGTGAGATGACAACCATTCAAGTCAAAATATTATCACAATCCATGATGGAGCGTGCAAGCTCTGACATAATGCCAAGAATCCACCTGATCTAGATTGAACCATCTCAGGATAGGTTCTCTCGAATCCATGATAGTCTGAATCATGCCAACTAGGGGTCTTTGTTCTCTCCAACCCCTCTTAATAGCAACACAACGCTATTCTTACAAGTTCTTTCCCGCTCAACTTTTGCTAGGGATGAACTTCAAGAGGGATCGGTCATTCATACCATCGAGGTTTCTGATCAGCAGGATTGGTACACACCCATAAGAGACTATCTCAAGTTAGGTAGCCTCCCACTTGGATTGTCGCATGCCATAAAAAGATCATTCAAACAAAAAGCGGCAAAACATGTCTTGCTAGGAGACATTTTATACCATCAAAGCTACGAAGGAATCCTCCTCCATTGCTTGGACCAGCAGGAGTCCACTTGGGCGATCACCCAAGCGCACGATGGTACATGTGATGGCCACTTCAGTGGTATGGCCATCGCAAAGTGCATTCTTTGCATGGGCTATTATTGGCCATATTTAGAGTGAGATTGTTGTGCATATGTGCGAAAGTGCGTGAAGTGTCAACACCATGCTAACTTGACACACGTACCTTCTCAAGCCTTGCAGCCGATCCAATCGGCTTGGCCATTTTTGTAGTGGGGCTTAGATCTCATCGAAAAGATCTCCCCTACATCGTCAGGTCATCACACGTTTATCATAATGGCCATAGAGTACTTCACTAAGTGGGTGGAAGCAATTTCGCTTACCTCTACGACTGGGCCCCGCATTGTGGAGTTTATTTTACATAACATCATATGTCATTTTGGTATTCCATCCAAGATCATCTCGGATAATGGGACGTCATTTAAGAACAAATATGTGCATGCTTTGACAACAAAGTACAAAATTCAGCATAATTTTTTGACACCTTATTATCCACAGGCAAATGGGCAAGCAGAGGCGTCAAACAAAATGCTAGTTGCCATCCTTAAAAATATGGTCGCAGATAGTCATAAGGATTGGCACATCCAAATACCACTTGCTCTATGGGCTTATCGCACTAGCATTCGGACGCCCACTGGGGCAACTCCATTTTCGCTAGTGTATGGCTCCGAGGCAGTCATGCCTCTCGAGTTGGAAATACCCTCCCTACGCATATCAATGCAAGAGTTCATCGATGATGACACTGCATGGCAAGCCCGGTTAGACCAACTTACATTACTCGATGAACGACGCGTCAATGCTCTCGAGCATTTACGTATCTATCAAGAGCGACTTAAGAAAGCATACAACATGAAAGTTCACCTGAGGGACTTTCAGGTTGGTGACCTGGTCTTAAAAGAGAACCAACAAAATTCTAACTTGCCACCCCATTTAAGGGACAAGTTCATGGCAAATTGGTTAGGTCCTTATGTAATCGATAGTAAAATAGGACCTGGAACATACCGGCTCGCCTCTCTTGAAGGAATCAAGGAACTAGAACCCTTGAACATCAGTCATTTGAGGCCATTCAACATTTAAAGAGCCATGGCCCACCCCAAAAGCTCCAAGGGTTCCCATAATCGCTTGGTCAACCTAAAATGCCCCAAAGGTATCTATAATCCCTTTGGTCAAACCAAAAGCTCCAAGGATTCTCGCCCATAATCCTTGGTCACAACCTAAAAATGCCCCAAAGGTATCCTATAATCCCTTTGGTCAAACCAAAAGCTCCAAGGGTTCCCACATCTGTCAAAAACCCCAAAGGTACCTAGGGTTCCCCCCAGCGGGTCATCCTTGTACACCAAAATGCCCCAAAGGTATCCTATAATCCCTTTGGTCAAACCAAAAGCTCCAAGGGTTCCCACAATCCTTGGTCACACACAAAAAGCCCCAAAAGGTATCCATATATATCCTTTGGTCAAACCAAAAGCTCCAAGGGTTCTCCCCACCACTTGGTCAACCAAAACATGCCCCAAAGGTATCTATAATCCCTTTGGTCAACAAACCTCCAAGGATTCCACAAATCACTTGGTCCCCCCTCGGTTAAACCCCACACAACAATATTCAAAAAAACAAAGATAATCAAAAATAACAAAAAAATTGCATCTCACTTTCATGCATAATCTTAAAAATCAAAACACAAAAAAATAATTGCATTAGGCATCGCATACATACATTGCATATTTGCTGGTCATACATGTCAAACGCACCATAGACTATAATTACTCGGCAATTCCATCATTTTCCACATTTGTCCACTTTGTAAATGATCCAACAAGAATAACGCCATTCACATTTTTGCCATATCATAGTCAGTTGTCTTCTAATGTCTTTAGGGTTTTCGTCATTCAGCTGTCTTTAGATTTCTAGCCAAATATTGTACAAAGTCAGACCGATTTTTACAAGGTAGAGTTTTACTTGGATCACGCCTTGTTACATAGCATCCCAACACAAGCTTAAAACACATAAAAATTCCCAAGTTGTGTGAACGAAAGATGAAACCTGCAAAGTGGTCCAGGATACCATACAGTGAAAATGTTATCTCGCTCATCCCCCTATGCGAATGACCCCAAGAATGCTGAGAGTTGGCAAAAGGACAAGCATCTTCCCTACCCAATTCCCCAAAATAAACAGTGGTTTTTACCACTATCAAAAATCCCAAATTCTCAAAAAGTTGCAAACATCAAAAAACTGCAAAAGTCAAAGTACAAACTCCAAAGTTTGACATCAAAACCCTCAAAGTGCACACATCAAAAAGCACAAGAAATAGTGATCCCCATCACTCAAAATTCAAATCCCTTGCTCAAAAAAAACAAAAATAAACAGTGATTTTTATCACTATATATGAGAGCAAGTATCCCAATAAAATTGAAGAAAAGAAGGGAGTCGAACTTGAATCCCTGGAACTCTCAACATTCGAAAGGTCATGAGGTGATCCTCAGTCCCGGTTTGGTGGATAGCCTGCTGGCACTGGTGGCAAACCTCCCGCATGATGATATATCTGTCACATTAGCCATTGGGCATATGTACAGATCAATGTTTGCATGTGGATGAGCTAGCTTATGGTATCCTAGATTGCACCATAGATTAATCTTACTAAATACAACAAAGGAGTTAGTGGAGCTAATTAGGTGATCCTCGATACAGGTTTGGTTGACAGCCTATCCAGCACTCGGCGGTATCCTTACGAATACCACATAAACGAACTCAATCGCACACACAGGGATGTGAAATAACTTGGTCAAACTCAAGTCTGATTCGTACCTTGTTCAAAAGTCTTGTAAGATAATGTACAGTCTTGACTAGTTAGTTAAAGCATCTGAGTCTCAAAAAACCTTAACTACATTCTAAAACAATTGTTGTACATTTCATTACTTACATCACCATCAAAAAATACAAAACAAAAATTACAAATGCAAAGTTATTTCATAAAGCAATCACATAGTACAGAAAGCCAGTAAATCCTGTACAGTCTATGGTGCCACCACCTGTATACCAACAAATCATTCCATCCATTCCATATGCATACATCTATATCATATAGTTAAAATCATCCGCAATCATAATAGCATATGCATACATCAACATAAATAAATGTGCATAAAGAACAATAAACCATGACAAGTATATAATCAAAAAAAAAAGAGTCATGTATATATATCAAGTCAAAATGCCCTCAGGCTACAATAAGAAGGTCCTCTGACCTCACAAAAAAACCAAAAACTCAAAATCCCCAAAGCCTAGGGAGTCGGCCACCATGATCACGCAGGATCGGTGCGACTGGAACTACCCCTAGTAGTATGGGTCCTATGGGACCTCTCAGGGCGGCTTGCCGACCCTCGCACCCTGCCCACCAACGCTACCCTCATCTAGCCGCCTACGATGAGAGGATGCAGACTGCTTAGTCTCACTACCTCTCGTACAACATGACGAACCACCTCCATCAAGCACAAGCAACTGTCCACCGAGGCGGACAACCTCTATCTCTAACTCTACCCGATACCGACCCCACTCCACATCTCGTCGGTGATACACAACCAATGCGTTATCTCGTTATGCCAACTGAGTCCGTAGGAGATCCCTCTCCTACAAAATATCTTTATGCTCCTCCTCTCATCTCCATAAGAGACCCTCCAATCATGCTATCTCAGCATGAAACCCAACCTCCACATCCCCTGAGACAGCTTGAGGCATGGGCACCTCCGGGATGGCCTGCTGCTCTGGCACCCACTACTCTAGGACATCCTGTACATCCGGTTGCTCTGGAACCCCCAAATCATCTCCATCACCAATGAATTCATCGACCTCCACCATGTCCACATCATCAAGCGGAGCCCCCCAACCCTCCATCGATGCCTCTGCACCCCCACCTCCTATTGTTGCAGTATCCATGCCTCCTAGAGGCCCCTCACCCCGCCATCGCCGCATAATCCACCATCGGTCATACTCTGTAGTCACCCCGACATTGTCCACATTGGGTACATCAATAACTACATCAGACTCCTCACCCAATGGCTCAATGATAGGCCAGACTAGAGTCCTCTCATCACCACGATGTCGATAGATCAAGGGATCACTAAGAAATCCCTGGTGCACCCCAAACTATCGCATCACCCGGACATATGGGAAGTACTCCTGCTCTGTCCCATGTCGCCCAATCAACCATCTACCCCTGCGCACATGTCGAAGCCACTCGCCAGCCTCAGGCCAGGTTGGAAAGTCTCGATATGGCCGCTAGAACACCTGCCCTAGAGCTAGACGAGAGAAGGCATCAGTATAGTGACTTACGTCACCTGCCCACCATCGACTCTACCCATGCTCCTCTGACCTCTGCCATAAAGTGGCATAACCAATCTCTCGATCCACCATCTCACCTCGAGTGGTCCAAGGCAAACCCTGCGACCGCTCCACAGCTATGTGCTGCCACCCCCAACACTGCAAGAGATAGCTGCACCCGATCCCCTTTCGCCTCCGACAACGGACCTCGTACAACTCATCATACAACTACGCAAATAACGTCTGACCCCATCTCATAATAAGTGGAGCTGATGTAGGACACTCCACCAATCTAAACACCAACTCAAGTAGGTTCCAAGGGAACCTCACACCTGAGGAGTCAAGAAGCAGCATATTGGAGATGAGGGTCATGATCAAAGCATGCCTCACCCCTAATACGCCCTTCTCCAACCACCACCGCACCAGAATACCGCCTATCTGGCAGTCAGCCTCTGCCCTCTCCATAGCCCTATCCACCCCCTCTCTACCGTCGGACCAAAACATCATGTCAATACCATCGTCCACTGGTCACGATGGGTCATCCGAATAGGCAGTCCATCTATCGAAATCCATAGAATTCGATACACGTCCTCCAGAGTAACAGTCATCTCCCCTGTTGGGAGATGAAAAGTGTTGGTGTGGGGATCCCATAGATTGATCAGGGTAGTCAAATATGCCTGATCCCCCACCACAGGCTCCAGACGCATCACCTGCTTGAGCCCAAGGGCATCAAGCCACTCCCAATCCACAACTGTCAAAGCATCCCGAGCATCAGAGAAAATAGTCGACTGGCGGTACCGACTCTTCACAACCTAAAAAAAACAATAAAACAAAAAATATTAAGTACATACTTAATATAAACAAAAACATTAAAAAACAAATGTACAATGAAAGTACAAAAACATTAAAAACTATACAATCAAACAAAAACAAAAAAAAAATCATCACTAGGGTTTCAACCTTAATGTGAACAAAAAACAAAACACAAAAAATAATATTAGGGTTTCAACTTTAATTAGCAAAAAGAAAAACAAAATAACAAGCAGAGAGAAGGAACATCATACCGGTCTCACCTCGGCTCCTCCACTCGAAGATCCAGTTCTCGCACTCATGATGTCCACGAAATTTGAACGCTCCGCTACGCAAACTCGCACTCCTCCTCCTCACTGCTCCAAATCGCCAGAAAAAAATATTGCAAATGAGCCCAAAACCTAGTTTTGGTCCTTATATAGGCTCTTAGGCCTATAATCGTTCCACCCTGGGATGAGCGCTCTAGTTAGCGCTCGTCCCACCCTGGGACGATTACAAAATTGGTATTCGTCCCACCCTAGGACGATTACAGAGCAAGAAATAAAGCAACAAAAAATGCATCCAAAAAATGCACCAAAAATAACAATAAATCTACCGAACAAAGGTGCCTTTGCACCTGACATTCATGGCATGAAAAACTAACGTCGGGGTCACAAATACTCACTATCCTACTCCCTAAGAAGGCTAGCATAGCTAGACCACTCCACGGGAAGGAGGATTTTTGATAATTTCTACCCCAATAGGCATCACAAAAAGGGTCAAAACCCACCAAAAATAGGTCCGATTGTTGGAAAACTGCAATAAGCGTTCAATAAAAACAATTGAAGGCACCCTTACAAACGTCATCTTGGGTCAAGCGACTCATCACTTTTCTCATTTTTGGTCATTCCCTCATCGATTCGTCACTTGAGGGGGTAGTCACACTTAGTCACCAATCAACAAATACACACCCAATCAAGGAAATGGCATGCATTCAAAGAATCATTGACAAAGACAATCACGCTCCTGCTTGGGGCAGCAAACAAGCAATAATCACAAGCTAAACAAACACTTGGCATTCTGGAAGCATGAAGAAAAGGTTCCTCGGACAAAAGGTTGTGCCCTTTGCCTATTCATGACTGAACAATGTCCAAGATCAAGTACACCTCACTAAAAAGGTTACACTTGAGTTAAGCTCCTTAGCTCGTCAGAAGCAAGGATTCAAGAATGCATGCCCTTTCCATACTTGGGGCATCAAAATTTGGTTAGGTTACTGAGAAACCCTAATAATTAAGTGCTTTGGTCATCTATTTTTGTCTAGCATTGTGCCACGCACAACGCATCCCAAAAAGGGGCATCTATAGACACCAAAACAACACCAATCCGATTATGTGACTACAAGCACTGATCGAATTGGCATACATACCCCCTAGGGCAGCCTCCAGAGGTTAAACAGTGGTCCTAACCACTCCCAAATCAGTTTTGGAAGGTCAGAGGTCAATTTGACACCTTTTAAGCACTTTGCTCCCTATTCGTCCCACCCTGGGACGATTAGAATCCTATTCGCCCCACCCCGGGACGATTAGCAGCAATCGCTCCAGGGTGGGACGATTAGCAGGTTTGACTAGAAAAAAGTCAAACCTTGACAAATGGCAGCCCAGATCCACCACCCAAATCCACCTTCAAGGCATGGGAGTGCGAGGGAGCATTTCAAATCAGAGAGGCAGTCATGGAGGCCTCAATCAAGGAGGCCCTAATCAGGGAGGAATCTTCTCTCCCCCAAAAGGCATGATGAGCCAAGTGGCGCCCTCGCATGCGCATTCAAAGGAGACCCTTAGGTCTATAAAAAGGTGAGCCTCCTCACCCCAAAAGGAGAATAGAGCTGGAGCATTTGGAGCAACGGAGTGCTGCCAAATTATATCCCCATTCCTCTTTGTGCTTCCTACATCCCTAATTTCTCTTTTGGAAGAGAGGTTATCGGGTGAACACTAGGAACGCAATCTAGACCCAAAACCCAAGCAATCGGCCACAATCCCACACCAAACTCGTTGACACAACCCCCTAGGAGGTTTTGGACCCATCCCACTTGGATTGGTGCCAAAACCAAGCCCCAAACGGTGGGCGTCCTGCCCCCGGTGCCCCCGAACTGTTGTAGTCCTAATCGCCCCACCCCGGAGTGATTAGAAATATGTGCATGATTTCTTTACTATTATTTTTGCATTATGTTGTATCTGATGTACTTATGCTTCTATCCAAGTTTCATTGCTTTCTGACATGATTTGACCTTGTTTTTATCATTTTATGCGTTTACTAACCTACAGGGAGCGCCTTCGGATACAGGACAATCTGGGCAGAATCTGCCAAATCTGACCTTCTGGGTCATCTCAAAATGCCCCTTTTAGTCTAACCCCAAGTTTGCAGGAGTTTTGGAGGCCTCTGGATAGGACATTTGCAAGGTCACTTTTGCACATTTTGTGATAGTCCCCAACGTCCCACCCCGGAGCGATTAGAAATCTGTGCATGATTTCCTGACTGTTCTTTTTGCAATGTGTCCCTGATGATGTCTCCATGCCTCTGTCAAATTTTGAATTCATTATGACATGTTTTGACCATCGTTTCATTATTTTATATATTCACTAGCCGGAGGCCTTGGGGATTGCATGTTTTCCTATATCCGCATATGCTATTAACTATTTGCTATTTTTCTGTGCATAGGATCTCACCGCCAGGAACACCAGAGGGGCAGCAAGGAATGACGAACACATGGACACAAGCGGCGACAACTTTTGGCCCGCCCATTTCGAATGTGGGCATGCGGAAGACATTGGAAGCGTACCATCCATTGATGTAACGAATTGTATCAAACGTTCTGAGCCCTAGAGGGGGGGACGTATTGTAACCGGATTAAAAGAAACATTAATAAAAGAGGCCCCACTTTGTTTTTCTTACATCTTGTTTATACATCATTTCCTTCATGCATTGCTCTTCGCATTTCGTAGGACTTAGCATCTATATCCATTTTTGTTTGCATCACATCGGTACGTTGTCCTTCTGCATTTTTCTTTCAGGATTTATCCTTATTAAAAGGTAAAAGAGCCAAATGAACTTGTTCTAGAGTAATAGGCTCCATAATTTTCCTATTGTCTGGTTATAACTGAAGGGACATCTTGAAGAAGTTTATCATTAAGAAATTTAGTCTCCTCTAATCCTAGAATATTTTGATAAAAATACTTTACCTCTTTTCTAATTTCACTTTGATATTCAATCCAAATCCTTTCTATTGATTTAATTCTACTAATTTTGGATGTTGATATTTGTACTATATTCATCCTATGAAAAACTTTGTATTTTTATCTCCTTCTTTTAACCAGATATGTCTTGATTTTAATCTCCAAAATTTCTCTTCCTTACTCAAAATATTATGATATTCACTAAGAAACTCCCTTTCCTTTGAGCTTGGATTATTATGATCACCTTTTTGAAATTTTGAAAGTTTATCTTTTAGTTCTTTATTCTCAAAAATATTTCAAAAGTGTTCTTGTTCCATTATTTTAATGTAGATGTCATATATTTAATTTGATTTGGAAGAGCATACAACCCACCATTACCTAAATAATTCCACATTTGAGCTATCATATCAACAAATTTAGGGTGGTCTTCCCACATCTACTCATATCTAAAATATGATCTTTTTTTGAATTCACTTACCATCATTTTAACTCTTATTGGTCAGTCATCTGAACCAATCCTTATTAAGGTATTAATTTTAGCACAAGTTCCTTCATCTAGCCAATGATTAGAGAGTATGCATCTATCTAATTTTTTACTATTAGGTTTTGGTCTCTCTTGTTTTTGGTCGAAGTATAGTTGTCTTATTCAAACTCAACATCCCATAGATTATTATTTTGAATAAAAGTTGAGAAATATTTCATAATTTGGGTTGATTTCCTAATTCCTCCAAATTTTTCATCCAACTTGGTTATGGCATTAAAATCTCCTATGACCATGATTCGGATTTATTGGTCTTTACTTATCATAAAGGCTTCAATCCCACTCCAAAATTCTAATCTACCTGATTGAGTTGTAGATCCATAGACATTGATAAGGATGAAATGATAATATACAAAGTAGAAAGTAACTAAAGAGGCTATCCAATGCCTAGTTTTATGAATAGTTACACAGGAGGTTCTAGAAGGATTCCAACAAGTTAGGATCTCCAAATTGCTCCTTTAGAATCCATAACATCTCATTCACATCTTACCCATATTGATTTCATAGTTTTTGAAACTTCTTTTTTTTGTCATTTTAGTTTCCTGGATACAAAGAATATCATGCTTATTACTTAAACATATATCCCTAATACACATCTGCTTTGAGGGGGCATTAACACCCATTAAATTCCATGAGATGATAATCATGTCTCATTAGGAGCTTTTGGTCCCATCTATGTATTACCAATATCATTTTATTTTTTGGTTAAGAGAAGTTCAACCAACTTTGTGTTCCTTTCTCTATGTTTGCTCTTGCTTCCTTGGATATTGCTTGATAATTTAAGGGTTTTCCTCTTTTTACCTTGTCTATATCATGAGTAGGTCTTATTATTCTATTTCTCAATATTCTTTCACAATTTGTTTCATCATATTTTTCCTCTCTTGGCTCTATTACAAAAGATTTTGACTTGTCCTACTCATTCTTTGGTATTTCCTTATTAATGTAAGAGGTGTTAACTTCTAAAACTACATTTTCTTTACCAAATTTTTTCTCCTAAATGGTGCATGGTACTTCAAGAGAGTCTTCAAAATTTAATGAGATACAGTTCTTAGATTCATCAAGAATGTTCTTCCTTAAATTATGATCATACTAAATATGGTTCCTTGTTAATATGTTGAAACTTTTGTACTGTGTCCTCTAAGTTTTGATATACTTTTTCTTCATAGGCTAAAGCCTCAAAATAGTTGGTATTTATTCCAATATCCTTCCTTAATGGTCTCCATTTTTTTTTCATTTTTTTAGATCTATTTTTTGGAAGTTGAAAACCATCTTCATCCATAACCGTTTGTAAGTTTCTCTTGTAATTTTATACATATGATTTTTTTGGGCTCTTCTTAGGGCATGATATCTCAATATGCCCCACCTCATGACATGTTCTACATCTAAAAGATACGTTTTCATAATCTATGGTTTGGATCCACATCTTATACCCATACTTAAGAATGATTGATTTTGGTAAAGATTTACTTATATTAATCATGACCAATATCTGAGCATAAAATCCAATAATCCATCTTTCTTTGTATCTAAAATCTTAAGGAATTCTCCTAAAGTGTTGCCTATTGCCTTGAAGGTATCTATTTTATAAAATTCAATGGGTAACCCAAACATCCTAACCTAGATTGGTACTAGGGATAGATTTACATTTTCAGGTGAAAAACCTTCACACCAAAGGGTAAGAAAGAGTTATGCTCTTCCCATAACCAATGACTCCCTTTTAGGATTTTTCTCTTTCTACTATAGAACAAAAAAATTCTAGGAAAAAACCTTTGGGAATAAATGATAGAATCACTCCTTGAGACTTTCAACTCCCATCAATCTATTTTCTCAATGCTAGAGCCCTTGGCCAATACCCATTAAATTTACCAAAAATTGCCCTATCTTAAAGCAATGAGGATCTCTCTAAGGTGCGCTCACTAACCTCTACCACTAGAAATGATTCTAAGAATTTAACTATAAATCGATCCTGAAAAAGAAACTAAAACTTAAAATCTATTAAAATTTATCTAAATGTTTTATAGTAAATATAATTTTTGATAAAAAATTTATAATAATTTGCATGCAAAATTTCTAAGATAAAGAAAGGGAAAAAATTAGCTAAAAAACTCTACGTCTAGATAGAATTTCTTACCTCACTAAAGTCCTAGTCCTTCATTGCTCTTCCTGTTGGACATTTTGAGTCCCTAAGCTAAAATGTTGTCATTGATGTCAAAAGAGCATTTAATGTCAAAAGGATCTATGAAGGGTTTTTGTGAAAACCAAGGCAAGAAAATAAAAGGTTTTAGTTAAAACCATGGACAGCAGATTTGATCTGGATTTTTCTTAAAACCCAAGTTGGGCTTTCGTTTCATCGAAAAATGTGCCCCGGTGATGGAGTTATTTGAGTTTTAATATTTGGTTTAAATTTTAATTATTTAAAATTTAAATGTAAAGTTTCCCGTCGAAGTCATCAAGCAAACATAAATTCATATTTGTGTCGACGTCTTTGAAGTGTTTTAAACACTATATAAAGGGGTGGCAAATAAATCAAAGTTTTATCCTTGCTCTTGTGATAAATGTTTGGCATTCGAATAAGTCTATGAGCTTGTGCAAATTTTGAGAAGAGAAGCAACAAAGAAAATGACAACGCTTGGAAAGTCAAAATGTGGTGGGAAGCATGGCGCATTGGAAAATCATTTTGGCTAAGGGACAAGGCAACACAAACACCAGGGATCGAATCCCTTGGATGGTGTTTCGAAAGGCGTGTGGAAAGCGCTTTGGCGCTTTGTCTTTTACGGAAGGTGGAGGAAGGTTTAAGGCACTTTGGGCCTTTGCCTTTCCAACAAGCGCCTAGCTCATGTGGAATCTTAGCCGCGGCTAAGACGCTCGTGGTGTGGCAAGTCGGGGGTTCGAATCCCCTTGAGGAGGTAATTATGTTTTGCATTTAAATAATTTTTATTAGCCCTAAAGTTTGGAGTTATAAGGTAGTTAATGGAAATTAAAGTTTGTTATTAGGGCTATGATTATTATTGCAAAGCATAATTGGTTTATGATTTATTTTATGGTTATGGAGAATTAATTTTAGGAGAAATAAGGAGTTGTTTTTTAAAAGCAATTTTGAGAGGTTTATTATTTTTTATAAGGGTTTTAATAAAAGGGACTTTGGTGGATGTGTTTATTAACTTGGAGTAAAAAAGGTGTAATTTGAGTAATGCTTTATTTTGTGATTATTTGAAGTCCATTAACCCTTGTTTATATTGGAAAGGAAAGTTGTGTTTAAGTGTGGCAGATTTTGTGGACAACTTATTGGCATCAAAAAGGTATGGGCACATTCTCCTATTGATTTTTTATGGTGGTTGATTTCTAAAATATCATTGGAGAGAAAAGGATTGATTGTGGTTCCCTTTGAGAATATGATTGGTTGAATGCTTCAAGTTTTTCTGGTTTGTGAGTTGTATTTAAACCTTTTTTTATTAGCATTGTTGTTGAAGCCCATTGATGATGAAATGAACTTGAACTTGAGTTAGAAAATAACATGAGTATCATTGCTATGTGAGACTTGTGCTTGAGCATTGTTGGAAACATTTTGAGTTGGTTAATACATGCTTGGACTAGGGTTTGTGAGAAAGGATTGTTCCTTGAGGTGATTGGTTGAGTTGAGTTGATTAAGCCTAGTCAAGTGGATGCATGTGGTTGTTCAAGTTCCTAGAAACAAACTATTCAATATTCTGATTTGAGTTGAGATTGAGGTTGATTTGAGTTGAGATTGATATCTGAGTATAGAACATATAGAGTCTCTAACAATTCTCTTTATGCTTCTATTGAGTTGAGATTAGGATTTGAGTATAGAACATATAGAGTCTCTAACAATTCTCTTTATGCTTCTATGAGATTGATTTGAGATATTGATTGTACATTGAGCTTAGAACATATTGTCTCTAATAATTCTCTTTATGATTCTATGTGATTGAGACAAGTATTTGAGAAGACTTGTGGACTATTTTGAGTTAAGCTTTTATGAAAGCTTGCTATGCAGATTTGAGCAAGTCTTATAGAGGACTTATTAAGCAGATTTGAGCAATTCCTATAGAGGACTTATTGAGCAGATTTAAGCAAGTCCTAAAGAGGATTTTTTGAGCATATTTGGACAAGTTCTGTGTGAACTTGTTGAGCATATTTGGACAAGTTCTATGTGAACTTGTTGAGCAAATTTGGACAAGTTCTATGTGAACTTGTTGAGCATATTTGGACAAGTTTTATGTGAACTTGTTGAGTAGATTTGGACAGGTTTTGTGTGAACCTATTGAGTAGATTTGGACAGGTTTTGTGTGAACCTGTTGAGAAGATTTGGACAAGTTCTGTGTGAACTTGTTGAGCAGATTTGGACAGGTTTTGTGTGAACTTGTTGAGCATATTTGGACAGGTTTTGTGTGAACCTGCTGAGAATATTTGAGCAGGTTCTAAGTGAACCTATTGATCAAAATTGTACTAGACTGATTGTACAGTGTTTAGTGCAAGAGATTGAGCAGAACTATGCTAGATTGACTGAACTATATTTGGTACAGTATTGAGATAGAGCTTTGGAGGTGATAGAGTATAGAGGACAAAGTCTTAGTGGATAGAGATCCAACAACTAGGACAATTGAAGATAAATTTAAGTGAGGAGTCTTCAAGTGGAGAGAGATCCACAAGTCAGTGTAGTAGAGAGACAGAGTCTTCTAGAAGATCACTAGCCAGAGCAGAAGGGAAAAGAGTTCTCATGTGGAAGAGATCCACAAACTTGATATTTAGGGTATCAACATCTCCTTTGGATCGAGGTCCATAAACATTATAATTTGGAAAATATTCCCAAGATATTATTTGAGAAATATTTAGAAAAAATATTTTCTCTATGGACGTAGCCCAAATTGGGCAAATCATGTTAAATATGTGTCTCTATTGTGTGTGGAGTTTTGTGCATTAATTTGATTACTGCTATTGATACTGCTATCTATACACTGCATAATATTGATTTGAGAAGAAAAGTAAAAAGTGGTCTTATTTTGGTCACCCCCCCTCTCAGTATAATCTTGTGTTCTTTAATTGGTATCAAAGTCGGTTCCTTCAGAAGATTTTGATAGCTTGAAGGAAAAGTGGTCTAAGAACATAATGGATCACAAAGATCAAAAGGATGGGTCCTTCAATAATGTAGTACCAGTCTTTGATGGAAGTTACTTCTTGTATTGGTCTATGCTGATGATATTTACCTGATGGCACTTGGAAATGAAGTTTGGGATGCAGTGGAACTTGGATATAATTCTACAGTCAATCCTCCAATAGATAAGGAAGGTAAGCTTCTAATGCATGCAAATTCAAGAGCTTTGAATGCAATTATAAAAATATTGGGTAGATCAGAATCTATGAAGGTTATGGATTGTAAAATAGAAAAATATATGTGGTATCTACTACCTGATATATATGAGGGTGATAAAGGTGTCAGGAAAGCTAAGATCATAAATCTCAAAGGAGAATTTGAGAACTTAATAATGAGAGATGATGAAAATATTCATGATTATCTTAGTAATATTGATGAACTTGTACATGAGATGAGAGGTCTTGGAATGAAGGTTGATGAATCAGATGCTTGTGATAAGATTTTGAGAACTCTTCCAAAAAGGTATAGTGAAAAGGTTTCTTCTATAGAAACATCAATTGATAGTGATTCTTTGACAAGGAATTCTTTGTTTGGTATGCTTACTACTTTTGAGATAAGAATAAAAGATCCTATTCCTTCAAAATAAGTTGCTTTCAAAGTGGACAAAAATAAAAGTGGAAAGAAAATAGAATCAAGCAGTGAGTCATCTAGTGATGAAGAAGCTAACTATAGTAGAAGAGATAAAGGGTTCAAAATACCAATAGATATGAGATCAGTTAAGTGCTTTAATTGTGGCAAGTTTGGAAATTTTGCAACAAAGTGCAAAGAGCCAAAGTACAACAGTGATGAAGAAAAATAGGATCACAAGTACAGGGAATCAGAAAGACACAAGTACCAAAATAAAGGCAAAGATGGAAAAAACAAACAAGGAAAGAAGTTTTTCCAAAGGCAAAAAAAAAAGCTATTATGCGGATAATGAAAGTAAGTACTCATTTGATAGTGATGGTAGTTTTTTAGACAATGATAGAGATGAAGTCTTGTTCATGATTGAATACAAGGATCAAACTAAGAAAAAGACTCCAGTTATTCTTAAGTGTTTTAGATGTGGTAAATTTGGACATCTTGAAGATGATTGTACAAGAGATGGTTTTAGTTTCAGTGATGATGATTTTGAAGATGCACTTGATAGATCAAATGAGAATCTTCTAATGGCTTTAGAAGATGAAGAATTGAGTGATCCTATAGAAAGCAAGTCAAAAGAAAGAAATGATATGGACAAAGGCAAACAAATAGAGGACTACTCAATAGATAATGGTTATGATCTCAAGGGAGAACTTATCCATGCCCTTGACACAGTAAATATGGTAAGAAAGCAACACTCTAAGCTTGAAAGTCAGTTTCAAGAATGTGATGAAGAAATATTATTGCTCATAGAGGACTTCGAAAAGTCAAAGGCTAAGGTAAGTAAGTTCAAGGATAAGTTAGAAGCAAATATTTTAGAATGTGATAAGTCGGAACAAGAAGTGGCTACTCTAAAGAAATATTTACAAGACTCCAATATCAAGATGAAGAGTTTCACAAATAGCTCTAAGAACTTGGATAAGTTCATTTTTGGACAATAGAGAACATCATGTTCAACAGGTCTTGGTTTTGGAAAGAAACAAGAAAAAGCAAAGTCTACTTCAAGTCTTCAAAAAGAAACAACATTAGAAGAAGATACTTCAAAAGAGGGATTCTTAGATGCAAGTAAAAGTGAAACTTCTAAGGATGAGTCAGATTATTGCAGTGAGTCCAACAGGGACAATGGGCAAAGAATATATAGATGGAACAACAATCAGAACATGAGACCAATGAGGTCTAGGAAAGGAAGCTTCAATGGGAGATGCTTCTCATGTCAAAGTTTTGGGCATATGGATTCACAGTGTAGATCACATGAAAGATAGGTATATGGAAGAGAACAACTTTTCCAAGGATATTGCTATTCATGTAATGAGTTTGGTCACAAGGCAATGAATTGCAGAATTCATGACAGAAGAGGATATGGCTTCACTAGGAGAAATCCTAAGACTGTTGCACATCCAAGGAATAATAACATTAAGTGTTATAAGTGCAATAATGATGGTCACATAGAAATATGGTGTAGAGCAAATATTCCAAAAATAGACATGAACAGGAACAAGAACAAGAATAGGAACAGGAACAGGAATATGAAAAAGAACATAAACATGAACATGAACATGAACAGAAACAAGAATATGAACAGGAAAAAAGATTCATAAAAGAAAAGAGACTCAGAAAAGAATGAGAACAAGAACAGGAATAGGAACAGGGATGATGACTTGGAAAGAAACAATGAGAGGATTCAACAAAAAGGAAGAGGAAAAGATAAAGGCAGAGAACAGTGCTTTCGGGAAGTAGAAATACTCCCACCCTAGAATTAACCACCTCATGTGGATGTGGGGGAGGGGCTAAGCTAAGAGGCTTAATTCTTAGCCCCGATCCCCAAAGGTGACCCTTTGCCATTGATGTCAAAGGGGGAGATATTTATGTATTATGGGGAGAGTTTTTGGATATGAGGAGAGATTTGATATCTAAGAGAGCATTAAGCCAGGGGGAGCAAAGTAACAGGGGGAGCAGAAAAGAATACCAGAATTTAGTAAAAGGATTTGGGTTACCATAAATGAAAAAGGGGAACATTGTTGGACATTTTGAGTCCCTAAGATAAAATGTTGTCATTGATGTCAAAAGAACATTTAATGTCAAAAGGATCTATGAAGGGTTTTTGTGAAAACCAAGGCAGGAAAAATAAAAAAATTTAGTTAAAACCATGGACAACAAATTTGATCTGGATTTTTCTTAAAACCCAAGTTGGGCTTTCATTTCATCGAAAAATGTGCCCCGATGATGGAGTTATTTGAGTTTTAATATTTGGTTTAAATTTTAATTATTTAAAATTTAAATTCAAATTTAAATTTAAATGTAAAGTTTCCCATTGACGTCATCAAACAAACATAAATTCATATTTCCGTCGACGTCTTCGAAGTGTTTTAAACACTATATAAAGAGGTGGTAAATAAATCAAATTTTTATCCTTGCTCTTATGATAAATTTTTGGCATTCGAATAAGTCTATGAGCTCGTGCAAATTTTGAGAAGAGAAGTAGCAAAGAAAACGATAGCGCTTGGAAATTCAAAATGTGGTGGGAAGCGTGGTGCATTGGCAAATCATTTTGGCTAAGGGACAAGGCAACGCAAACACCAAGGATCGAATCCCTTGGACGACGTTTCGGAAGGCGTGTGGAAAGCGCTTTGGTGCTTTGTCTTTTGCGGAAGGTGGAGGAAGGTTTAAGGCACTTTGGGCCTTTGCCTTTCCAATGAGTGCCTAGCTCGTGTGGAATCTTAGTCGCGGCTAAGACACTCAAGGTGTGGCAAGTCGAGGGTTCGAATCCCCTTGAGGAGGTAATTCTTTTTTGCATTTAAATCATTTTTATTAGCCCTAAAGTTTGGAGTTATAAGGTAGTTAATGGAAATTAAATTTTGTTATTAGGGTTGTGATTATTATTGCAAAGCATAATTGGTTTATGATTTATTTGATGGTTATGAAGAATTAATTTTAGGAGAAATAAGGAGTTGTTTTTTAAAAGCAATTTTGAGAGGTTTATTATTTTTTATAAGGGTTTTAATAAAAGGGACTTTGGTGGATGTGTTTGTTAACTTGGATTTAAAAGGGTGTAATTTGAGTAATGCTTTATTTTGTGATTATTTGAAGTCCATTAACCCTTGTTTAGATTGGAAAGGAAAGTTGTGTTTAAGTGTGGCAGATTTTGTGGATAACTTATTGGCATCAAAAAGGTATGGGCACATTCTCCTATTGATTGTTTATGGTGGTTGATTTCTAAAATATCATTGGAGAGAAAATGATTGATTGTGGTTTCCTTTGAGAAAATGATTGGTTGAATGCTTCAAGGTTTTCTGGTTTGTGAGTTGTATTTAAACCTTGTTTTATTAGCATTGTTGTTGAATCCCATTTATGATGAAATGAACTTGAACTTGAGTTAGAAAATAACATGATTATCATTGCTATGTAAGACTTGTGTTTGAGCATTGTTGGAAACATTTTGAGTTGGTTAATACATGCTTGGACTAGGGTTTGTGAGAAAGGATTGTTCCTTGAGGTGATTTGTTGAGTTGAGTTGATTAAGCCTAGTCAAGTGGATGCATGTGGTTGTTCAAGTTCCTAGAAACAAACTATTCAATATTCTGATTTGAGTTGAGATTGATTTGAGTTGAGATTGAGGTTGATTTGAGTTGAGATTGAGATCTGGGTATAGAACATATAAAGTCTCTAACAATTCTCGTGATGCTTCTATTGAGTTGAGATTGGGATTTGAGTATAGAACATATAGAGTCTCTAAAAATTCTCTTTATGCTTCTATGAGATTGATTTGAGATATTGATTGTACATTGAGATTAGAACATATTGAGTCTCTAACAATTCTCTTTATGATTTTATGTGTTTGAGACAAGTCTTTGATAAGACTTGTGGATTGTTTTGAGTTAAGCTTTTGTGAGAGCTTGCTATGCAGATTTGAGCAAGTATTATAGAGGACTTATTGAGCAGATTTGAGCAAGTCCTAGAGAGGACTTATTGAGCAGATTTGAGCAAGTCCTAGAGAGGATTTGTTGAGCAGATTTGGACAAGTTCTGTGTGAACTTGTTGAGCAGATTTGGACAAGTTCTATGTGAACTTGTTGAGCATATTTGGACAGGTTTTGTGTGAACCTATTGAGAAAATTTGGACAGGTTTTGTGTGAACCTATTGAGAAATCTGGACAGGTTTTATGTGAACCTGTTGAGCAGATTTAGAAAAAGTTTTGTGTGAACTTGTTGAGCATATTTGGACAGGTTTTGTGTGAACCTATTGAGCAGATTTGGACAAGTTTTGTGTGAACCTATTGAGAAGATTTGGACAGGTTTTTTATGAACCTATGGAGCAGATTTGTACAGGTTTTGTGTGAACCTGTTGAGCAGATTTGAGCAGGTTCTAAGTGAACCTATTGAGCAGAATTATACTAGACCGACTGTACTGTGTTTAGTGCAAGAGATTGAGCAGAACTATGCTAGACTAACTAAATTGTGTTTGGTACAGTATTGATACAGAGCTTTAGAGGTGACAGAGTATAAAGGATAGGGTCTCAATGGATAGAGATCCAACAACCAGGAAAATTAAAGACAGATCTGAGTGAGGAGTCTTCAAGTGGAGAGAGATCCACAAGTCAGTGTGGTAGAGAGACAAAGTCTTCTAGAAGATCACTAGCCAGAGCAGAAAGGGAAAGAGTTCTCCTATGGAAGAGATCCATGAAATTGAGATTTAGGATATCAACATCTCCTTTGGACCGAGGTCCATAAACATTGTAATTTGGGAAATATTCCCAAGATATTATTTGAGAAATATTTAGAAGAAATATTTTCTCTGTGGAGGTAGCCCACATTGGGTGAACCACATTAAATCTATGTCTCTATTGTGTGTGGAGTTTTGTGCATTTCTTTGATTATTGCTATTGATATTGTTATCTATACACTGCATAATATTAATTTGAGAAGAAAAGTAAAAAGTGGTCTTATACTGTTCACCCCCCTCTCAGTATAAGCTTATGTTCTTCACTTCCCGTCATCCAAATCCTAGTTGACAAATATTTAGAATTTTGTTTTTCATGACTTGAAAACCTATCACTGGCCTTGTTTTGAATGGTTGACTTCAAAAGGTCATATATCCCTCAATTTTGCTTGGATTCTTTCACATGACAACTCATTTTAAAGATATTCAAATTCTACACAAGTTGGTCCAAGAATCAACTTTATCAGATAACCCTTCGTGAAGATATGGCTCCTACAAGATGAGACGTTTAAACAAAAAACCCTAATCCTTTGTAAAGCTCTAGGCAAGACAAGTATCTCATGATTGTATATTACTCCCTACTTCTAAACTTGACACATCATTCAAAACTCTTCACTTCCTAACTAGACACTTCACACTTAATTATATGACACATGCTCACACCTACTAACTTGACACATACTATATACATAAATATTAAACACACACTTTAATCTAAATATTTACAATGGAACCAAATAATGTAATCTCGAATAAGTAAGTGTGAGTTGTGCGAGTGGAGTGTCAAGTTTAGAAGTGAGGAGTTATGAGCAATCATGAGAGATTTTATCTTTATGTAAATATGTGAAATTTATTATGTAAGAGGGAAATATGAAAATTTGGATCTCATGTGAGTTTGAGGAGAGCAAAGGTCAAGAGTCATGTGCATATGAAGAGTCTCATGTATGTATATATTGAAGACAAAGCACTGTAATATGTATTGAAGAAGAATTGCATTTATGTATTGCTTATAGTAGATGTATTTTCAATAAATATTTAAGTGAGTTTATTATATGAATTGTATCTGAAAATATTGTGAGATCATGTGAAATTTTTCTATGGTGAAATAGCATTGAATTACCAATAGTCAATACCGCTTGGATTCCTTAATATGATCACTCATTTTAAAGCTCTTCAAATTTCGTACAAATTGATCCAAGAATCATTTGAGTTGGACAACTCTTCATAAATAAATGACTCATAAAAGATGAGACATTTTTTAGGAAATGTCTTAACTCTGCCCTTGTTTAACCTATTACATCAACTTAGTCACATCAAGCTTCTTAATTTTTTATTTTATTTTTTAAAGTAAGGTATTGAAAGAGTTTCTCTTTTCTTTTTACATCAACTTAGTCACATCAAGCTATATATCCTATTTTATCACCCATATGTCTCAACCATTAAACCATGGCCTATTGGCTATTAAAAACTACCTTACC
This sequence comes from Wollemia nobilis, assembly GCA_028583015.1. NCBI lineage: Eukaryota > Viridiplantae > Streptophyta > Pinopsida > Araucariales > Araucariaceae > Wollemia > Wollemia nobilis. The sequence continues at coordinate 521,155 of JAQPPZ010001769.1, forward strand.
TTACTTACAAATACTTTAAATAATATTAAAAATTATTACATTATTCAATAAAATTAATGAATATATCATAATGGCATAAGTTTCATTGAGTTTAATTGACTAAACGCTAAGGTTCTCTTGCCAAGTAATTGCAAAAAGGTTGTTATAATAAAATTATATAATTATGACATAATTGTCAAAAGGTTGTTACAATACCATTATATGGTTGCAATATAATATGAATAGGTCCTTTTAATTTTATATAATCAAATAAAAATAAAATTTATTAATATACTTTTTTTTAGAACAAGGGGTTGTACTAGGGTCCCCCACCCTTGAGAAATCACAACTCTCTCATTTAGAGCTTGAGAGTCTATAAATAAATTCAATTCTCATCTCAAATGAGATGTTATAGCTAGATATCTACATTATTTTTCATAAAATGTTTGAATTCTTGATTTTCATTTTTTGATCTTCTTCAATTTTTAGTGTGAATACAAATATTCAAGAATTTAACATTCTTCTTGATATTTTCCTACATCCTTCACAATATCAAAGCTTCATCTCTACTATATATGCATTACGTCTTAGTAGAGTAATATTTCAAAACATCACACTATCATCATCCGCATTACCATATCTGGATTGCTAGTTTCCTTCCTAAAAAGTAAGTGCAACCACAAAAATTATAATAAATAGTTATATGAAAACAAATTAATGCTATAAAATAAAGCAAATATTACCAATAAAAAATATAGAAGTAAATCTTAATCATTATTTCATTAAAGCAATCAATATTTTCTTGTCAACTTCAGCTAAACTTACTACTTCTAACCATGGAAAATAGAAATTTTCACAATCCTCAATTAAAACCCCTTTATCGGCTAGCCTATCTACACATTTGTTTCCTTCCCTTCACATATGTGTAAACTTGATTTTTTCAAACTCTATAGCAAGGTCTTAAATTTCCATAATTATTTTTTATATGTTCTATAGAGCCTTTGCTTTCCTCAAAATTGCATTTATTACTATGAGTGAATCACCTTCCATCCATTCTCTATTCTATTTCATTTAATTGTATATTTTTAACTCTTCAAATGTTGCCCAAGCTTCAACTTCATTATTTATCTTAAATCCACTATTGAAAGTGTAATGAGACAAAATATTTCTATTAATTCTAATTATTCCTCCTCTTGTTGGTCTTGAATTTCCTTTAGATGCTCCATCAAAATTCAATTTGACAAACTCCATATCTGGTGGTTTCCACTTTATATTTTTTTGTGTTATTTTTGTTTCTCTTGTACTCAACATCATATTTCCATTCGATGACTTAACTCAATCTATCAATGCTCTTTGCTTCTAGATTAGGGACTGGGTGAGTTGATAGGGTTGGTTTAGACTCCTCTATGGCTAAACAAATCTTCCTTTTCATTACCTCTAAAGTAATTTACTTTCCTTTAAATATTCTTCTATTTCTTTCTAGCCATGCAATCCAAAGCACTGTATCTTTTGTTATATCCTAGATTATCTATAAAGCCTCACTTTCAAAAGTGTTATACCGTTGTTTTAACCATTCTTCAATTCTACCATTCATCACCATGCATTTACCAAACATATTAAGAATCCATTGCCATAGATTCCATAATATTGAGCAATATCCCATGAGATGGTCTATACTATCCTCCTCATTTTTACAAAGAACACATTGTGAGGGGCCATGAAAACCCCTTTTTGTGGTCTACCGGCAATGACGCCACTTGCATTATCGGTGATGTGACCCGGGTTCAATCCCCATGACGGATATGTATATGTATAAGAAATATTTACTCAATAAAAAAAAATCTTATATGACCTACTAGCCAAACAAACATTTTGACTTTATGAATGCTCAGACTATCCCAAATATCTCTCCATATTCTTACGTAATTCCTATTTTGTTGGTGCTTTACATTATATCCACTTCTTGTTGTGTATTCTCATAAGCTATTCAACTCCCAAATTAGCTTATCCTTGGTTCCCCTCAGAATAATCACTGTTATTATCTTTCTGCTCAACTCCCTCCTAGCATCAATGTCTCGTATACTTGTAAAGAATTTTCTTTCCATTTGTATCTTCCTTTGTGATCCTTGTACACAATGTTTGAAACCCTATCAACATATTTATCTTGAAGTAATCTCATCCATGGTTTCAAAATTAGATCTAGATTGAGTGGTTTTTTTCTCAGAAAAATCGTAATTTTATATTAAGTAAATATGAAATTACATTTTGCATATGCCTCTTTGGCATTTTTTCAAAATTTCAATGGTGAGCTAAATATCAGGTCATTTATTAATCATAATTAGCTATCTCTATCATGCTAACCTTAGGCACCTTCCCAATTTATCAAACAATATCCTTTAATCACTAACTTCTGAGTTTTAAAAAAATTGCTTTATTTGTGCTTGCTTTAATTAGAGTGTATTAATCCCCTAGATAGAGATTTTGACCAGCTACACTGCATTGCCCTCATTGAATTCTTGTACTAAGCACATACTTGGATCAATCTGAAATGTCTTCTTTAAGAGTTCATATGCTTCCCTATTTAGTTCTCTATAAATATATCAAAAAGTAAAATCTTCACTTCGATTCACAACTTCTTTTATTTGAGAGAAGATGGGTTGTAAAATCATGTTATCCATCCTAAAAACAACAAGCATCCAGTTTATTACCACCTGCGAGTTTTTGTAAATTTGATTTTTTTTGTATTCCTTTTGATTTTGTCAACTGAACCAACAATTTGAAAGCCATAATTTCAGCATAATAGAAATAGAAATCTTTTATCACACCAAGCATCTATCTAAATAAAAATCTTTTCCATTAATATACTTTTTATTAAATTTTAAATATTTATATAAAAATTAAATTAATACTTATTTATTAATAAATTATTTATATATTTTAAAAATAAAAAAAATTAAAAAACAATTAATTAATAAAAAACATCTTATACATTAAATAAAATCATCTCATAAATCTTATTAAATAATATAATATCATTATTTAATAATGATTAAATTAATATATTAATTTATCTTTGATTTTAAATGCGCAACGGTTGTACCATACACACCCAATCTCTTATATACATTTTAAATTTTGCTTCTTTTAAATGCATATTTATTCCTACTACAAATGCCTTGATGGGAACAAAATCCAAGCACCCGAGGCTGCCTTTTTTCATCACCACACTGGCAACAGTCGGTTTCAAGAGTTGGAAAGTTCAAATAGAATGAGGTAAAATTGCTTGTCGACGGTAATATGGGTCTTTTGGATAATAATTTAAAAGATATTAATTTAATATCTTAAGATAAATGAGTCTTTTGGATAATAATTTAAAAGATATTAATTTTATATCTTAAGATAAAATAGATTTTTTTTTGTTGGTGTTTAGGGTAGGGATGAAGTTAAGGAACTCAATTCTCAAAGAATTTTTGATTATATAGGATAGAAACAAAGTTAACGGAACTAGCTTTCAAGTAAATTGAATTGAAATAGTCATAAAACAAACACTCCACATTATCAACTGATCTATCCCTTTCTAGAATGTTATATTACCAATTAATTCTAAGATGTTATGTTACCAATTAATGCGGAGTATTGAGTAAGAAATAAAAGGAAAACAATCATGAGTTTATTTCTTACTTTGGTAAGAACAGGGGACAAACAAACCTAATAATATGCGAGATAATCATAGTGAAAGGAATATTATATGGTGAAATAATACTCATCATTTGTGAGGCCCACTCGTTCAAATTTGTTATTTGTTTCTTTTTGTCCTTTTTCCTCTTGGATGATAACAGCTAAGAGAGCCTCATTACACTTGATCTTCAACGGTCATATTTCCCACATCTTTCTGTTCAAGTTCAAAAAAAATAATTCGCTTTTATTAATTTTAAAAATCTGCTCTGCTCTGTCTTATCTTACTCTGGAATTGAGAATCCAATGCTGATTTGCCCCCCTTCTTTTTCTTTTTTTTTTCTGCATATGGGATTGGGATGCAAATACCTACTCCTTCATTTCCAAGATCTCAATGTGTATTGGACATTCATTTTGGAGTAGTGGGCATTGATGAAAGACAGCCCAAACTATAGAGAAAGGATTGCTTTCTTTATTGTTTTGGGCTGCAATGCCATTGATACAAGTTCTGTAAAATTTGCTTGAATCAAGCCTTAAGTTTAGCTGATCTGGTCAGAGTGTTGGTGGATTGTGCTCTGTGATAAAAGGGCTAAAGCAATGGGGTGCTTCTTTGCTTGTTTTCGTAAGCGAGAGAAGAAGCGCAAGAATGTCCACATACGTGTAACGGCTAGCCCTCCCAGATGCAGGGTAAGGAGTTTACTGATACTCATTTTACACGTTAAGTTTACCAAATCTTATAAGCTGTATGAGGCTTTTGTCTGAGGGTTGTTTCGGCCTAAGGCATACTATTTTACCCTATTCTTTGTTTCCAAAGTTTCAGGAGCGCCCTGCTCTTAAGAACAGGGCTGCAGCTGCTCGCTTGAAGAATCCTGTTGTGGAGAATCAAGCACCCGCTTCACAGTTCTCTGAAGGTAAGATGGTTTTCGATTGTTTGATATAGAAAATCCGGCACCCATTTCCTGGTTCTTTGGGGTAAGGTGTATTATAGTGTTTGATATAGAGAACCAAGCATCCAGGTCCAACTTCTTTAAGGGTGAGGTCATAATCTTTAGTTTGGTGTAGAGAAAGGGAGCACCCACTTAGTATTTAAAGTCATGCTTTAGAACATGCTCATCTGAAGAACCTCTTTGATGCTTGATGCAATGCAGTGATTTCTGATCAGAGGAAGCCAGATGCTTTGCATGGAAGAACAGGGGCAAATATTAGATGGACTCAACAGCTGGTGGCTTCTGCAAAAGTTTCGACTGTGCAGAGGCCTGATGATTATGTGAAGATAGTAAAAGAAGTGCAGAAAGAACCTGTTGCTTCTGAGAAGAAGGACTCTCTTCAAGAAATGGGTGAGCTTGCATTAGAAATTACAGAGCTAACCAAAACAATAGGGAAGGAAGTAGAATATTTTGAGAAGCTTGGCAATGAGGTATGTATGCATTTCAGAATAACCATTATGTTTCTTTGGACGAATTATCAAGTCAATGGGAATAATTTCAGGGCTTTTACAGAGCAATTATATTTAATCTTAACAGCCACCAACACCAACATTTTTCTTGAAGGAATTCCATGCCAATCATTTGGAGTGTTCTTTCGGAGTAATTATTCTAATAAGAATAGTAATCACTGTGCTTATGACAGTAATAAGTAGTGTTGTGTATTATACATATTAGAATTAAATAATTATAAGTTTTTTTTTAATAAAAATTAAAATACTTGATTTTGGAGGAACTATTACGTGAACAAGGATAATTCAGGGCTCTACAGGTTCATAGTTTCATTAGATCATTCACCACCGTTTTTGGGAGGGAAATAAAATTCATGAGAATTATTGGAAGTGTTCTTTTAGAGAAATTATATTTATTAGAATAATGACCAAGCTAGTATGCTATTATTTCCAACAGGTGAAGAACCTTAGAAGTCATGGGACAATTACAAAAGTCTTCCATTTCCAAAATGCAAATGGTAACTGAACAAAATTTTCAGCATTCTCCAAGCGGTATGAAAAGGATTGTTTCTAGTAAACAATATGTTTCTACATCCATTGAAAAATCCATTGTATCAGAAGCTGAATATTCAATTAAGGAGGTCACCGAGACTACTGCAAGTCAGGTCAAAGTGTCTGATAAGGAAGATTCCCCTTCCAAACTGCAGAATAATAAAGCAGATTCAAATACTTTATCTGCAAGGTATGCCGAAAATATTTATAATGAGAAGTAATATAGCATTGTATTCTGTGAGTTTGATTCCAGTGTCCTTGCCATTGGTAGACAATGTCAAAGTTGTTGAAAGTTCCCTTATACATTTTTTGCAGGAGTGGTTCTAGTGCACGGTCTATTGGAAAAGTAGTTAGATTTGATTTAGCAATGGAAGCTCCATCTACTTCTTTTGACTCTGCCAATACTGGAGATGAAGAAAGCAGCTATGATTCAACCTCAAATCGCTCTATATCTCAAGAGTCTTACACAGTAGAAGAAGAAGATGAGGAAGAAAGTAGTGTATCTGTGAAATCCAAGTCAGATAGTTGCTCTTACACAGGAGGTGAGACTACCATCAGTGATATCTCTCATTCTGGACAAAGTGCTGATTTTGGCAGTGAGGATGATTCTGTTTCAAAGTCAACCAGCTCCTCCAGAGTAACTGAGAATGAAGATGAAGCTGAAGAGCTAGAGTCAAATGCATCCAAAATTGAAACTCCTGCTCTTAAAAGACCGTCTAGATACCAGAACTACAAGAGTAGCAGTGATGAAGAAGAATATGATTCCTTGTCAGATACTGAAGACTCGTTCGCGTCAAATGATTCGGGTGCAAGGAACGAGACTGAAGATGCCGAGCAATTCGAAGTCACTAGTCAAAACAATCAGTCACCTCCGCTTCAAAAATCAAGCTACTCACCATTGAAGCCTACTGATGGCAAGCAGCCCACATGGCCAAAGTGTGCAAAAGCTTTTGAAAATGATTTTGTGAATAATAGTAATGCCAGAATCCGAGCTCAATATGTCTATCCAGTTTTGAATCCTGTTGAGAATTTGTCTCAATGGAAGGCACTAAAGAAAGATTCTAAGACTGATGCTTTTGGAAATACCAAGGAATTCTATGAATCGAACAAGGCATGGGTAAAGCAATTTGAGATGACAGAGAACCAATCAAAGGGTGAGATGTACCCAAAGTCATCACCAACAAAGAAACAGAGAGTTGAAGCAAGGTCTACCATTACAGAATTGCCTCAAGAATGTGTTGATGAAAGTTCTTTTCGAACATCAGCATCTCCAACCAAGGAAAACACTCATCCGACAAAAATCAAGGAAAATATTATGGAAGTAAAGGAAGAATCCAATCGAAGGAGAAAACTGATTCCCTTGAGTGCTGAGCCAGTTTTCAAAGAGCCTAAAGCATTTGCTTTGCAACATCTGACCACTTCAAAAGCTGTATCTGAGGATATAACGTCTGCTGATGCAGTCTATGTGGATGCTAGTCTTTCACAATGGCTAAAGCCTACTGATGCTATCAAGAATGGAGATAGAGAGCTTTCATCACTAAAGGACAGCAAAGAAAACTTGCCTAAAACTGGACAGATCTCAACGAGGCAAGATGTCCTAGAATCAGAGGTGAATAGATGTTGGAGTAATTTGCAATCTCAAAAGCAGCAAGCTACAATGATGGAGAATTCAGTAGCTTCAAGATCAACTTCAGCTCCAAAGGCAGACTGCATACCAATATTGGGAGCATCAGGTTTACAAACTCCGCCTGGTGCAACATCAAACAGGACATCACCTTTAAGATCACCCTCCAAGAATAATGATGAAAGACCTATTTTAGGGGCGTTGTCAATTGAGAACCTAAGAGCAGCAGCTGCAAATCAGATATCACCTAGAAGATCACCAACAAGTAAAGATCTTGATGATAGACCTATTTTGGGGGTGGTTGCGGCTCATTGGAATGATAAACAACCTGTATCTCCTTCCAAGTGGAGTGATGGAAAAGGTGGAATCGCAAACTCAACTAATAAGTATAAAGAGGTATGGCTAAATGGCTAAGCATTATTTCTTTTCTACTATATTAAAATTCTTGCAGTGGCCTGCACCTAAAGACAATGCTTTCATACTGCAATTTGCTTTAACTTTCATTATTCGCCTCTGTGTTTGGTTCAAAATATTTACTAGAGAATAACAAGTTCTCTTTGCAGGATCAAAAGGTTAGCTGGGATTCTACGCCTTTTGAAGTCAGATTGGAAAGGGCATTATCAGATAGAATGGAAAATGAGAGACATGCCAGAATAATTTCCTGATTCCAGTTAAGAACCCTTTTAAGATTGCTTTATGTTCTCTACTATTACTTTGCAATTCTTTTCTAGTCTTTTGAAAAATGGTACTTATAATATTTCGAATCCAATTCATATATTTTATTTATTTATTATTATTATTATTTTTTTTTTAACATGGTGGACTCGATAGCCGCCACGAGTCCTGGGCCAGCCGCCAGAAAGCCGCCACAGTTTCTTGCGCAGTCCACCCCCAGAAGCCGCCACCAGAGAAACCTCGCGCAGACCGCCCCTATACCACCATGCCCCAGTCAATTTGAACCTTTTACGCCGCTGACGCACCTGGACGGGGACAGGCATTCAGTCCGGCGAGGCCCGAGGGAATGGAACCCCGATCTCCCCGCTCCGAAAGAAGCGCTTTGACCGTTGAACCAGGCCCTCGGACCTCAAATCCAATTCATTGTTGAAATTCTCCCAGAATTGCTATTATTGACTCTCATATCTGATGTCTTTTTATTGACTTCAAATGAAGTCCTTGGTAACCTCTTTGAGTACTGTGAAATAAGACTTCTTGTACTCATTTGCATCATTCTTCATTCTCTAAAACATTATATTTCATCAACTGCATGGTTTGATTAAAGTTAAAATGCAGTAAATAGATTGCCAAGACTTATGATTTGTCATGATCTTCATCAAAGACTGGAAGCTCAAATAGGTACATTACTGAACTAATAAAGTGAAAAGCTTTCTTACACAAGGGGCTTTTATAGCCAAGAGGCATGTTGGCTTGGATGTGAACTAAAAGTCACCAATATAATATAATATAAACAAGAACGTAGGACATAGAAAGGACTCTCTTGTTTAGCCCTGCTGCTTATTATTCTAATGGTAAGGTAGATTAGCTTTGGGCTAGTTTGTTGTTCATGGTGTGATGGTGCTTTTCTTGATTACACTCATCTTTTAATTCATTCCGCAGGATTTCTTGCATTGCAGGACTTTTCAAGTTTTGATAAAGGCAGGAAATATGTACCTTTCTCATTTCCAGTAAATGTGCAGCTCTGAATTATGTAAGATTCCAGAATGATTATCATGAAACCAGCTTGCAATTACTTCATTCAAGGGAGTCTGGGTGTGTCAGTTAGCTGTAAGGACTTTTTACAAGAAGCCAATTGAAGGTGTGATAAAGTTGATTCGAATAATCATCTATAAATTATTGCTCAGTGTGGATATTGTCTTAAGATAGAAGAAGGGCATCAAAATTATGAGGATAAGTGTGGTGTTGCTTTGCAAGTAGTGTTGTATAAGAGTTGTATTTAGTTGCATCTTGAAGCAAGCTACCCGTGTAATTGGTTTCTCTATTAGGGCAGGAGCTCCAATTGGCTATCATTGACATTGTTGTGTTGATATTCTTTTTATTGTAACGAGAATAATAAAGTTCCTTGTTTTATCAGATTCTATTCACTTCTCTCATTCTAATGTTTATTAGACCTGTGCCATTTTGTTTTTGGCCATCATAGATTGTCTGAATTGTACTTGAGAACAAGTCGTTGGAAGAAATGTACTAGTATGTTCCTTTGTATGTCATGTGGTAACAGATTCTTGAACATTACTGGAATTAGGCCTATATACACAGATATTTTCAAGAGAGAAGTTTCGCTGCAGGGCTCACTGTTCACTGAAACAGTTTAACTGATGAAGCTTTTGAATGTTGGTATGGCTATCATGACAAGTATGACAATTACTTGTCACACCGCCCTCCTTCATCCTGCAAGTTAGGAATTTGTAATACAAGTCAACTAAAATCTTAATTGAAATATAAGAACTAAGCCACTGCACTAAGAAAAAGGGCCATCAATTTTTCTTCTCATTGAAGCAGTTATTTATTTATTTTTTTTGTTAACAAACAAGGGATACTTGTAGAGCTACATACTCTTTCATGATCACATAAATAAAATGCCCTCGATCTCCTTCCTGTATATGCTATCCTCTGTTTCTATGGCTGGCTTTTCCTTAAGCTTAATCTGTGGAATTCATCCTTATTCTTTCCACTCAAATCCAACTTGAAAACAATTAAGGTGGAGAACCTACTATAATAATTCGAAAGAAAAAAATATTATATTCTCCCACAAAATTACTTCTCTAGATCCTAGAGGCTAGGTTGGTTTGAAGGACCTCATCTACGTCATCAATGACCTTTCGCTAGCGCATCAACCTTTATATTATTAATACATTTATACATGTACCAGAAATGATTGATATATTATTTGTTTATACATGAATTAGATCTGGCCAAGGCCGAATATGCAAGGTCATCATCGCCAACATTAGCTACGTTTGAATTCCATGAATAGAGAAGAACAAGAATGAAATCTTCCATTGACTTGTTAATATGTGTAATATCATTTCTTTGGTAATGAAATGATGTAATTTAGATGAGAGGTTTAGATGAATGGGTTTAATGAAAGATAGTAGTTGGAATGTTTCATAATAATTTTATATAATAAAAAATTGAACAATAATAAAGAGTAAAATTTAGTATTTCATTAAAATGTTGTTTTGTTGGGTTAATTGAAAACAATAATATATTTAGTTTATATTTTTTTAATAATAAAAATAAAAGTGAAATATTGAAGGTTAAAAGTCATGCTTCTTCCTTTTTTCTTGATAACTAGAAAAATCTTATTTTTTCGTGGATGCTCTTGCATCATACATTTTAGGTAATAGAGATGCTTTATCATCATTTTACTCTTGCTTTTTTCGTAATGTCATTTTTTTTGTCTTATTCTTGCTTTTTTTAGAACAAAAAATTCTTTTATAAAATCTACTCAACATTTCTTTCACTTTGTTTCATTCTATCACATCCATCCAACTATAATTAACATGTAAATTATTGGTCATTTTGATCTTTGTACCAATAATATTTCTTAGGGTGATTATTTCCACCACAACTTTCACATGGCTGCAAATCCCAACACTTAGTTGTCACATGTTGTGATCATCCACAATGACTACAACAAAATGTTTCATCCTCTACAAAGACTTCTTTCACAAACTTGGTGTTGTCACTTTTTGTTTAACCAACATAACCAAGACCTTCATTCTTTGACCTTAAGTTTGGCTTTATAGGTTTTCTTATGCCTTGTCCATTTCTTCCAATCTTTTGCCATTATATCTCATTATTTTCATTAACTTAGAGCCACTACCTTTAGTCTACCTTTCAAGCATCCAATTTCTTCATCACCGTTATGTTCTTCAACAACATGGCTTTTGACATGACCATCACAATAATCAATGATATCATGATGTTCATCTTCATGTATACTTAATGGTATTATAGTCGTCCTCCATCTTCATGTATACTTAATGGTATTACATCCTTCTTTGCACCTTTTGCTTGTTTCTTTTAGGCTCTTCCTCTCCTATCTCTTTATCCTTCTTTTTCTCTTTCTCTTTCTCTTCGTCTGTGGTGCCACTTGGAGATGATTTCCTTCTATCTCTTTATCCGTAGTGTCATTTGAAGATAATTTTCGAATGAAAACAAGAATCATTGCATTGTTGTCTTCAACATCACTATTGTTAGTGACCTATACCAACCGCCTCTTCTCCATTCTCATTCTCTTATCTATTTTTTCTTTTGCCTCTACTTATTGTACAACTTCTTTCAACGTTATCATCTCTTCTTTCAACTTTATCTTATAATCCTTCAACCTTATCTCTTGAAATTCCTTTTCTTTCTTCATAGCGTCATTTTCTTCTCTTAAATTCTTAATTTTTTGCAGTCACTATTTCTTATCCTCATTATAAATCCTTCAACCTTATCTCTTGAAACTCCTTTTCTTTCTTCATAGCATCATTTTCTTCTTTTAAATTCTTAATTTTTTGCAGTCACTATTTCTTATCCTCATTACCAATGTTGTTATTGTTTGCAGCATCTTCATTCAACCGTCTTGTGGATTCCTCCTAATCATCACCAAAACATTCCTCCACCTGCCAGAAGCAAATTCGTTGAAGGCTTTTGCATCTTTATCTTCCTCATTATTTCATTTTTTTTAATTATTTTTTAAACTGCTAGTGTGGCAGCTTTAATTTGACATTGTTCTTTTTTCGTCCCATCACCTTCCGTTAAGACAAACAAATATGATTACATATTGAAAAGAAAGAATATCACATAATGGAAAGGGAACCGTTATTTGCCCACTAACAACGATCTTCCCATGATGAATATCTTAAATCTAGTGGACGCGTGTCGGTATAGCAACCGTTATTACCCCTTGCATCGGACAGGTTATGCTGGTACCAGGAAATATAATCTGTTGGCCGTTCGTGTCTGCAACTGACCAGTTGACCAAGTTCCATGAGTCACTGTTAAGTTTCCGTCGAAATCCAGCAGCTGCCGCTGATGGAAACGGCAAATTCCCTCTCTGTGTTGCCTCCAAATTTCTCGTACTCTGAGTGTCGCTATCCTACAATTATTGTCTCAGGTGGAACACCCCCAAATCCGGTTTCGGTCTTCGAAAGAATCAAACGGTGATTCAAAACAATTATTTCTCATAAAATAGATTTGGATAGTATTATCTGGTCAATGCGAAGGCTTAAATGCTAAAGATTTATACAAATCTTGAAGCAAATAGGCTCCATAACTCATTTAACCCGCTGTGGAAGACTTCTTTTTGTTTTTCCCCTAAATCTTTCTCATACCACCAGATCGCTCGCTCAAAGGCCCATGCAGGATACATGCAACCAAACTTAATTGGTTCTAGAAAAGCTCTTCTGAATTGAATTTTCTTTTGGTTAGCTCGCTCAAAGGCCCATGCAGGATACATGCAACCAAACTTAATTGGTTCTAGAAAAGCTCTTCTGAATTGAATTTTCTTTTGGTTAGCTAAGAAACCTTAGCTTAATGATTGTTCAATATATAATAATTTGAACTTAAATTTTATAAATAAGAATTCTAAAAAAATATTACTATAATAATTATCCTAACAAAACTGGATTAAATTTGTTCCAAGCCACCTTCAACAGGTCAAACACCTTCTCAGCAATATATTTCTATTGGATAGTGGTAAGACCTCAAGGTCTTACTATAAATGTAATCGCAGGCCACTCAAAGGAGGCTCCCTTGTAATCGCTTTGCCACTATAGGGGCTCCCTCCTTGGAATCTATGATGCTTATTCTTATTATTCATGGATGATTTGATATGGATGGCCAACCTAATATATATATCTACCCTAAAGCTACGTTGGTGAAGAGACATGATGGTTCACGTATGAAGAGACGTGATGGTTCACGTTATGAAGGATTGTGATGGTTCACTTTATAAGTTAATAATATAATAATTAAATGATTAATAATACTAACTAATAATGTTAGGATTGAGGATCCTAACATGCCACCCTCCTTAAAAAGAGCTTTGTCCTCAAAGCTCAAAGTGAGAAGCTTTGTCCTTTGTTTTCCAAGAAGGATTTGTGTAAGTTCTTGGACTCTTTTAATGGCATCCTTTCGTAGGCGGGGATATCGAGAAGGATGAAGCATTAATGGGGGGTTGCCAAGAACAATAGTAGAATCTTCCTTAGGAAAATCATGATGACGATGGGAGGGCAACCCTTGGAGTTCCTTAAATACTTCAGAATGATGCATCAAAAGTGATGGTAATGATTTCATATCCTTTTTTGGTTCCTTGGTAGAGCCAACGGAGAAGGAGTGTGTAGTCACTCTGCATTGGTTCCAAATAGGTTTGGTCATATGACAAGAACTCGCTATTGGTGAGGAAGATATGTGTAGGTCTTGTAGAGTGCATGTTTGGCTAGCATTGATCACTTTGGCTATGTATACCTCATCCTTGCTTAGTACATCAATAACTTCTTGCTGTGTAAGTGCTTTGTGACCTTCCATTATGCATAGGTTTGGGAGCTATGTAAGTGGTCGATGATTTTTCCATAAGTGGTTTCCCTAATCGTTGTTGTGCATTAATTTTATCTTTAGCTAATTTTGCCAATCCATAGGTCTGCATCATGGTATAGGGATTGAACCTTGTCACCTCCATTCTAATTTCCTCTTTTAATCCCCTAATGAAGTCATTGATGAGAATTGATTCGTCCAATCTTGTGTTGTGTTTGGTGATATCCTCAAATCGAGTTTGATACTCACGCACAAAAGTGATTTGATGAAGATCTTTGAGCAATTCCCACATGACTGGGTCCCACATGGCTCTGATACCAAATGGTAAGACCTCAAGGTCTTACTATAAATGTAATCACAGGCCACTCAAAGGGGGCTCCCTTGTAATCGCTTTGCCACTATAGGGGGCTCCCTCCTTGGAATCTATGATGCTTATTCTTATTATTCATGGATGATTTGATATGGATGGCCAACCTAATATATATATCTACCCTAAAGCTACGTTGGTGAAGAGACATGATGGTTCACGTATGAAGAGACGTGATGGTTCATGTTATAAAGGGTTGTGATGATTCACTTTATAAGTTAATAATATAATAATTAAATGATTAATAATACTAACTAATACTGACTAATAATGTTAGGATTGAGGATCCTAACAGATAGTAGCACCCTTTTGTTGCAGTTGCTACATTTTATCTAGATGCACACACAATGTGGATTTACAATGACCTTTTTTTTCTAACAACAATAGTGAGAATATATGTTAGTGATAGAGGCTGCCAACCACACTCTTGCTAGAGGATATATTGCAGGATTGAAAGCAGAGCCCACAAATTACCTTCTTTTCCTGTTGCCCACCGCTTTACATCAGCATCGAGTGTTTTTGCCAATAAATCGCAGCCATTTTATAAAAATTACCAGCGATTTTTTTAGTTGCGTTCAAAAAGGAGGCGTAGACCTAGTGCTAACAATCTACCATGAATATAGAAACCCCTGAAACAATTTTTCTGACAAGTGCTTCCTTCATCTTGGTCACAATTGGATAAGAAATTGGAACATATATAATACACGAAGCAATGAATCAGTTTATATAACAGATGACAAAGTCCCAAATGCTATTTTTTCTCTTTTTTTTCTCCTTATGGTATACTTTGACATTGGGAATCTGGTTTTAGTTTTTTTGTAGGGTGCCAAAAGCATCAATCTTTGACAAAGCAGGAAAACTCAACCAAAAGTTGAAGAGATATGGCCATGAAGTTATTATGGAGTTGAAATAGAGGGCTTATTGCACATTCTCAGAGGGGTATACAATGCACTTAACATTACTACAGAGCAGGCCGATGCAACCAAGAGACTTTGGCCCCACTCTTGTCAATCCTCTATATGCTCAAGTAACTTGGGTGTTGAAGTAACTTGAGCCTGTTGAGGTATGATTGAACAACATAACACAAATTTGAAAATGGCTTCAAATGAGAAAGTGATACTTGATACCAAGGATGGATGATTGAACCTACGTGTTGTAGGTGAGTTGGAGAGGAGAGGGCAATCCTCTAAGGGAGGTCCCAGGTTCGAATCTCCACCCTATCAAAAAGTTGAATTGCGTACCCAAAATCCAATTGATAATGTTGGTGCGGATAGGCCCGGGTGATGGTGTATAACCTCGTGGTCTCTCTCAAACCAAGACGGCCCCTGCAAGGGGTTTTTCGCTTTGAAAAAAGAAAGATGGATGATGTCCGTGATTCTGAAATTAGTCATTAGCAAGCATGAAATTCACCATCCTTATTGACCAGGAAAATCTGGTAAAGAGGAATCCTGGTGCACAAGCATCCATTCTAATTTTTGGAAATTCAATTCTAGAGAAAAAAAACTGACAAGTATGTTGTCCTTGAGGAATGTGATCATCTAGTGCTTGCAAAACTAGTGGGAGCAAACTCTAAACCTTGAATGTGATCATCTAGCATATGCAAAAATGATGGGAGAAAACTCTAAACCGTGCCAAGGAAGCAACTTCAGTAAGAGCATCTCTTGTGGCTCAAAGATATATTTTGAAATACCCATACTTATCTTGCTCTTAAAGAGAATTGGATCCTCTGCTCAAAATCCATGAGGAAGTAGTCTATCCATATCAAGATCAAGAAGACAAAGTAGAAATCAGACTTTGACATTCCAATTAGAGTGGCTGCTATGTTTTGTTTGTTGCATAGAGGATTTCAAAGCAAAGCATCAATGCTTAAGGATGCCTATCTAAGATTTCATCATTTATATTAGCTTATATGCCATTGTCACTACGTCAAAAATCACAAATGTATCAATATTTGTAAGAATTGTAGCCTGGACAACTAATATTTTGGCATGGAAAATTTGGATAGCATCATAACGAGAACCCTCTCAATTTCACAAATGTATCAATCTTTGCAAGAATTGTAGCTTGGACAACTAATATTTTTGTATGGAAAATTTGGATAGCATCATAAAGAGAACCCTCTCAATTTAACTATGGTGTTTGCTAGTCAAAGAAAAGTTTCCCAAATCTCACTTTTATATACAAGATAGTTATGCCTAGAAAATGAGAATGACATATCTTTGTCTAAATGTTATGGAATTGAAGCTAAAACATTGTCTTAAGCTAGTGAGCATTAATAACCTTTATTTAATGTAACGATTGCTATCATTTATTTGTTTGGCTCAAGATTTAACCTAACCTCTCTAAATGACCTATGAGACTTTGGCCTCTCTTAGTGGCATGTACTTACATTTATAATCCAAGATCTAGATACTAATTTCTTCATCATATTGGATTTAACATTTTTCATTTTGTGGATGTCTGTTATTGTATTTTAGTGGATTATAGTTTGTTGTGGATTGGCTTTGCTTAATTTTAATAAGTATCAAAAAAAATATTTTGGCTACCTATGAAAGGAGAAATATTGGGAAAATTGAGCAACTAAGAACCTATATCCAACAATTTTTAGCAAATCAATATCAACTATGTTGAGACCATACTAAAAGACTTACCTCAGTTGGACCACCTCGTTGAGATGATCAAAATAATATATATCGTTAGTAACCCTTTGGGAAAATTTTGATCAATGATTTGGGAGATTTAAGCCATCACAACCAGTAAATCTATATTTCAACCTACCACAAAACATTGGGAAAGGATCCAAGGAAGATTGATGAGGACAACAAAGAATTATGAAGAGCATACGATTTGCAAGAAAAAACATCGATGAATCAAGGTAAGCAACACAAAAACCAAAATGAATTAATAGTTACATTTCCCATAATTAGTCGTGTCAAGTCACCATGAGCATGTCACTCAACTAATTTTATGGTTGTTCACCACCTGAAGATGCTACAATGAATAGAATAAAATATATAAGACTAAAATACCATTTGGTTTAGAAAAGTTACCAAAGTTTTAGAGAGTCTCAAAATTTCAATTCAATGAGAAGATGACAATGGATTGTCAAAAATGAAACACAAATTCAATACAAATTTTAATAATCTAGGTGATAAGAATTCAAGGGAATAGTATCCAAGTGAACTTGGGGTTACTCTTCCAATGATAAATATTGGAAAATATAGGAAAAGCAATAGTAGATATCAAGACTATAATTCATAGTATGATTTTGATATAGATGTGGATAAAGGAGGAGTATTTAAAATAATTTATTGGTCCCCTCATTTATAAGTGGTAAAATTTAATCATCTTGTTTACATAGGTGAAAATCCTAGAGGTTGTTTTTCTAAGATGGAATATTTATAAAGGTAGCATAGGGTTTCTAACAGGGAGAAACTATATTTGGTAGTCTCTTTCCTTAATGATCAAGTGTTAAAATGGATTATATGAGAGTTGAAGTGTAAGGGTTATGCATCTTCATGGGCATAATTGAAGATGATGGTATTAAGAAAGTTTGAATAATGGCTCTTCATCATTCTATTTAATATGATTTCTCCAAATAAAAGAGACTAATTTTTTTTAATAAATACTATAATGAATTCATAGGATTTCTAAGTTTCACTTAGGATTTGTATGCAACAATACTATCTTCAACATTTAAAATTAGGTTGAAGGGTAAGATAAAAATGAAACTTGACATGCATGATCCTTGCACACTCAATGATGAAAAATATTGGCTAGGCCAACAAAAATAAACTCAATGTATCAAGGTTTTTGACATAGAGAAACCGTAATACAAGGAAATCATATTTCAAACCATAAGGGGAAGAGAAGATAGCAGATTTTTTGGTTTAAAGTTTAGGTCCAATCTTCTAAAGATCAAGTATGTGAAGAGAAGAATCTATATAATATAAGCATGTAGGAGAAATAACAAATCCAAGGGTTCATTCCAGAAGTAATAAATGAAGATTAAGATTTAACCCATTTTAGGACATACAAAGATGATTTGTTAGGCTTACAATATTTGTATTCATGGCCATACAAAATCAAGAAACAATCAAGGTACATGGTTACTAAAAATCAAAGAGTATTGATTTTGAATTATTAAGGCAACACTCATAATTTCATTACTAAAGCTTGCAAAGAGGAAGAAATTGTATGTGCATATTTTAGAATTTTTCCATGTATTGATTTTTAACAATGGAAAAAATTGATTGTATGAGAAAAGTATCCAATATTAGTCTCACTATGGATAGCTATACATGGACCATGACTATATATGTGTCGGATTTGAGAGTTGTAGATGTAGTCTTGAATTTCTAATAGATGGATGATTTGGGAGACATTACCATAAATCTTCAAAAGTTACATGTATGATGGACAAAGAATGGAAAGCTAAAAAAACTCTAACTGATACCATAATTACCTTGCAAAGTGATAAGTTCACAATAAAATAAAAAACATTTTACAAAAAGTGGTAAAGGACTCTCTAGATATTTCTCCTGATATGTAGAACATGCTCAAGTGATGTGTAAAGGTGTTTGAATAATGCAAGGGACTCACTCCTAAGATAATACATGATATTTCTATATATTGGATTATTGGTAGTCATCCACCCAATGTGAGGCTCTATAGATAGCCACCTCCATTGAAGATCAAAATAAATAATATTTCACAATATAGGGTACCAGAAGCATAAATCTTCGACAAAGCAGAAAAACTCAATCAAAAGTTGAAGAGAGATGGCCATGAAGTTATTATGGAGTTGAAAGAGAGGGCTTATTGCATATTTTGATAGGGGTATACAATGCGCTTAATAGTACTACAGAGCAAGACGATGCAACCAAGAGACTTTGGCCCCACTATTGTCAATCGTCTATAGCCTCAAATAACTTGGGTGTTGGAGTAACTTGAGCCTGCTGAGGTATGATTAAACAACATAACACAAATTTTAAAATGTCTTCAAATGAGAACGTGATACTTGATACCAAATATGGATGATTGATGCCCATGATTCTAAAAGTAGTCACTAGCAAGCATGAAATTCACCATCTTCATTGATCGAGAAGTTTTGGTAAAGAGGAATCCTTTATAGTGCACAACCATCCATTCTAATTTTTGGAAATTCAATTCTAGAGAAAAAAACTAACAAGTATGTTGTCCTTGAGGAATGTGATCATCTAATGCATGCAAAACTGGTGGAAGCAAACTCTAAACCTTGAATGTGATCGTCTAGCGCATGCAAAACTGATGGAAGCAAACTATAAATCGTTCCAAGGAAGCAAATTCAATAAGAGCATCTCTTGTGTCTCAAAGATCTCTTTTGAAATACCCCTGCTTATCTTGCTCTTAAAGAGACTTGGACCCTCCGATCAAAATCCATGAGGAAGTAGTCTATCCATACCAAGATCAAGAAGACAAATTAGAAAGTAAACTTTGACATTCCAATTAGATTGGATGCTATGTTTTGTTTGTTGCATAGAGGATTTCGAAGCAAAGCATCAATTCTTAAGGATGTCTATCTAGGATTTGATCATTCATCTTAGGTTATATACCATTGTCACTACGTCAAAAATCACAAATGTGTCAATATTTGCAAGAATTGTAGCTTGGACAACTAATATTTTGGCATGGAAATTTTTGATAGCATCATAATGAGAACCCTCTCAATTTCACAAAGGTATCAATATTTGCAAGAATTGTAGCTTAGACAACTAATATTTTAGCATGGAAAATTTGGATAGCATCATAATGAGAACCCTCTCAATTTAACTATGGTGTTTTCTAGTCAAAGAAAAGTTTCTCAAATCTCACTTTTATATACAAGATAGTTATGACTAGAAAATGAGAATGACATATCTTTGTCTAAATGTCATGGAATTGAAGCTAAAACATTGTCTTAAGCTAGTGAGCATTAATAACCCTTATTTAATGTAGCGATTGCTATCCTTTATTTGTTTGGCTCAATATTTAACCTACCCTCTCTAAATGACCTATGAGACTTTGGCCTCTCTTAGTGGCATGTACTTACATTTATAATCCAAGATCTAGATACTAATTTCTTCATCATATTGTATTTAACATTGTTCATTTTTTGGATGTCTCTTATTGCATTTTAGTGGATTATAGATTATTGTGGATTGACTTTGCTTAATTTTTATAAGTATCAAAACAAATATTTTGGCTACCTATGAAAGGAGAAATATTGGAAAAATTGAGCAACTAAGAACCTATATCTAACAATTTTGAGCAAATCAATATCAACTATGTTGAGACCATACTAGAAGACTTACCTCAGTTGGACCACCTCGTTGAGATGATCAAAATAAGATATATCATTGGTAACCCTTTGGAAAAAGTTTGATCAATGATTTGGGTTATGTAAGTCATCACAACTAGGAAACCTATACTTCCACCTACCATAAAACATTGGGAAATGATCCAAGGAATATTGATGAGGACAACAAATAATGATGAAGAGAATATAATTTGCAAGAAAAGAGCATCGATGAATCAAGGTAAGCAACACAAAAATCAAAATTAATTAATAGTAACATTCCCCATAATTAGTCGTGTCAAGTCACCATGAGCATGTCACTCAACTAATTTATGGTTGTTCACCACCTGAAGATGCTACAATGAATAGAATAAATTATATAGGTTAAAATACCATTTGGTTTATAAAAGTTACCAAAGTTTTAGAGAGTCTCAAAATTTCAATTCAATGAGAAGATGACAATGGATTGTCAAAAATGATATACAATTTCAACACAAAATTTAATAATCTAGGTGATAAGAATTCAAGGGAATATGACCCAAGTGAACCTGGGGTTACTCTTCCAATGATAAATATTAGGAAATATAGGAAGAGCAATAGTAGATATGAGGAATATAATTCATATTATGATTTTGATATAGATGTGGATAAAGGATGAGCATTTAAACTCATTTATTGGTCCCCTCATTTATAAGTGGTAAAATTTAATCATCCTGTTTACATAGGTGAAAATCCTAAAGGTTGTTTTTCTAAGATGGAATATTTATAAAGGTAGCATAGGGTTTCTAACAGGGAGAAACTATATTTGGTAGTCTCTTTCCTTAATGATCAAGTGTTAAAATGAATTATATGAGAGTTGAAGTGTAAGGGTTATGCATCTTCATGGGCATAATTGAAGATGATGGTATTAAGAAAGTTTGAATAATGGCTCTTCATCATTCTATTTAATATGATTGCTCCAAATAAAAGAGACTAATTTTTTTTTAATAAATACTATAATGAATTCCTAGGATTTTTAAGTTTCACTTAGGATTTATGTGCAACAATACTATCCTCAACATTTAAAATTGGGTTGAAGGGTAAGATAAAAATGAAATTTGATTTGCATGGTCCTTGCACACTCAATGATGAAAAATATTGGCTAGGCCAACACAAATAAACTCAATGTATCAATATTTTTGACATAGAGAAAAATTAATAAAAGGAAATCATATTTCAAACCATAAGGGGAAGAGAAGATAGCAGATTTTTTGGTGTAAATTTTAGGTCCAGGATTCTAAAGATCAAGCATGTGAAGAGAAGAATCTATTTAATATAAACATGTAGGAGAAAGGACAAATCCAAGGGTTCATTCTATAAGTAATAAATGAAGTTTAAGATTTAATCCATTTTAGGACACATACAAAGATGATTTTTTAGGTTTACAATATTTGTACTCATGGCCATACAAAATCAAAAAACAATCAAGATACATGGTTACTAAAAATTAAAGAGTATTAGTTTTGACTTATTAAGGCAACACTCATAATTTCATTACTAGAACTTGCAAAGAGGAAGAAATTGTATGTGCATATTTTGGAAATTTTCCATGTATTGATTTCTAACAATGGAAAATTTTGATTATATGAGAAAAGTATCCAATGTTAGTATCATTATGGGTAGCTATACATGGAACATGACTATATATGTGTTGGAATTGAGAGTTGTAAATGTAGTCTTGAATTTCCAATAGATGGATGATTTGGGAGACATTACCATGAATCTTAAAAAGTTACATGTATGATGGGAAAATAATGGAAAGCTAAACAAAATCTAATTGATACCATAATTACCTTGCAAAGTGAAAAGTTCACAATAAAATAAAAAATATTTTACAAAAAGTGGTAAAGGAATCTCTAGATATTTGTCATGATATGTAGAACATGCTCAAGTGATGTGTAAAGGTGTTTGAATAATGCAAGGGACTCGCTCCTAAGAGAATACATGATCTTGCTATACATTGCATTATGGGTAGTCATCCACCTAATGTGAGGCCCTATAGATAGCCACCTCTATTGAAGATCAAAATAGAGAGTTTGATACATGGAATGTTGATGCGAAATATCATTCAACCCAACATTAGACAATATTCATTGCTAATGGTGTTAGTCTTACAATGACACTGAGAGGGGGGGTGAATCAGTGTATCTTTTTAAAACTTAACTCTGCAACTCTTAATGCTGAAATAATGCAAACTTAAAAATAGATACAACAATTATAACAAGAGAGCATCACACAACACAAGATTTTAACGAGGTTCACCAATGTGGCTACTCCTCAAAAATGACCGCTTGGACTCCCATCCAAATCCAAGCCTTAGCAAAGCAACAACTTTACAATCAATTTACAAGCACCCACTGGAAGGAGCACCAACCCCTTATTTATCCGCACCAACAGAAAGGAGCACCAACCCCTGATTTACCAACACCAACTGGAAGGAGCACCAACCCTGATTTATTTGCACCAACAGAAAGGAGCACCAACCCCTGATACCAAGCAACAACTTGGACTTCAATTTTGAATCTATAAGTTTTGATAGGAAAATACCTTCGCTTTTACAAGACCCTGACTGGTCTATTGCTTACTCGATCTCTCTCACTGTTCGCAAGACACACACATTCTGCACTACTACCAAACTTAGCGATCAACTTTGCCCTTTGCACTCTCTGTGCACTCTGCTTTCTCTGCACACACACTTCGCACACTCTACACCGTTACAACCGAACGATCGTCTTCGCCCTTTGTGCACTCTGCTCTCTATGCGCTCTCACTTCGCACTTAGCTCGATTCGACATGACTCGCTCTCTACGCACTATGGGCGTATTTCACACACATTCGATGACACACAATTCTCCAAACAACCCTCCTTTTATAACAATATTTTCAAGATGAAAACCCTAATCTTAGTCGGTTGTCATTGCAAATGTAAACCCTAATCTCAGTTAGTTGTAAACCCTAATCTTAGTCGGTTGTCATCGATCTTCGTCGGCTTCAACTCATGAAGATATTCAGTAATTCCATCGCTCGAAGATTTCATTCTATAATCCTTAGCCGCACGCGACTTTTGTTCACTCTTCATATTTTAGCTGCATGAATTCACTCTATACCCCCTGTAAATGCCGTAGTGATGTCGGTCCACTATCATACTTCTCATTCCAATTGGGTTCTTCTTCTTGTCTTGCGCTCATACGACCTGTCACGAAATCGTGACATTTCTCCCTCTGTAGCTTCTTTGTTGTTGTTGCCATGAAAATACATGTCGCGATATCACGACACTTTTGCCTTACTCTTTCTTCTTTTTAATAAATTTGTCACGATATCGTGACACTTCCCTCCGTAGACTTCATCTTTCTTTTGTCACGATATCTGACACTTCATTCTAACAACTTAATATCTTTGCTTTTGTCATGATATCACGACACTTCTATCTTTCTTTGCTTTTGTCACGATATCGTGACACTTCTACCTCCGTACTCTTCTTTTCTTTTGTCATGAAATCGTGACACTTCTTAGAATCTAAATTTTCACAAATCGTGACACTTTTTCTTCCTCTCTTTCTTAACATGTCGCGAAATCGTGACACTTTCACTTCTTTCTCTCTCTTTGACATGTCATGAAATCGTGACACTTTTACTTCTTTCTCTCTTTTTTACATGTCGCGAAATCGTGACACTTTTCTTCTTTCTCTCTTTCAACATTCTAAATCGCGACACTTTTCAACTTCTTTCTCTCTCCAACATGTCGCGAAATCGCGACTTTTCTTTTTCTCTTCCAACATGTCACGAAATCGTGACACTTTTTCCTTGCTTTTTTCTCTTCCAACATGTCACGAAATCGTGACACTTTTTCTTGCTTTCTCTCTCTTCCAACATGTCACGAAATCGTGACACTTTTTCTTGCTTTTTCTCTCTTCCAACATGTCGCGAAATCCGTGATACTTTTTCACTTGCTTTTCTCTTCCAACATGTCACGAAATCGTGACACTTTTTCCTACCTTTTCTCTCTTCCAACATGTCGCGAAATCGTGACACTTTTTCCTTCTTTTCTCTTCCAACATGTCACAAAATCGTGACATTTTTCTTCTTTTTCTCTCTTCCAACATGTCACAAAATCATGACACTTTTTCTTGCTTGTTGTACATGTCGCGATATCGTGACACTTTTCTTACTCGTCTTTTTCTTTGAACTTTTGCATATGGGCCACTTCGGTCTTCTTGGAAAAACATTGTACATACTCTGAATAGCTTCTGAACTTCCTATCCACTGCATCTGAATAGCTTCTGAACTTCCTATCCATTGCATCAATCGATCTATCTGACTGTGTTGACAACAATGACAATATTGTTGCTGCACCTTGCTCAACAATCTCCCCCTTTGGAATTGTTGGCAACACATGTGCAATTTTCTGTAACTCTTCTCCCCCTTTGACAATAATACCAAAGGGCTACTGCAGACTCCCCTGAGTCCATGCACAACATTCTCAGGCAAAAATTATTACACTTAGCAAAAATCATGAACATGAGCAAAAAGATAATCAAATACTTAAATGCTCCCCATGAGAATGTGATCCCTATAGCTAGTCAATTCTTGGGAAGCGTGACCACTCCCAATTTATTGTGAAGGTACTCAAAAACTTCCTTGGGCAATGGTTTTGTGAAGATATCCGCTACTTGCTCTGTAGTTGGAACAAAATCCAACTTAACCTCACCTTTCGCAACTTTCTCCTTCAAAAAGTGATACCGGATAGCAATGTGTTTTGTGCGTGAATGCATAACCAGATTCTTGGAGATGTTAATGGCACTGGTGTTATCACACTTAACTGATATTGGCTCACTGAAGTTAATACCAAGATCTTTCAAGGTTTGTTTCATCCATAATACCTGCGTACAACATGTTGTCGCTGCAATATATTCTGCCTCTACTGTCGATAAAGAAACTGACTCTTGTTTCTTACTGTGCCATGCGACCAACCTGTCTCCAAGATAGAATGCACCTCCACTGGTACTCTTTCTGTCATCGACACATCCTGCCCAATCTGCATCTGAATACGAAATAAGGGTGAAGTCCTTACCTTTCGGATACCATAACCCATACTCCATAGTACCCTTGAGGTACCGAAGAATCCTCTTCACTACTGTCACATGAGTCTCCTTGGGACTAGCCTGAAATCGTGCTACCATGCATACTGCCTGCAAAATATCTGGTCTGGTAGCTGTCAAATACAGTAAGCTCCCAATCATAGATCTGTACATGGTTTGATCAACAAGTGGAGATTTGTCATCCTTGCTCAACTTGCAACCTGTCATCATGGGAGTGCTAACTGGCTTACAATCCTCCATTGTGAACCTTTTTAACATCTCTTTCACATATTTAACTTGAGAAATAAATATGCCCTTCTCATTTTGATTAACTTGCAACCCGAGGAAATACGACAGTTCACCAATCATAGACATTTCAAATTCTTTCTGCATCTTATTTGCTAAATCTTTACATGACTCATCTTTGTTGCTGCCAAATATGATATCATCTACGTATACAACAAGAACAATAAGATGCCCATTTTCTATTTTGACATACAAATTACTATCCACCATACCTTTCTTAAACCCTTGTTGAGTGAGATAGTTGTCTAGCCTTGCATACCATGCTCGGGGTGCCTGTTTTAAGCCATATAATGCTTTCTTCAACTTGCAAACCAAGTTGGGATCATCACCAAGTTGGAAACCATCTGGCTGCTCAATATAAACCTCTTCTTCAAGTTTCCCATTCAAAAATGCTGATTTCACATCCATTTGATAAACTTTGAAATTCTTGTAAACTGCTAAAGCCAGAAACATTCTAATTGCCTCTAGTCTAGCCACTGGTGCAAAAGTCTCCTCAAAGTCAATACCTTCAACTTGTGCATAACCTTTACATACCAATCTTGCTTTATTCCTGACTACCTATCCATCTTCATTCAATTTGTTTCGAAAGATCCATTTAGTACCGATTACATTTTTATTTGCAGGTCTAGGTACTAACTCCCAAGTTTTATTTTTCTCGATCTGATCTAATTCTTCATTTATTGCCTTCATCCAACTTTCATCTTTGCTTGCGTCAACAATATTTTTGGGCTCAATGCTGGATAATAGAGAGTAGTTACTTACTACTCTTCTTCTTGTCTGAACACCAACTATGGGGTCTCCAATTATTTGCTCTCTAGGATGATTTTTCTGCCAGCTGCTTGTTTTGAATTTCTTATTTTCTTCCACTTCTGAATCATAACTTAAATCATCTGAGTCAATTTTTTGTTTCTTTTCCATTTCATTTTCCTCATCTCCTTCAATAACCTCTTCATAAATTGGGTAGTTTTCTTCATAGCTAACTACTCGTTCCCTACCTTCATCAAATTTAACATCGGCACTGTCCACAATTTTCTTTAGCCTCTTGTTGTAGCATTTGTAAGCTTTGCTTTTTGATGAATAGCCAACAAAAATACCTTCATCCGCTCTATCTTCAAACTTACCAAGATTATCTTCAGTTCTTTTGATGTAACACTTGCAGCCAAAAACTTTGAGGTATTTTGTTGTTGCCTTTCTACCGAACCACAACTCATAAGGAGTTTTGCTTTCATGTGTTCTCAGCATGTACCTATTTTGGATATACACCGCAGTATGGACTGCTTCTTTCCAAAATCTTGTCTGCTACTCTGCTCTCAACCAACATAGTCCGTGCCATTTCCTGCACTGTTCTGTTCTTTCTTTCTACCACACCATTCTGCTGAGGTGTCCTGGCTGCTGAAAACTGTCTCCTAATACCATATTTTTCATAGTACTCTGTAAACTCATCTGAAATGAATTCTCCTCCTCTATCTGATCTTAAACATTTGATCCTTTTTCCTGTTTCATTCTCAACTTGGTGTTTGAAAGTCTTGAACATTTCAAAGGCTTCTGATTTATGCTTCAAGAAAAATATCCATGTCATTCTAGAATAGTCATCAATACACAACATAAAATATTTGTCACCATTTATGCTTTGCGTTCTCATGGGTCCACATAAATCAGTATGTATTAGTTCCAAAGGTTTGCTTGTGTAGTACTCTTTTGTTTTGAATGTGACTCTAGTTTGCTTCCCCTTTTGGCATGAAGCACAAATGCTATTTGAAGGTTTGCTAATGGTGGGAATATCTCTCACTGCCTTTTTTGAGCTGATTTTTACTAGATTATCAAAACTGATATGACCGAGCCTCTTGTGCCACAACCAATTTTCTTCTTCCTATCCAATAAAACAAGCTCCTTCTGAAGTCTCTGAGAGCGTGTACAGGTTGCCAGATGTCCTTGATCCAGTTGCTATCAATTTTCCACTGTTTGTTTTTCTGACTTCACAACCCTGCTTCTTAAAAACTACTTCATGACCTTTATCACAAATCTGACTTACGCTCAACAAGTTATGTTTCAGACCATCCACAAACAAGACTTCTTCTGACTTGATTTTTCCATCACTAATCTTAACTGAACCTTTGCCAACTATCTTAGCTCCATCATTATTTCCAAACTTTACTGAACCACCTTCATATTTCTGTAACTTCTCAAATTTTTGTTTGTCACCTGTCATATGACTAGAGCATCCACTATCAAGTATCCATGGTACATATTTATTCTGTGCTTTAAAAGTTGTTTGCACGATCAAAGATTCCTTTTCTTCCTTAAGTCGCTCCTTTTCTTTCCACTCTGTTTTGACTACAGTTTTGGGCTCTAGTTTTGACTTTCCCTTTTCAGTAGCTTGTGCATGTTTTTCGAGAAGTTTTCTATTTTGTCTCATCCTATTTGGTTGAAATTTTCTTCCCTAAAATTGATTTGAAGCAAATGTACTTCGACAATTTCTTGCAATGTGCCCAAAATTATGACAGTTATAACATTCTACTGCATAATTCATCAGAGGTGAAAAAGCATTTCTACTGGTGAAATTCCTTGGTCCTACATTATACTTGCAGTCTGAAATCTTATGTCCATAACCATTGCATTTAAAACAGAAACCAGAAAAGGGATAATTGAACCTGGGTGATGGTCTTTGCCATGTTGTCGTAGGAGCCATAAATCTTCTTCTTCTTTGATGTGTGACATTGGTGAATCCATCATTGTCAATTCTCCTTTCATGCCTGGCATTATTGCTTTCTTCTGCATGAGTCATTTTTCCTTGATCAACCTATTTCTTATCTTCATTCTTTATGGATTCTACATTTATGGCCTTTGATCCATTTGATGATTCTCCTTCGATGAAGCCCAAACCAAATTTGATGCCTATAGGCCTTTGGTCATTTAAAATCTTATCCAGCTTCATAGAACTTTCTTCGCATTTGTGATAACAACTAATTTTACGATCCATCTCTTCTATCTGCATCCGTAAACCAACATTCTCTTCTTCTAGTTTGCAGCAATAATCTATTTTCATGGTTATTTGAACTTTGAGATCTTCAGATATTTTCTTGTATTCTTCTGTCTGTACTTTCAAACTAGTTATGATTTCATTTGCATCCTCAAGCTTTCTTGAAATTTTCTTATTCTTTTTCCTCTCTATACTCAACTCTTCAAGTGCAGCGATCAACTCACCTTCTAGATCTACTTCAGCCTCAAGGTTTTCATCACATACTTCAGAGTTCACTCCTACTTTTTTTTATTTTTCTTCTTCAAATGCCATGAAAAGAGCTTCACCTATTTCCTCTTTAGAATCCTCATCGGAGCTGTCTTCTGATGAACTGGCATTCCTGGAGATGAAACTTTTCTTCTTGAAGTTGCCTTTTCTGAAATTTGTTTTCTTCTTCCAGTCACTTCTTTCTTGGTGCGATCCTTCATCACTTTTGTTCTTCTCATTAAGTGGACATTTAGTCGCAAAATGCCCAATGCCTCCATAGTTGAAACATTTAAATGGTAGCTTTCCTCTGTATTTTCCTTTTCCCCTTTTTAGTTTTCTAACAAAGTTTGCTTCCATTTCATCTGATGTCTCTTCTTCCTCGGACTCTTGTTTTGCATTTTTATTTTTAAGGGCTTTAAAAGCCGCTTCTCTGTCTGTGGGTTTAGATCTTCCTATTCTCATCTCATATGCAGTCAAAGAACCATGCATCTCATCCATACTAAAATAATTTAGATTTTTAGCTTCTTCTATCGCTGAGACTTTAGAATCAAATCTTTGAGGAAGAGATCTTAATACCTTTTTCACGATGACAGAGTCTCCAATATCCTCGTCGAGTCCTCTAATCGCATTAATGACTTCATTAACTCTCAGCATATATGCCTCTATGTTCTCATCGTCATTCATCTTTAGTGCTTCGAACTGAGCTCGATGTGTTTGTAACTTGGCCTCCTTGATCTTATCGTCTCCTTCATGAATACTCCTCAGTTTGTCCCATATTTCTTTTGCCATTTTACAACTCATGATCTTTACCAGTTCACTGTCTACTAATCCACACATGATAGCATTCTTTGCTTTTGAGTTATTCTCAAATAGTTTCTTATCGTCAGCCTCTTTTGGAGGAGTGATGGGTATTGTGTATCCACTAACTACTGAATCCCAGATGTCGTATCCCAAAGCACAGAGATATGTCTGCATCCTGATTCTCTAGAACGCGTAATTAGATCCATCAAACAATGGTGCTTTGTTTGATGAGAAGCCTTCACCACCTGCCATTGTGTTACTTCCAAGATCACCCTAGCCGGTTAAGCTTGTACAGGAACTTGGCTCTGATACCAATTGTTAGTCTTACAATGACACTGAGAGGGGGGGTGAATCAGTGTAGCTTTTTAAAACTTAAATCTACAACTCTTAATGCTGAAATAATGCAAACTTAAAAATAGATACAACAAGTATAACAAGAGAGCATCACACAACACAAGATTTTAACGAGGTTCACCAATGTGGCTACTCCTCAAAAATGACTGCTTGGACTCCCATCCAAATCCAGCCTTTGCAAAGCAACAACTTTACAATCAATTTACCAACACCCACTGGAAGGAGCACCAACCCCTTATTTATCTGCACCAACGAAAGGAGCACCAACCCCTGATTTACCAGCACCAACTGGAAGGAGCACCAACCCCTGATTTATCTGCACAAATAGAAAGGAGCACCAACCCCTGATGCCAAGCAACAACTTGGACTTCAATTTGAATCTATAAGTTTTGATAGGAAAATACCTTCACTTTTACAAGACCCTAGGTCTATTGCTTACTCTCGCTCTTACTTCTTTCACTCACTCTACTTTCTCTTCACACACTTTGTACACTCTACGTCATTATAGCCAAACAATCGTCTTTGCCCTTTGCACACTCTAATCTCTATATGTTCTCACTTCACACTTAGCACGATTCGACATGACTCGCTCTCTATGCACTTAGGATCGTATTTCACACACATTCGACGACACACCAATTCTCCAAACAACCCTCCTTTTATAACAATATTTTCATGATGAAAACCCTAATCTTAGTCGACTGTATAACAAATGTAAACCCTAATCTTAGTCGACTATAAACCCTAATCTTAGTCGATTGTCATCGATCTTCGTCAACTTCTACTCAAGAAGATATTCGGTAATTCCATCGCTCAAAGATTTCATTCTATAATAGTCCTTGTATCCGCCCACTGACTTTTGTTCACTCTTCATATTTTAGCTGCATGAATTCACTCTATATCGCCTGTAAATGTCGTAGTGATGTCGGTCCACTATCATACTTCTCATTACAGGGTTCTTCTTCTTGTCTTGCGCTTATACGACCTGTCTCAAAATCATGACATTTTTGCCTCTATAGCTTCTTTTATTGTTGTTGCCATCAAAATACATGTCATGATATCGTGACACTTTCCTCTTCTACTTTCTCTATTCTTTTGTCGCGATATCGACACTTCTCTCATACTTTTTTTGTCATGATATCGTGACACTTTCGCTCTATAGACTTCGTCTTAGCTTTTGTCACGATATCGCGACACTTCTGCCTCCGTAGACTTCATCTTAGCTTTTGTCGTGATATCGTGACACTTCTACTGTAGACTTTGAATTTGCTTTTGTCATGATATCATGACACTTCTGCCTTCGTAGCCTTCTTCTTTGCTTTTGTCACGATATCGTGACACTTCTACTTTCATAGACTTCCTTTGCTTTTGTCATGATATCACGATACTTCTGCCTTCGAATCTTCTCTTTACTTTTGTCGTGAAATCGTGACACTTCTACCTTTGAAGTCTTGCTTTTTTCTTTTGTCATGAAATCCTGACACTTCTACCTTAAATCTTCTTTCTTTTGTCATGAAATCATGACACTTCTCCTTGAACTCTTCTTCTTTGTCATGAAATCACGACAATCTTCCTTTGTCAAAATTAACTTTTCGCAAATCTGACCTTCTCTTCTCTCTTTCTTTTAACATGTCACGAAATCGTGACACTTTCACTTACTTTCTCTCTCTTTTCACTAACATGTCACGAAATCGTGACACTTATCAACTTACTTTCTCTCTCCTTGAACTTGTCACGAAATCGTGACACTTATCAACTTACTTTCTCTCTCTTTACACATGTCAAAATCGTGACACTTTTCCACTTACTTTCTCTCTTCCAACATGTCGTGAAATCGTGACACTTTTCCACTTTTTCTTTCTCTTCCAACATGTCACGAAATCGTGACACTTTTTCCTGCTTTTTCTCTCTTCCAACATGTCGCGAAATCGTGACACTTTTCCTGCTTTTCTCTCTCTTCCAACATGTCACGAAATCGTGACACTTTTTCCTGCTTTTTCTCTCTCTTCCAACATGTCGCGAAATCATGACAGTTTTTCTTCCTTGCTCTTTTTCTTCCAACATGTCACGAAATCGTGACAGTTTTTCTTGCTTGCTTTTTCTCTTCCAATATGTCACGAAATCGTGACACTTTTTCTTGCTTGTTGTACATGTCGCGATATCGCGACACTTTTCTTACTTGTCTTTTTCTTTGAACTTTTGCATATGGGCCACTTCGGTCTTCTTGGAAAAACACTGTACATACTCTGAATAGCTTCTGAACTTCCTGTCCACTGCATCTGAATAGCTGAACTGTGTTGACAACAATGACAATACTGTTGCTGCACCTTGCTCAACAAATGGTAATGGCTAAGAGGAAGGACGAGTCATGAAGAATATGTCCTCATCATAAAATATAAGTTTCATATTCCTATTATTTATGATTTGTTGGATGAATTGGATATGGCTCAATCTTATGCTACATTAGATTTTGGATCATGATTTCATCAAATAAGGGTCAAAAGGAAAGAAATACATAAATAGTTTTTCAAACTCACAAACAACACTATGAGTTTTTATTTATGACATTTGTTCTTACTAATTTCCTATGTACATTTCATAGCCTCATAAATTCTGTATTCATAGAATTGTTAAGGAAAAGTATATTGGTGTTCTTTGATGATATTTTGACCTACACCAACACTTGAGAAGAGCATTTGAAGCATGTGGAATAGGTATTTAAGATACTATAAATGGATCAACTATTTGTAAAAAGTCCAATAATTCCTTTTATGCTTCTAAAATAGAGTATTTAGAACACATCGTTACTAAAGGTGGCAAAGTGGATCCTAGGAGAATTAAAACAATGCATGATTGGCCACTTCAAAAAATGTTTAAGAATATTTTTGGGATTTCTTGGTCTCATGGGATGCAATACAATTTTTTTTTAAGTATGGAAAAACTACAACACCCTTAGTAATATTTATAAATAAAGGGACATTTATTTGGATGGATGAAGCAACGATGCTCTTCAATTCCTTAAAAATATCATGTTTTTAACTCTAATTTTGGCTACTCCAAACTCTAGCAAATTGTTCTTTATAAAATGTAACGCATTAAGGATTGCTGCAATGTTGGTGCAAGAGGGTCACCTATTGGATTTTGAGAGCAAACAACTCATAGGAAGAACTTAAACAAGTTTACATTTGAGAAGGAGATAATGACATAAGTAATGAATTTTAAAAATAAAAAAATATTTGTTGGCTACATATTTTAAAATTAAAACTAACCATAAAAACCTCAATTAATTTTTGGAGAAACTAATATATTTCTTGGAATAAAATAAGTGGTTGACAAATTATTGGGTTATCATTTTGAGATAACATAAAAAAGAAATGGAAAATTGGTAGTAGGCACTATCTCTAAAAAATATGAAGATGTAGCCATTGTTTACACCATCTCTTTCCCTATTCTAATGTGGGTTAATCAAGGTAGGTAGGAATGAAAGACTAATAATGAGACTTATCACAATGTTCAAAGGCTTGATGTTGGAGAATCATTCAATCAATACCACTCATAAATAGGATATATTTTGAGTAAAAATAATAGGGTATTCTTGATCAATTCATCCGATATTAATGATAATATCCTCTAGAGATTGCATACATATCCTTCTATAGGATAATTAAAGTTTTTTAAAACATATCAAAGGGTGAAACAATCATTCTCCTAGAATAGAATGAAAGTAGACAAAAATAAGTTTATGAAATAATTTGAAGTGTCCTAAGGGAATAAAGGAAAAATAGTCAAAATCTTAGGATTATTATTATCATATTTCACAGTAGTTTCTAGAAACGAATGGAATCAAACATTACCCAATATTTCTTAACAAAATAAATACACAACATATAGAACACAAAATATGGTGGGTTGTCCATAGTCATTAGAAGATATTCACTCAAAGAGAATAGAAAATACACTATAACTGATAAGAAAATGATTGATGAGAAGGGGCATTCATATCCAAGTACATGATGCCTTTCGGTCAAGGTTATGAGACCAACCCTTAGGAATAAATAATAAAAAATTACAAAAAATATTTTTTTCAAAGTTTATATGGGCCCAAAGGGTAAATTTAACAAATAGTCAATTGTGGCCACAAGAGAAGCTTAGCCACCACATATTACAACATCCCCTCCTAAACCTACAAGAGAAGCTTAACCACCACATATTCCAACATCCCCCCCTAAACTAAATGGGGGAAATGGAGATAGACCCTTACATGGATCCCCCATTAAGGAATACTCTCCAACTCCAAGAAGTTCCCACATGCACACAAAAGTGACCTCAAACATGATATTGGTCAAAATGTCTATTGCCTACTCTAATGAAGAAATAAATACTAGATCTAACATCACATGAGCATGAAGCCTTCTCATAAAGTGCATCCATATCTCAATGTGATTTACCCATTAATGAAAAATAGGATTGCAAACAAGCTAAATAATACTCAAATTGTCATAATTGACCTAATAGCAAATATAATATTGTTGTGTTTTGATGTGAATGATCCCAATAAAAATCATGTATAACTAATTAAAAAAAAAATATTATCAACCCATAAAACACTTGGTGGGTAAATTATTAAAAAATAGAGGGTAGAAATATTAGAGAGTTTAAGCTAACTTTTGCATAAAGCTAAAAATTGTCTTATTTGGAACTTATCTATTAAAAATATAAATACCTCATTGATGCTCCTATAGATCATATCAATGATTAAAAATTATAAATACTGGAGGAAAAATTATTCATTCCTATGATTCATAGGATATACATGAATGAAGTTCTTATTTCTTGAATATTAGTAACAATTTGTAATAATCATATGCATGCATATACTCAACAATATGTAGTATCTCATTTTAATAACTCATGGTGCCAAATAAGAAGATATCGGTAGAATAAAAATTCACATATTTGTCATACAAATTATTTCATGGAAATACATCAAATTTGAGGTCTCTATCTATATAAGATACTAAGCTAACAAGTCAATGAAGCTTAATTCACTTGGTTCTTTATCTCCATTTCAATGCTTTTATTACTTATAGAATAATATAACTAAAACATATTAGGATTTAGTAAAAAAATATAAATTAATGAATTCCAACTTTAATTAAAACATGTATGATAGCACAAGTAATAGAAATGTCCAATAAGTTATATTATGAGAACTCAAAATATCTCTTTTATTATCTCTCATTCTATTATTATGCTTCATATTATAAAGAACCATGTCTATAAATAAAAAAGTTATATAGTTTTCTTTTCTATTTATTTTTAATCTATCCCATTTTGAAATTAAACTAAATAATTTTAATCATATCCAAAAAACTAAAATAGTCAATGAGGCCATAAGCTTAAATACAAGATGGAGGTATAGTATACAACACTAATCCATTTTGGATTTTAACCTTTGACCTCTTATTTAGAGTTTCAAAGTCTTAACAACATACAAGAAAAAATTAACAATATAATTGTTTGCAACAACTGTTCAGAAAAGTCTTCCATTTTTTGTGCTTGATAAGCATATATATTAGGCTAATAACCTCTTGCAGGAGGGTGCAAGTCTTGATTTTTTAATTGGAGAAGTGCTTGGGTTAACATATGCCCTAAAACTAATTATGAGAAGTACTCTGGGATCCTTAGAGTAGCTAGTTTGAGTGTGTCTCCAATTAAAAGGGTCAACAACCCCCACACCCTATTTAGTAGTTTTTTACTCTAAGAGAGTATACAAAGAGTTTTTTGGAGCTAAACCCATGGCTGATTTATTAGTAAATAGTTCTTGGTAGAAATATTGTTGGTAATAAAAGGGCAACACTCACTTAGATAGACTTTGTGAGCAATGATATTTACCTTAATACATTAGAAAGCACAATTTGGGGCCCAGTTTGTTGCTAAAATTTTCTTAGAAGTGTCATTTGGCCATCAACAATAGTTTTACAACAATTTTTACAGCTTCAAAAATAGATAGTTGCAAGTGAGTGCAGAAAATACCTAGTTGCAGTCTACTAGAAAGTCCATAAAAAAACGTCTGCATAGTAGCATCCTAGAGGGCATACCTCTTGTACTACACAATGAATATTTTTACAAAAAAAATGAGAAAGAAGCAAAGTTAAAATAGTGCATGGCTAAAGCATCTACAACACTAGTAGGGATAAAAAAAGAAAAGAAAAGCTTGTTGATGTTAAGGATTGTGAATGTAGTGTTTACAATGCTCAAGCTTTATCAAATCCATCTTTGCTAATACTAAGGGAGAAGAACCCAACATTATTGTAAGAGAGTAGAAACCAGGTCAAGGAAAATAGAACATGGATAAAACAATTGAAGGGAAAGATAAGTGAGGAAGAAAACAAGGAACAGTGGATACGAATCTCCTCTAAAACTAAGGAGGGAGGAATATATCTAAATATTCCTAATAAAATCTATGAAAGAGCATAGAATGGACTTGATCATACTCTTATAAGAAATCTCATAGGCTCAAAACCAATAGGGGATCAAATCTAAAAATGGGTGTCTAATCATTGGAAAGTTAAAGGACATGTGGAAATATCCTTCCTACCAAAAACATTTCCTTGCATCTTTTAATAATGAGGAAGATTGTCATAGGGATATACTTGGAGGCACATGGTTTATAGGTAGATCTAGCCTATGTCTCAAGAAATGGATTATTGGCTTTAACCTCAACACAAATAGGATAGATGTGGCCCTAATATGGGTAAGGATCCTTGCTTTACCTTTAGAATTTTGGAAAGAGATTTTTTTTGAAAACATAGCAAACTCTTTTGGGTGCTTTCTTATGGTGGACTTTATTACCAGAGAAAAAAAAATTGTTAGAATGTACGCCTTAGTTGAATCAGGATAGAAACTACCTAAGGAGATCAATCTAGTATCAATATGGGGGGTGTGGAATCAAAGCATAATTTTTGCAAATGACCCTTTTAGCTATAGAATCTGTATCAAAACAGGTCATCTGGCAAAAAATTTCCCAAACAGACAAAGGAGGATTTGTAGAGAAAACCAGAGCAATGAAGAAAGAAAAAAAGGTTAATATGGAAGAAAAGGGGGTAGATATCTGAGAAGGGTAAAGAGGTTCAAATATATAAATTTTAGGAGACAAGAGGGTTAGAATAAAATAAGAAATAAATAAAGGAAGTTGGTATTGGTGAAGGTAAGAAAAAATCACAAAATAAAATGGAGATGGAAGAAGGTGAAATATTGATTCTAAGAGAGGAATCTAAAAATATAGAAAGCTAGGACACTCCTCAATGGATAAGCTCTCCAATACCACAAGATGAGGTGACTAAAAAATATGAAGAAAATATGGATCAAATGGAAGAAAAATAGACATAAATGGAAGAGAGATGAAGGCCCATGAAGAATCGGATCCAGAAGTTGTGCCATGCATAGTTAATCAAGAAGTGGATGTAGGGAATTTAGGAAAAGTACCACACTTAAGGATGTTGAGTGCTAAGAAGTGCATGGATGTGGGAGTAGAGGGAAATAATGTGGGAAGACCATATATTAAGAAAAAATACTTAAAGAAAACATAGAAGTATTTAAAATATGGAAAGCAGATGATCATAGTCTTGAGTGGAATGAAGCCCACTACAAGTAAAAAATAAAATTCATATCATCAAATGTTAGGGGAATGAATACCTCTAAAAAACACAGATTGGTGAGATACATATTGAAGGACCATCAACTTGAAATCATATTAGTACAAGAAACTAAATGAACTTTTTCAAGGTGGGAAAGTATTTAGAGTAGATTATGGAAGAAGGTAAGATTTGTTAGGTGGAAGTGAAGGGAGCTTTAGGAGGTTTGTTAAATATGTGGAACTCTAACCTATATAAGGGAGAATCCATATCTAGAAGTGTAAATCAATTGTCTATTATTATCCTAGCCAAGTCTTCAAAATTGTCTTTCCTTGTTACAAATGTCTATACTCCAAATATAAGTAGATTGAGAAAGAAGTTTTGAAAAGAGCTAGAATATATGGGACAGTAGGTCAGGGGGATAAGATAGTGACGATATGAAAAATACCATACATCCAAGCACACAAATATTGAAATATAACAATAACAATGAAACCACAAAATATTAAGAACAAGATATATATAACATGAATGAAGGTATCCTTTTATTAACAATGATATCCATTCTTTCTCATGAGGTTACAATATAATACCTCTTAGGGATGTGCACCATTCTTGATACAATGAATTACACATAGAACATTTGGATGTAATGCGTAAGATATTATTCAAACCCACAAACCGTCTTGAAGAGGGTTTTTCGTGACCTCCACAAGGGGTGATGATATTGAGTCTTTATGTTGTTGTCTCCTTGTAGATACTTGAAATTTGCACACAAAGAAACTTAAAAGGTATTAATAGCATATGAAGAGCCTTCCAAGGTAAGGCCCATATCCATGATAAAGTAATGATAAAAAAAAACTGAAATACGATAAACAGATGCATAAAACTGAAATCTAATTATGCTAGGAAGTAAATGAAATGTTTCTAAAACTGATTAAAGCAAGAAAATAGGAAAAATGAATCTTTGTCAGGAGGACATATCTGCACATGATGGTCTCACCTGCTAGCCATATCGGGGTGAGATGATGGCATCTAAAGATCGTCTTGGGGCAAGATGAACGCTGAACTACAAATGAATTCCTTGTAATTGATGTGAGGAGACATCGGGTTTGATCCATGTGATTTATTTTCAATGGTGTGATGACAGGATTTTAACATGAAGCAAGAGCATTGGATGATGCAAGGAGTGCAAATTCAATCTTCAACCATTGAAATGATGCATTTTCACACTTGGAAGCTCCATGGTTGAAATCCAATAGCACTTCATTGCTTAAAACTTTGAAGAATTTTTTATCTCCAATTCAGTAGCAATTTGACACTTAAGAATTGGAATCTTTTCAATGAGGGCAAGGTGTTATTAAATAGACTTTTCAATGGGAGTCTATGGCTTCCTTGAGAAGCTAATAAATAGTTGGAAATCAAGAAACGTAACCTCTTCTTGATAATCGTTGCATTGTTACCCACAACTAGCAATTGTAATTGCTTACACCATCACTCGATATCAATATTTTATTGCTCCAGGCATGGCCATCTTGGGATGGGATGATCGTGACTACGAGTAATCTCAAGGTGAAATGGTTACTATTGGAGGTTGTCTCGGGGTGAGACAATCTCTGCTGCGAAGGTAAATTTATCATTTTAAGTGGTGAGAACCACTATTAATCCCTGAGTCTGCCCAAGATGGGTCATATGGCCTGAAAAGGTATCCATATAGGTAGTCTCATCAATATGACATATTTTAGGTGTCTATATATGCCCCTCTTTGGGATGTGTTGTGTGAAATTATAGTACCAAGCAAAAATAGATGACCTAAAGTCAAGTTGAGGGTTGATGATGTTGAGGGTTGGATGACCCAATCATGAAAAGAGCATGCATATTTGAATAATTACTTATAAATTGTTTGGTAGACTTAAATTTGAGTAAAATTTGGCAATTAGAAGGCATTCAAGTAGTTTTTTTTACTACACGATCGTAGTTTATACTGACTAAGTTTTGGTTTGACATTTTTGCTTTTTACCCCAGCAAAGAGGGAAGTGTGTGATAGTTGTTGGCAATGCTTATTTAAATGAATGTAGTTTGTGTGATTGAGTGTTTGATTATTAATTATTGATTATGAATTCTATGATGTATGACTACCCCCTCAAGTGATGAGTTGATAAAGGAGATGGAAAGTGATGAGTCGCTTGACCAAGATGACTTGTTTTGGGTTTTGTTAGGACCTTTACAAATGTGGAAGAGGAAAACTTCCATTGTAGCTGTGATTTCAACCATTATTGGTAATTGTACATCTCTATCCCTTAGAGCAGTCCAACCACATGGATTTCTTAGGGAATTGAGATGATAACAATTTAATTCTTACATGAGGTAAATAATTGTATTTGATGATCTCATAAAGCTAAGTGGATAAAGGAAATGTATATCTCTATCCCATGGAGAAATCCAACCACATGGCTTTATTAGGAATTGAGATGATAACAATTTAACTCTGGTTGGGACTATTTTTAGTTCAAGTGACCTTATGGTAACCTACCTGTTGAGTGGTATTTTCACCCGATTGTGAAAACACACTCTCCGTTAGGATTTGAATCTCAAATCCCCTCTTGCAAAGAAATTAAATAAATAACTTCTCCAAGGTCTCCGCTATGTTAGCATTTTGCATAAATAAAAATATTCAATTTAAATGCTTGGAACACCTTAGTGATTGCAAGTAACTGTAAACAAGGGGCAATGTTGGTTTATTTTATTTTAAAACTTTAATGATTGTTCGTTGAACCAAAATGAACTCAATGTGAATCGACCTTAACAATGAAATATTTTATTTTCAGATTTTGGAAAATTTTCAAGTGTTTATTTTGATGACTGTAAATTAAAATAAAGTTAAACTTTCTGGAAAATAAAAGTGCAAAAAAAAATGAAAATAAAATGCAAAGAAAATGAAACTAAAATACATTCAGGGTGTTGCTATCCTATTTCGACAAAACCGAAGATATGAGGTTTTCTGCATACAACCTAACCTATTGGACCTGCAGAACATGCACAATCCAGATAAGTTAAGTGCTGGTTTCTAGGGTTTTGAATGCAGTTTTCAGATTTAGACCTTCGCATGAAGCAACCAAGATAACTTGCATAAACTCCATCTATAAGCCTAAAATCTGAAAAGGGGAAAAATAAACATTTAATCTCGCATGCAAAAAATAACTCCTCCTTTCTTGTCAATGAGATGCAACTCTCTGAAGTTTTCTGTATTAAATATGTATCAATTTACAATAACAAAAATTTCCAGTTTTATCAAAACCAAAACAAGTGGAAGAAAACGCTCCAAAGCAGGCCCAGAATGGCCTATCGCCTTCAGCTCTGCAACTCTGCTCGCAACGGTTTTTGACCCCTGTACCTGTCTTTGCTTCTGCTTTTAAACTTTTTGGTATGGCTCTCTGTTTTGCTCTGTGACGTTTCGTTTCATTTCCTAGATCCCTTCGTTTCGTCTTCCCCGCCTCTTCGTTGTTTTTGGCTTTTTGTTCGAGCATCGAAACGTTTGATCTTCTTTGCTAACTGTAACCATTGGTCATGAAGCGTTACACCATAACCCTTACACCTTTGTGCCATGTGTTCAATGCTTCCCCTATAGACTCTATAACGGCCCTCTGTGAATCGCAAAAAAATAGCATGTCATGATATCGTGACATTTTTATGTCCGCAACTTTGCTCTTCTTCTTGCATCGCGAAAATGAGACATGTCGTGATATCACGACACTTTTATGTCTTTGGTCACAAGAATACAACATGTCATGATATCATGACACTTTTTTTTGTCACAAAACATGTCACGATATCGCGACACTTTTCTTCTTTGGTCCGAATGCAACATGTCACGATATCGCGACACTTTTCTTTTTGGTCATGAGAATGCAACATGTCGCGATATCGTGACACTTTTTCTTTTTGGTCGTGAGGATGCAACATGTCACGATATCATGACACTTTTTCTTTTTTAGTTGCGAGAATGCAACATGTCGCGATATCGCGACACTTTTTCATTTTTAGTCGCGAGAATGCAACATGTCATGATATCGTGACACTTTTCATTTTTAGTCACGAGAATGCAACATGTCGCGATATCATGACACTTTTTCATTTTAGTCTGAGATGCAACATGTCGCATATCGTGACACTTTTTCTTTTGTCACGAATGCAACATGTCACGATATCGCGACACTTTTTCTTTTCTTTTCTTCTTTCTAAATGAACATGTCCGATATCGTGACACCTTTTCTTTCTTTGCTACGAAACTGCAACATGTCACGATATCACGACACTTTTCTTTCTTTGCCATGAAACTGCAACATGTCGCGATATCGCGACACTTTTTCATTATGCTCTATCTTGCTGCTCTTAGCCACAAAAACGCGACATGTCGCGATATCGTGACACTTTTTCATTCTGCTCTATCTTGCTGCTCTTAGCCATGAAAACGCGACATGTCGCGATATCGCGACACTTTTTCATTCTGCTATATTTTGCTGCTCTTAGCCGCGAAAACGCGACATGTCGCGATATCGTGACACTTTTTCTTTCTACTATATTTTGCTGCTCTTAGCCACGAAAACGTGACATGTCGCGATATCGTGACACTTTTTCTTTTGCTATATTTTGCTGCTCTTAGCCACAAAAATGTGACATGTCGCGATATCGTGACACTTTTTCTTTATGTTGTATTTTGTTCTTCCTTTGCTCTTTTAGCATACGGGCCGCTTCTGTCTTCTTGAAAAACATGCAAAAAGGTGGGTCCCCAATTTTGGGGTGCGTTGTGGAGCAGCCACAACAAATGGTGACTCTGCTGGGAAATGCTCCTGAGCATTTCGATGAGAACCTAACCTAGAAATATACAAACTTAAATACAGGTGTCAGCACATAAAAAATAAACAAAATGCCGATAGATCAGAAATACATGAAACATTAGAATCATTAAGTATCAGCTCGGTGTGTGCAGTGTGCTCCATTCTCTATCATTTGAAATTGATCAACATTCCATTGTCAGTTTTACATGAATGCATATGTGAGGTTGTGAATGATTTGCGCAGGATTTAATGCATGACAAATATGCTAGAGATATAACAACCTGCTTTATAAAGGCTCAAACCTTCTAGTATCATACACAAACATTTTAAAACTGTCAAACCCTCTTAGGATCAAATACGTGTATAATGAATTAATTTATTAGATCCCAAAGTTGGTTATGTGTCACTACCATCTTGAACCCATGTGCAAGTGTAAGTGAAATCAGAGCTTTGGGGAATAGGATTCCCAACCTAAGCGAGATGGGAATTTAACCCTATCCTTACTACTCTGATCTGGAATTCATTACCTCACTTTGAACAAAATGATTTAACCAGTTATGGATGAAATTGTCAGGCTAGTCTATCCGTTTGAGCAGTCAGTGGTCTTGCTTTTAGACAAGACATGCTGCCACGCATGAGCATACTCCACTGCCGGTCAAGCGTCTATAGCCCCGGTGGAGATTAACCCCATAATCCATGATTTGGCTTCATTTTTTATTTCTTGGACCTTGGGGATGACTACCCATCCTTGCGAGGGACATGTAGTACGATCCTTCCAATCCAATATTATGATGAAATGGAAAATATTAGTTTTACTTTTATTTCTTGGACCTTGGGGATGACTACCCATCCTTGCGAGGGACATGTAGTACGATCCTTCCAATCCAAGATTTATGATGAAATGAAAAATAGAAGCTTTGGGGAATCGGATTCTCAACCTAAGCGAGATGAGAATTATGTCCTATCCTTACTACTCCATGTAGGTCAAATCAGAGCTTTGGGGAGTTGGATCCTCAACCTAAGTTCGATGAGGATTTAACCCTATCCTTACTACTCTGGTTTTAGGCTTTAAGCTTTATGGGAGTGGTAAAAACCATTGTTTTAAGGATTATGTTGCATGATAGGACAGACACGAAATACTCCTTTCGCCTCACCTTTTCTTCCAAGCATGGTTTTGATCATTTTTCTCAAGATCCTCTT
Organism: Wollemia nobilis; assembly: GCA_028583015.1. Lineage (NCBI taxonomy): Eukaryota > Viridiplantae > Streptophyta > Pinopsida > Araucariales > Araucariaceae > Wollemia > Wollemia nobilis. The sequence goes on from JAQPPZ010001769.1 coordinate 565,118, forward strand.
TAATGTGCATAGAACGTGCTTGGTTCAAGATAGTTCGGGCATCAGTTCCCAACCTTAGGATTTTTTTTTTATTTATGTTATAGAATAACCCTAAGAGGATTTGACATTTTTTTCAATGATTGTATTTGAAATGCAGATGCAACTAAGATGGAATGTATATGCAAGGTGGAATGTAATATGAATGCATTGCTTTTCTGAATTGCGGATGGAGTATACCACCTACGTTGCCATAATTTGTAAAACTGACTACTTCATGCATCACAAGTTTCAAACGATATTATTTAAAATGTTTGTGTTACTTGCGGAGCTTTCTACAACACAATTCCAATGTTTCATATTCTCCTGATCTTAGGCATAAGTTGACATCTCAAATTTTTTTTTTTTTTTTTATAGACAAACCAAACATGTCCATGAGGACCAACACACAACTTAAATCCTAACCAAAATAGCAATCCCAAAAATGAAACTTGAAAACCCACACCAAAACCAAAAAATATAATACCAATCTCATATGACTTAAGGGCTAAAATAGTGCTTTAGAACTTGCCCATTAACCGGTAACATCAGATCCTTCCCATCCAAAGCTCTTAATCTGAAGGTATTCTTCCCTAGGATTTCAGAAATTTGATAAGGGCCTAACCAAAGACAATCAAACTTTTTGTGATCCCCCTTCTCTTCATGTATTTTATCCCATAGTAAAACCAAATCCGAGATTCTGAAGGACTTAATTTTAGCTCTTTTATCAAACCATATTTTAACCACATCTTGATGTTTGCTCATGTGGAGCATGGCTTCTTCTCTTTTTTCATCAAGGTGCAGTAGATGACTTAATCTGGCCTCAATGTGATTATCTGTTCCCAGGTATTCTTGTGTGAAATGAAGGGTTTGAAGCTTCAAGTTTGCAGGAAAAATTGGATCTTGCCCATAAACCAGATGATAGGGTGTATTCCCTATTGATTCTTTTTCTCTAGTCCTATCTGCCCAAAGAGCAAACTTTAATTGGTTGTGCCAATCCCGAGGATTCTTTTCCAGTAACTTCTTAATGATGGTCAACAAATTTTTATTTGAGGATTCTGCCAAACCATTGCCTTGAGGGTAATAGTTAGATGCAAACTTTAAACTCACCTTATTGTCGTATGCCCAATTTGCAAATTGAGTGGAAGCAAAAGCCTTACCATTATCACTAACAATAGAATCAGGCATTCCAAACCTTGTTATGATGTGATCCTCAAGGAATTTTATTACCACATCCGTAGTGGAATGTTTTGTAGGAATTGCTTCTGCCCACCTTGTGCAATAATCTGTAGCCGTGAGTATGAATTTATGGGAATCTGAAGAATTTGGGTTAATAACCCCAATGAAGTCTAATCCCCATTGTGCAAATGGTCTCATCTCAACTACAGGTTGCAATGGCATAGCTGCATTTCTTTCTCTATTGGCAGCCACTTGACAGATATGGCAAGATCGTACGTGAGCATGTGCATCTTTAAAAATGTGGGGCCAATAATATCCTGCTCTTAGGATTTGATGCGCTGTTGCATTTGCCGCACCATGGCCAGTTCCGTATTTACCATGAAATTCTTGCAAAACCTTGGTAGCTTCTTCTTGATTTAGGCATCGTAAGTAAATCCCCTCGTGATTTTTCCTGTAAAGAACACCAGATCTAATCAGATAATTGGCAGATTTAAGTCTTAATGCTCTTCTTTGAGTGGAATTCAGATATGATGGACACTTACCATTTAATAGAAAATACACAATATCAACATACCAGTCATCTTTAGAAATGTGCTCTGCATTTGAATATTGGCATGTGATTTGAGGATTATTCTCAGCAATCGTCTTCACAAGTCCTTGTCCACGAACTAGTTTCATAGGTTGAATTTCAAGATCAAATTCTTGAATGGTAGAAATCCATTTACCTCTTCTCTCACCTAGCTCATTTTGCACAAACATTGTTTTGACAACGGGGTCAGGCACAATGGCAAAGACTCTACTATGCACAATGTAATGTCGAAATTTTTTTACCATTTTGAAAAGTGCGTACATCTGCTTATCGAGGATGGAATACCTCAATTGAGCATCCTTCAAAGGAGCACTTAGAAACGCTATGGGATTTTCTGTGCTATCTTCACCTTTCTGAGTCAAGACACTCGCAAAAGAGTGTTCCGATGCGAAAGCATAAATAAAGAAAGGTTTAGAATAGTCTGGACTTATGAGGACAGGGGCTCTAGAAATAGCATCCTTAATGCTTTGAAAGGCAACCCTACTTTCTTCGTTCCATCTGACATCTACATCCTTTTTGAGCATCTCGTTCAGCGGTTTAGCTATCTCAGCGAAGCCCGAAATAAACTTCCTCACAAAATTGATTTTCTCGAAGAAAGATCTCAACTCCTTTTTGCTACCTGGGAGAGGCAAGTTTTGGATAGCTTCTATCCTTTTCGGGTCAATGGATATACCTTCTTTTGAAATGATGTGACCAAGCAGTCTTCCTTCTGTTACTCCAAAGATGCATTTTTTGGGATTCAAAGAAATTCCATGCTCTCTACACCTTTGGAGAACCTTCCTCAGATCTTTCACATGGTCTTCTCTTTTCTTTGAAAATACTGGAATATCATCCACATACACAATGATACATTTACCTATGAGCCCTTTGAACGCATAATCCATGGCACGTTGAAATGTTGCGCCTGCATTTAACAATCCAAAAGGCATTCTTCTATAGGCAAATGTTCCCCATTTGGTTGTGAAGGCTGTTTTCATCCTATCATTGGGATGAATAAGAATCTGATTATATCCAGAATATCCATCAAGAAAAGACATCATTTCAGACCCATTCACTATTTGCAAGATTTCATCAATGGATGGCAGTGGGTAGTTATCCTTTTGTGAGGCTTTGTTGAGATTTCTAAAATCTATGCATAGCCTTATCTCTCCGCTCTTCTTTCTCATCGGAACGAGATTAGCGACCCAAGTTGAGTGCCTAACGGGAAAAATTATCTTTGCTTCCAATAATCGCTTGACCTCCTTTTCTATTAAGGGCTCCAATAGTGGGTTAACAGTTTGTTGTCTTTGTCTGAAAGGTTTGGAGTCCGGCTTTAGAGGGATGGTGTGTGTAATGACGTTTTGATCGTATGTTTTCAACTCGTTGTAATTCCAAGCAATGCAATCCACGTAGTATTTTAGTGCACGTATTATATTCTCTCTTTCATCAGCTGTACATGCCTTTGCGATGTATACTTCACGTGGATTGTCTGCACTCCCTATATTAATTAGATCACAAGCATCTTTAGGAAGTGGAACCCTTTTTCCTTTTCTAGCCTTATATCCCATATCGAACATTTTCTCCAATGAAACAATGTCCTTAGGTATTTTGTTGGATTGACATGTAGCTTCACTTTCTTTTTCTGTTTCTTCTTGCCACCTTTGATCCTCATCAATCACTTGGTTCTCAAAAATACCTGAATTCATGACAAATTTAAATATGTGTCTATCATTTTCAAAAACTTGGAAGTTTTTGACGTTATCAGGTATCGATGGACAAGGGACTAACTCGATGGAGAACTTCTTGCACCTTTTTATGTCAACTGGATTTAACATGCCTACAACGACTGCAAGAGAATCAGCTATGTGATTTCCTTTCCTAGAAATAAGGGATATATTAAAAGCATCAAATTCCTCAATGAGGTCCATCACCCTAGTTCTATAAAGGCTCAGTCTCTTATCGCGGCATGTATATTGTCCTTTAATTTGTTTGACCACCAATTCCGAATCTCCCAATACTTTCAAGCATTTAACCTTCTTGCTCAATGCCAGTTGTAATCCAAAGATAAGAGCTTCATATTCTGCCATGTTGTTAGTGCAAGGAAATTGCAATCTATAGGCAGCAAATAATGGTTTACTTCCTGGACAAGTGAGTTCGACTCCAGCTCCTGCTCCTTGCTTTGACTTAGATCCATCAAACCTAAGTAACCACACGAGATTATCTTCTTCAAGAGAGCTACCATAAAATGTTTCCTTTTGAGGTTCTTCGATAGCTTTTTCAACATCAAAAGCATAGACCCCTAACTCTGGTTCAAAAAATTGAACTTCATTTGGCTTGTTGAATTCTGTGATGATTTCCTTAAGCCTTGGTTCATTTTCTACTCTGATTTGATTAGCAATCCCCTTCCAGGGTAGCCACATGTGTGAGCAATCGGTGGAGAAATAACCATTCAAATTTTTCATCCAATCCCTTGCAAGTAGCATTCCATATCGACTTGGGATATTGACAACCAAAATATCGACCACTTGTTGGACCCTGGGTTCAGAATTGAGTTGGATCTTAACATCATAGAGGGTCCCTACCACATTTACCTCAGATCGATCCAATTGCAAAACCTTGCATTTAGACGAAACAGGCTCTAGGCCTAGCATTTGATAGATTTTTGAAGGCATGAGGTTACTTGTGGCACCCGTGTCTACCAAACAATTGTGCAAATTTTTTCCAGCAATCCTCAGAGTCAATAAAAAAGGTGGGACATCTCGTCTTTCCTTTCGTAAAATCAAGTGAGATTCAACTTCCTTTCCTTTCTGTATTTGACTAGGTGAGTCCAGAGCCTTTATCAATGCTTCTTTTTGGCCAGGCAACCTAGCCGCCTCTAAAAATGAAAGGCTAGACTTGGACTTCCTTAAATCCTCCACTATGTCATAAGTTGACTTCTCAAGTTTGACTATCTTTTGCATGTCCTTAGACGTTTCTCTTCCAGGTGGAGGAGGGGGATTATTATCCGCCTTAGTATCAGGAGGAAGGATAGAGTTGTTTGGTGGAGTTGATGATGTTTTAGGGGCTTTGAACTTACTCCTCAAATGATATCCATGGTTCCCCTTTCTAAACTCTCTAAAAGCTTGCACTTCCTGTTCCAAGATTTCATCTTCTTCTTCCTCACTCTCACCTTCTTGACGATATAGAGTTTCCACCACCAAAATGTTGTCATCTTGATGTTGGGGTGGACCCTCATTTGGCACAAGTTCCAAATCATCCACTTGAGCTTGGAGACAATGGGTATATCTGGCGATTTTGGGACAATTCCTTTCATTGTGCTCCTTTGTATTATGCAATCTGCACCCCTTTTCCCATGCAAAATCAGAAATATTAAGAATGGAACTAGAGTGACTTGGTCCTGTAGAAGTATCTATCTGATTAGCAATAGGGGCAGGCACACTAATGAGGATTGATGTTTGATCACTCATATGACCCCTCTAGTAATTTCTAGTTAGTTTTGCATAGTTTATTTATTGCAAATTAATATTGTAAGTGAGTATCTTTCTCACATGCACTTGTGGGCACTAGTTATCTTCTAGTTGTCACTTAGGAGTGTTAGTTAGGAAGTGTGAACTCAAACTAGGAAGAGTGTACTTCAAGATAGCTAAAATGGATCTTATAGTTAGCATTATTCCTTTCTCCTAGCTTAGAAAGTTACGTGCATTCTCCTTTGCACTTTTGTAGCTTATGGTTAAGCATATTGGATCAAATCCATGATTTTATGGGTTTGGTTATGTATTTTGGGCCATTAGAGCCTATAAATTGAATTGTAAATAATAGAACACTTAGTTGGATTTTCAATCATTTTCATTGGTATCAGAGCCTAGTTCATGTTTGCACTAGGGCTTGTGAGCTGAGAGGATAGGAGATAAAAAAAAAATTATGAGAAATATTTTCTCATTGAGGACTCGGTTCAAGCTCAAGGGGAGCTTGAAAACCATACGCCGAAGGAAGTTCCTTAGGCATCAAAATCCTTGTTCCAACTTTCTCCGTATGCTCAAGGAGTATAGGAGAAGTTTACCCCATTTCCTTTCTTACAAAAATCCCTTGGCAGGTTTGGACTACTCCTATGGAGAGATGTGTATTAGGGAGCCATTTGTTCCTGCCAGCGAGGAGTCTTGAAGCTTGAGGAGTTCTATACCAGGTCATGTGTCGACTTGGGTCTGGTTGCCTTTCAAACGATGGTCGTGTGTCGACCGGATCTTGAAAGGAGAGCTACTGAAGGGATCTTTCTCATATTTGTAATAGTTTAAGTTTTCATTATTTTTAATAATTAGCCTCCATGGTTAATTTTAAAAAATTTCATTGCTATAGAAAAACTTAAATTTTAAATTAATATATATTTTCTTAAATATATTAATTTAGTTTTTATTGTAAAAAAAAAAGAAAGAAATTTTTTTTTAGGACCTAACGTTTTTTTTTCTGGCCTTTTCGGCTACCACGACAGCATCAAGGGTGTGTGGTCGACAACCGTGGCTATTCAAAGTGTGTCAGATAAGTCTGACACACCCGACCTTGCTGCCCGTGACCTGACCGCTTGACAGTCTGTCAGGCATCAGTCCTGCGACAGACGCTATCAGTCGACAGTTCCTGTAACACAGGCCGCGGTAGCACCACCCGATGTCGAGCCGACGGTAGGCTGCATTGCCCGTCAGCTTGATAGCCTGACTTCTTGTCAGGCGTCAGCATCGGTGCGGCAACTTGGCCACCGCAGCACTTGACAATATTGTTAGGCGACTGCAAGCTTGCTGCATCGCAGAGCTGCCACAACAGTGCCTGACAGTGTTGTTAGGCATCTGCAGGGCCTGCAGCTGACTATGCCAGGGCCTACGGTAGACTATGCTAGGGGTGGCTACGACTATCCACGAGTGGACAACCCGCCATCGCGTCAACCCTATCAGGCTTGGAACCATTCAGGCCAAGCCGATGAATGAAGTGGGCACAAACACTTTTGCTGCACTAAAAATTATTCTCAGGATTTGCTACTGGTTCATTTGCTCGAGAAGCATGTAACAGGAGTTTTGTGCCAAGCTTGAGAGTGAAGTTCGCCTCGAGAAGTGTGCAGTTGCAAAATTTCATGCAACTGAAATTAAGGTGGAGTGCAGTTTCGTCAACTTCCAGGGTAATTTCTTGTAATTTTTAAATTTTACTATTCTAAGGTTGCATGTAATTTTTATGTTTTTATTAATTTAATTTTTAATAACTTAATTAAATTAATTAATCTTTGATTAATTAAAATTTAATTTTTAATTGAGTTATTTTTAAATTAATAAATTATAAATTGCACCTTAGGTTAGTTAAAAATTTTCAAATTTGAGCCTTAGGAGTATCTTTCAAAATTCAGAGGCACAATATTGTAACAAGGAAAAATTTCAATTTTTACCTTGATTTCATGCTTTCTTATTTTTTTACTCCTGGCTTATACCCGGTTGAACATGGCTTCTGACTTGGCTACCCAAGTGGCAGAACTTGCCCATGTTGTAAATGCTTTAGCAGATAAAACTAATGATACTACCATGGCAGAAGTCCTTGGTAATCTTGCCATGAAGGTAAATGACATTTATGTGCATAATACTTCAACTTCTGCTCATGATTATTGTCTTAGAGTTCATTGTGAAGTTCCATTTTATGATGGATCTAGGAACCTTGATGTCTTGAATAGTTGGACTCTTGACATGAGTTCTTGGTTTTCTTACTCTCAACTTTCAGATGAAGATGTGGTTCCTTATGCTAAGCTAGAACTTTCTGGTTTAGCTAAAGTCCTTGTAGAAAGAAAAAGAGGTCATGATGAACTCACTACTTGGGATGAACTTGTAGACTGTCTGAAAACCAATTTTTATCCTTCCAATTATTCTAAGAATTTGGTAATTAGGTGGTTTCGATTTAGGCAAGGAACTAATATGACTGTACAAGAATATATTTTTCAGTTCAACAGGTATAGGATACTTGTGAATGTGGAGGATGATGTTCCAGCTTTGATTCTCAAATTTCAAAGTGGCTTGTTAGAGCATTTGTACAGGGAAATTATGTTTGTTTCTATGGAAATATTGGATTTAGTTTTCAACTAGGCGTAACTTGCGGAGGACAAGTTCAAAGCACATTCGCAGGCATTTTGCGCACCTACTGCTCAAGTGGTTGCAAACTCAAAGGGAATAGTTCTTTCTCACAAAAGAAGAACTTTGCTCAAAAGAAGAATTCTTCTTCTCCTTATCCTTCCACTTCTACTCCTTCTTCTTCTTCTTCTAAACCTTCTTCTTCTTATAAAAAGTTTTGTAACTATTGTAAGAAAAAGGGTCATGAAAAAGCTGACTATTTCAAGCTTAAGAAGAAAAGTTTAGTCATTACTACTTAAGAGGAGGATGCTTCTAAAGGTCCCCTTGAATCAGTAGGAGAAAGTTGAGTATACACAAAATTATGAGGTAAGCTCAATGAGGTTACCTTAGTAAATGTAAGTTCATCGGAGGGCGCTCGTGATGCTTTGTTCATCACTAGAGCTCATTTGCTCCATAATTTTGCAACAGATTGTATAGTGGATAATGGCTCGTAGAAAAATCTAATTGTGAGGTCCATTTTTGAGTGTTTGAAGTTACCTATGGAGCCTCATCCTCAACCTTATTCTTTGGGTTGGAAGGATACTGGAAGAGGCTCAGAAATCATTCACACTTGCACATTAAAATTTGCACTTGGCCCACATTTCATAGATCAAGTCACTTGTGATGTGACTCCTATGGATTGCTGTGGGATTTTGCTTGGGCAACCTTTTCAGTATGATAGTAGAGTTTTTATGATGCTTTCAAAAGAACCTACACACTTCAAAAATATGGTAAGGTCTTTCTCATTAAAAGCACAAACACTCCTAACATCATTCTAAGTTCCAAGCAAACAAAAAGAGTAATTAAAAAAGGTGGTGATGTTGCTCTAATTTTCATTCGCTCTCAAAACACTTCTACATCCACATCCATTCCAAAGAAACACTCTTCAATGGATAAAATATTGCAAAGTTATTCACACATATTTCAGGAGCCAAAGTCTCTTCCTACAATTCGCACAATTAACCACAACATTGAAATCATTCCTGGTTCTTCACTACCTAATGCACCCATGTATAGACAATCTGTTTTGCAAAATGAAGAAATAAAAAGGCAAATAGAATATTTGTTTTCTAAGGGTTTCATTAAGGAAAGTACTTCTGCTTGTGCCTCACCTATTTTGTTGGTTCTTAAAAAAGATGGCACTTGGAGATTGTGCATTGATTTTCGTGCTTTGAATAAATTTTTTGTAAAGAATAAATATCCATTACCATGCATTGATGATTTATTATATCATCTTCAAGGAGCTAAGTTCTTTTCAAAAATAGATCTCAAAAGTGGATATCATCAAGTGTGTATCCAATATGAGGATACATGGAAGACAACTTTTAAGACGAAGATGGGCCTCTTTGAATGGTTGGTCATGCCTTTTGGCATTACTAATGTTCCTGCAACCTTCATGAGGTTGATGAATGATGTATTTCATGATGTACTTGACAAATTTGTAATAATATATCTTGATGATATATTTATTTTCTCAAAAATGTGGGAGGAACACCTTAGGCATATCCAACAAACCCTTGATCTTCTTGCGAAGAATCAATTATATGCCAATTCTTCCAAGTGTTCTTTTGGCAATACTTCAGTTTCTTACCTTGGTTATGTGATTAGTGAAAGTGGAATTCAGGTAGATCCCATAAAATTTGATGTTTTACTTAAGTGGTCCCCTCCTACAACTCTCACTAAGTTAAGGAGTTTTCTAGGACTTGCAAATTTTTATCGCAAGTTCATTCCTCAATATTCCACCCTTGCAGCTCCATTGCATTATCTCACTAACTCTAAAATTCCATTTCATTGGGAGAAAAGCCAAGAAGTTGCCTTTGAGAAACTCAAAAAGAAACTTTGTACAGCACCTGTGTTAACTTTAACTAACCTCTCTCAACCTTTTGAGATTGAAACGGATGCCTCTAAAGTTGCCTTAGGAGTTATGCTAAAACAAAATGGTCATCCAGTTGCTTATCATTCAGAAACTTTTTTTGCTGCTAAGTTGAACTATTCTACATATGACAAGGATTTGTATGCATTAGTTCAATCTATCAAGTATTGGAGACATGGGAAAAGATACAGTAGTACACACTGATCATATGCCTCTCAAGTTTTTACAACTCAAAGTAACATTGAAGAATCAAGACATATGAAGTGGGCCTCTTACCTCCAACAATTTCACTTGGTGATCAAGTACAAAAATGGGAAGAGTACTAATGTTGCTGATTGTTTGAGTAGGCCTCCTACCGCTCTTGCCTTAATAGTTATGTCCACTTCACACTTGGGATTTCAAACTTGGCCTAATCAATATTCACAGGATCCTGATTTTGGAAAAATATTTGAGCAAGTAAGCCTTCTTCTTCCAATTTGCATCCTTTCCAAGATTTCTACATCAAATAAGGACATCTTTACAAATTGGACAAGGTTTGTGTTCCTTGTGAGCCTAGAGTGTCACTTCTTAAGGAAGCTCATTCTACACTTTATGGTGGTCACTTTGGGAAGCACAAAAAACTTCATCACTTGCAAAGTTTTTCTACTGGCCTAAAATGCAGAGGGATGTGTTGATATTTCTCAAACAGTGTGCAATTTGTTGTCGCTCCAAACCAGCTAATAGGAATTTTGTCTTAGGAATGCCTTTGCCCATTCCTTCCCATCCTTGGGAAAGCATTTCCATGGATTTAGTTAGTGGGTTTCCAATGACAGTGCGACAACATGATTGTGTGTTCATGGTGGTTGACATATTCAGTAAGATGGCTAAGTTTATTCCATGCCGCAAGACAAGTTCTACAGCAAACTTAGCCCAATTTTTCTTTGACAACATTTGGCATTCCTTTGGTCCACCTACCAGCATTATCTTAGATCGTGATTCATGCTTTGTGGGTCACTTTTGGTGTTATTTGTGGAAAATTTTGGGATTTTCCCTTAACTTTTCCATCGCCTATCATCCGCAGTCCAATGGGTAGACTAAAGTGGTAAACTGTACACTTGTGCAAAGTTTATGCATCTATCATCACGCTTCACCAGTAAAGTGGGACTTGAGTCTCACTCATATTGAACATACCTACAATAGGGCCCTACATTCTTCTACAGGTCACTCACCTTTCAAGGTTTGTATGGGATTTTAGCCCTTGGCACCTTATGAGTTACCTTTGTCTTTGCCTTCTCCTGTAACTTCACATATTTAGAAAGAGCAAGACAAGGCACACTCATGTATTTAGCACTTGCACAATCTTCAATAAAAGGTGATTGAGATTTTGCAAAAGACTCAGCAACAGTAGAAAAAGGCCATGGATCGACATTGAATTTCTCATCCATTTCAGGTTGGTGACAAAGTTTGGTTGCATCTTGACAAGCGGCGTTTTATTGATAAGACTCATAGTAAAATAAAACCGATTCGCTATGGGCCTTGTACTATTCTTCAACAGGTGTCTGAGAATGCTTTCTGCCTTGATCTTCCTGCACACTTGGGAATTTATGACATCGTCAATGTAGATATTTTGAAGTTGTACTTTGACTCTACGTTGGAGACCGCACCAGCTATCTGTCATCCTGTGGATGTGGTTCTTGATGCTCAGTTACTATTGGATTCTGATTAGATATATGACACGAAGACTCGACAGACTCGCGAGGGGTCTACCACCTCATATCTTGTGGCTCGACGAGGACAGCTGTCGCATCAGGCTCATTGGATTTTTTTTCATCAGATGTCCCATGACTTTCCTACTCTTCTGAAAGCATTGGAGTCCAATGCTTCTATTGTGGGGAGGCATGATGAGGATTGATGTTTGATCACTCATATGACCCCTCTAGTAATTTCTAGTTAGTTTTGCATAGTTTATTTCTTGCAAATTAATATTGTAAGTGAGTATCTTTCCCACATGCACTTGTGGGCACTAGTTATCTTCTAGTTGTCACTTAGGAGTGTTAGTTAGGAAGTGTGAACTCAAACTAGGAAGTGTGTACTTCAAGATAGCTAAAATGGATCTTATAGTTAGCATTATTCCTTTCTCCTAGCTTAGAAAGTTATGTGCATTCTCCTTTGCACTTTTGTAGCTTATGGTTAAGCATATTGGATCAAATCCATGATTTTATGGGTTTGGTTATGTATTTTGGGCCATTAGAGCCTATAAATTGAATTGTAAATAATAGAACACTTAGTTGGATTTTCAATCCTTTTCACACACCCCCATTGTTCGGCTTCGTGTTCCAATGTCTTCCTCTATTATTGAAATTTTAATTTGGGTGAGGGGCATGGGATTCATACTTCTATTTTTGAACAAAATCATTACTCAATTTGTGAACTATATTTTTGAGCTCTTCAACCTCTAAATAAATCTCTTTTGGTTGAGCTACGTTATTGTTAGTTCCCGTAGGGTTTGCATAATTGGTGAGATCTTGACTTAACATTTGAGTCAGATTTTGAGGAACTTGATTTGTGTATGGATTCACACTTTGGATCAAAATTGGATTGGGGAAAGGAACTATAGCCTGAGAATTAATCGGACTCCCTCCTTGCATAGTCTGTTGACTATTTTGCAAAAATTAAGGAATGGGGGGAATGGATGTGATTGGTTGAATCGGAATGGGTGCATACGTGGGTGTTGGTGCATATGGTTTTTGATAAGGAAAAGCATTCATGTTTGGAATTTGTGGTGCCATGATCTGATTTGTTATAATAGCTTGACCATATGGACGATATTGTCCTACCATATGCGTCTAAGGAAACCCATAACCCTGTGGTGTCATTTGTTGCTTGATGGTCATAGCTTCATTGTAGGCTAGAGCAAGCATGGTAAATTTAGGATTTTGCCTTGCAAACATTGTCGTCATAGAATCCAATGCCCCAAAATATATTTGCAAAGCTACTGCGGGATCTATGGCAAAATGTTGAACTGCTCTATTATAGCACTTCTAAAATCTCTGATTAAAATTTTGAATTGGCTCCCCCTGGCCTCTTTTGCATGTAATGAACTGATTGTAGATGATTGTGGGATCTAATGGTGACCTGAATTGGTTGACAAAAGCATTCTCCATTTGCATCCATGACGTAATGGAACCAATAGGTAAGCAAATATACCATTCGTAGGCCACTTGGTCTAGGCTCATGGGGAATATTCTACAAGCCACATCTTCATGTTGAACTTGCAATCTTATCAAAACATCCCTATAGGCCTGAATATGTTCTTCTACGATCCTTGGGACATCCGGTTTGTACTTGGACAAAAATCTCTCTATGTTCTTAGGGATATCATGGATATCCCCTACAATATTCAAGGGAATATTATTGGCTCCGTACCAAGGAACTGGTGGAGGTTGGGCCATTTGATTCAAAATCGATGAGGATAACCCTACAAGAGTGGTGGAAATGGTACTGATAATTGGTACACTAGTGGAAATTGATACCACCGATGCAGGTCCACTAGATGCACCTAAAATAGAAGGATCTTCTGTAATAAGGCTATCTTGTGGGTTCACAGCTTGCTTGGTTTTATTCCTTGGATTCCTATAAGTGGGTGAAAGTCTTTGGAATATGGTTTCCCCGGTTGTTTTGGACCTAGTTGCGATATAATGCGATGGGTCCAGCTTGCCTGACAAAACTCTCAATACCTCCAAGAAGACCTACAACACAACGAAAATCCTGTAGTTATAGTCGTTAATGAGATTCAAAGAATAATTTCAAAATCAAATCAAAACAAATTATTTATGTATGAACAATCAAATAGCGTTAGAACAATGTACATGAATAGCTTAACGAAAATCAAATAAAGTAAACCAATTCGGGCCCTCCTAGCGCTAATCTGTTGAGTGTTATTTTCACCCAATTGTGAAAATCCGCTCTCCATTGGGATTTTAACCTCAAATCCTCTCTTACAAAGAAATTAAATAAATAACTTCTCCAAGGTCTCCGCTATGTTAGCATTTTGCATAAATAAAATATTCAATTTAAATGCTTGGAATACCTTAGTGATTGCAAGTAACTATAAACAAGGGGCAATGTTGGTTTATTTTATTTTAAAACTTTAATGATTGTTCGTTGAACCAAAATGAACTCAATGTGAATTAACCTTAATGATGAAATATTTTATTTTACGATTTTGGAAAATCTTCAAGTGTTTATTAAAATAAAGTTAAAATTTTTGGAAAATAAAAGTGCAGAAAAAATGAAAATAAAATGCAAAGAAAATGAAACTAAAATACATTCAGGGTGTTGCTATCCTATTTCGACAAAACCGAAGATATGAGGTTTTCTACATACAACCTAACCTATTGGACCTGCAAAACATACACAATCTAGATAAGTTAAGTGTTGGTTTCTAGGGTTTTGAATGCAATTTTCAGATTTAGACCTTCGCATGAAGCAACCAAGATAACTCGCATAAACTCCATCTATAAGCCTAAAATTTGAAAAGGGGGAAAATAAAAATTTAATATCGCATGCATACAATAACTCCTTTCTTTTCAATGAGATGCAACTCTCTGAATATTTCTGTATTAAATATGTATCAATTTACAATGACAAAAATTTCCAGTTTTATCAAACCAGAACAAGTGGAAGAAAATGCTCCAAAGCAAGCCCAGAGTGGCCTATCGCCTTCAGCTCTACAACTCTGCTCATAGTAGTTTCTGACCCCTATACCTGTCTTTGCTTATACTTTTAAACTTTTTGGTAAGGCCCTCTGTTTTGCTCTATGACATTTCATTTCATTTCCTAGATCCCTTTGTTTTGTCTTCCCCGCCTCTTCGTTGTTTTTGGCTCTTGTTCGGGCATCGAAACGTTTGATCTTCTTTGCTAACTGTAACCGTTGGTCATGAAACATTACACCATAGCCCTTACACCTTTGTGCCACGTGTTCAGCACTTCCCATGTATACTCTGTAATGGTCCATCGTGAATCACAAAAAAATAGCATGTCACGATATCACAACGTTTTAATGTCTGCAGATTTGCTCTTCTTCTTGTATCACGAAAATGAAACATGTCGCGATATCATGACACTTTTATGTCTTTGGTCACAAGAATAAAATATGTCACGATATCGTGACACTTTTATGTCTTTGGTCACAAGAATACAACATGTCACGATATCACGACACCTTTTATTTTTTGGTCGCGAGGATGCAACATGTAGCGATATCACGACACCTTTTCTTTTCTGGTTGCGAGGATGCAACATGTCGCGATATCATGACACTTTTTTCTTTTTGGGTCATGAGGATGCAACATGTCATGATATTGCAAAACTTTTCTTTTTATAGTCATGAGGATGCAACATGTCACGATATCACGACACTTTTTCTTTTCGGGTCGCGAGGATGCAACATGTCGCGATGTCACGACACTTTTCTTTTTATAGTCACGAGGATGCAACATGTCACGATATCGTGACACTTTTTCTTTTTGGGTCACGATGATGCAACATGTCGCAATATCACGACACTTTTTCTTTTCTGGTCGTGAGGATGCAACATGTCGCGATATTGCGACACTTTTCTCTTTCGGACCGCGAAATGCAACATGTTGCGATATCGTGACATTTTCTTCTTTTGGGTCGCGAGGATGCAACATGTCACGATATCGCGACACCTTTTCTTTCTTTGTCGTGAAACTGCAACATGTCGTGATATCGCGACACTTTTCTTTCTTTTTCGTGAAACTGCAACATGTCGCAATATCGCGACATTTTTTCATTATGTTGTATTTTGCTGCTCTTAGCCGCGAAAACGTGACATGTCGTGATATCGTGACACTTTTTCATTCTGCTCTATCTTGTTGATCTTAGCCACGAAAACGCGATATGTCACGATATTGCGACACTTTTTCATTATGCTGTATTTTGCTGCTCTTAACTGCAAAAATACATGTCGCGATATCACGAAACTTTTTCATTCTGCTCTATCTTACTGATCTTAGCCACGAAAACATGACATGTCACGATATCGTGATACTTTTTCATTATGTTGTATTTTGTTGCTCTTAGCCACGAAAACGCGACATGTCACGATATCGCGACACTTTTTCCTTATGCTGTATTTTGTTCTTCCTTTGCTTTTTTAGCACACGGGCCGCTTTGGTCTTCTTGGAAAACCTGCAAAAATGTGGGTCCCCAATTTTGGGGTGCGTTGTGGAGCAGCCACAACACTACCCATTCAACCGAATTGCATGGATAATTAATTGCTACATATGCTAGGTGTATGGGATAAAGCACTAGGTACGAGGATCACTTGAGAGTTTTGATCAACAAATTTTGGGTATTTTTAGAATTTTTGATTAATATGGACCATTAGGTGTCATTAAATTCCATAGATGGTGGTAATAATGTTTACAGGATGCTTGTAAACTTGGTGATTTTGGGGCCATCCCGAGGCAGAATGGTTGCATTCTATAAATTGTGGGGTTATCTTAGGGTAGTATGGTCGCATTGAATGTGATCGTCCCACACAGGGACAATCTTAGAATTTGAAAAATATAAAATTAAATTTTCCAAATTTGTATCGTCATTTACATAGCTGGTAGTTGGAAAAAGGAGAGGTGAGAAGGAGGAGAGTAGATTTCCAACGTTGGACACTGCCAAACTACCTACCTATTTCAACCATGAATAAACTTGAGGCTTCGACTAGTGGAGGAGTCAGAGTGAGGAAGGTAGAAACTTGACTCTCGCTTGTGTCATTAGTGATTAAAATGAACCTCATAAGTAATGTAGCAAATGAAAATATTTAATTAGTGGGAAAAATGAACCTAACGTTATATTAGGATGTAGTGTAGGTTAATTAGTTTTTTTTTCTGAATACACATGCCCTAATTTCAGGGTAGTCTCAGGAAAATGTGGTTTCCCTTTGGGGTTTTGGGGGCCATCTTAGGGTGGGACAAGTGCAATTGAAAAAAAAATCCAAATTTTTGGCCATTGGGGTGGCCATCCCAGGGTGAAATGATCGCACCTGCAGACCATCTTGGCCCTGAATTACGGTAGATTTTGTGTTTTAATTTTGGATTTTGATTTTTAAGTTTTGATTGTGAGCTTGGTTGATTAGTTTATTATTTTTATTCAACTTTTTAAGGCTTGTCACAAAGTTCCCATCCTTTTCAAGAAGGTACAAGGACAACTCACTAATGATGATTGGGCATGGCTTAAGGCGATTGGGATTAAGAAGGTTACTCAACTAGAGGCGGTAATGTCATAACAGGCCTATCTGACTGCCCTAGTTGACCAATGGGACATTTGAACGAACACTTTACACCTCCTAACTAGTGAGATAATAGTCACATTGGAGGATGTGTACCGTATTTTCTGCATTTTTATTGAGAGATGCCCGATCATATCCACTCCCCTCAGAAAGATATTCTTTAGAGGTTTTTTTATGCAAAGGCTGAGGTTGCAAGGTAGTGCATGGATAATGATGGAGTTTTGATCGGTGCATGGTACAGAGCACTGGTATTCACTCGAAGACATGTAGTACTAATGTGTGTTATATCAATGTAGACACCAAAATATAGTCACTTGTCATCCATTCATATCCTTCAATCACCACCATCCATTATATATATATACCCTTCAATCACCATTGTCCATTATATATATTTGTTAATATATATTTAAATATTAATATTTTATATATTATATTTATATCTATTTAATAAACATATATGTATTTATATGAATTAATCCTAGCCCTCTGCCACATTTTAATCTCAGCCATCCATCCACTTCAATCCATACCACTTATCCAAATTTAATCTCCACCCTTCCTCATGAAATAATCACAATCTCATCACACCCCAACATCTCACCACTCCACCTTCACAAAATCATCAAGTAATTCAAGGCTTCCACATACCTGGGGAAGACCCTAGAATCCAAGCTATGTAATGGTAGATTGATAGTTTGATGCAACATACTCTTGGTATGATGAACCAGAAGCCAAATCTAAGATAGCTGATCAATCAACAAATTCACTTTGTAGTACCATCACTACCATATTCGACAGATTTTATGGTGCCAAAATTTGATAAATTCAAAGGGACTGAGGACCCTAGAGAGCATGTGAGTACATTTATCCACTCATGTTTTAGAATCCAACATCATGATGCTTTAATGCTTCGAACATTTCCTTAGACATTGGGGGGAGACATCGTAGAGTGGTAGAACCATTTACCTCATCACAATATTTACACTTTTGAACAATTAGTTGACCAATTCCTTGAAAAAATTTCCCTCAATGTTAGAAAGAAAGTCTCATTATCTGATTTATATGGTTTAAAAAAATATGATGATGAGTCAGTATACGACTTTGGTAACCGTTAGAGGGTTGCTATCCCAAAACTACCATTCACCTTACCAATGGAAGAGCTAACCCAATTGTTTACAAGAGTTGCCTAAAACCCATTTATTAGCTATTACAATTACAACAATACATATCATTTGAGTAAGCTCTTGCCCAGGCTAGCATAATTGAAGAGATCAAAATCCAAGAGGGTGTGCTTAAGCCCAAAAATAAATAATGGTAGAATAAGGGCCAATACAAAGGTAATTATTCTAGCTATCCAAACCAAGTCAGGCTAATTAGGCCAATCAAGCCAATCAAGTCAATCAAGTGGTTATGAGCTAGTCGATAATGGCTCAATAACAACATGTGAAACAATAACCACAATAAATCACATATGATACAGCTCCCTCACCATCACAACCAATTCAAAACACAACATCAACTATGGAAAACCACCCACATTGACAATTTGTTTGACAAAATCATTAATACACCCCCTTAGACAAATCATATACCTCCATCTTCCATAGGTTGTATGACACCAACCAACTTACCTTACCTGAGGTTAAACCAGATGATCCTACCAAGTGTAGTAAAAACTATAGGGAACATTTATTTTGCCCTTATCATAGGTAAAATTGGCATGATATAAACAATTGCTACATCTTCAAAGATATAGTGCAAGATCTTATTGACTTAGGAGCCATCAAGCTTGATATCCCCTTAGCTCAACAAAACCAAAACCTTGGAATTTATCAAACACTACTTCCTCATCATGAGGAATTACAACCAACAACAGGAGGATCCAACACCAAGATCCCTCCTAATCAAGTCAATAATTTTCAATAGTACCAAGGTTTTGTGGTTGTTATCCATGTAGTTACCCAAGGCCAACAATGCACTAATAATAAAAAAATATACAACATGTTCAATCTCCCATAGCACCATAGGCAAGTGTGTCTCAACCTACCATATTATCATCACCCATGCAATTTTCCACCAATACTACCCAACCCATTCATGTTCCAAATCATCAAAATCTACCCATTCATCACCCCAATCATCCATCAAGTCCAATCATCTCTTTGAGTAGTCGACTGACCACTAGCCTTAAAATGGCTTTAGCCAAATAGTCTATCTATGAGCTTATTCAACAATATCCTCCACATCACGAGGAATTAATGGATATTTTAAAGTCCATTGAAATTCAATCTCAAGATTCTAATGCCTTTAGAAATTTTTTGGGGAGTATTCGAGCATGCATGGAGCCTTCCATTACATTCTATGATTTTGAAATTAAACCAATATCGTTAGAATCTGTGGACCCTACATTGCACATCATGGCTCAAATTAACATGAAGCCATTTAAACAAGTATTTATTGATATCGACTCCTCTATCAACATCATCACCACATATGCTCTTCATCACCTCAATTTTCCACCAAATCACATCACTAAATCCACTTTCACCTTGAAAGTATTTAACGATGCTCTCTGCTCCATAGTTGGTACTATTGTTTTACCCATCAAAGTGGGGATAAAAATGTTGCACACCATGTTTCACATATTAGAAGGGTCCATGGCATACAATGTACTCTTTGGACGTCCTTGGATGAGGTAAATGAGATGTGTCCCTTCTATACTTCATCAATGCTTGAAATATGTACATGAGGGATAAGTTCATTGCATACTGATGGATGTTGAACCGTTTAAGTATTGCAATTTCATTTTGAATCCTTATGAGTTCATGCTTCCTTCCACTCATCTATTCTTGATACCATCAACCACTTCATCAACCACCTCACCAACCACACCATCCACCTCTTAATCAAAATCTCCTATTCCTAAGAAGTTCTCCATCACCACTTCACATCAATCCTCCACTTCCATACCCCCATCTTCATCACCTTTGACTACATGCATATGTGGTCAAACTCAATCCACATCCACCACATCATCAACATCCTCCACCATCATTCCTTCCACATCATCACCCATTCAACAACCACCTTAGCTAAATCCACCTCCATCCACATCAGTCGACGTGTCATAAGTTGCCTTAACAGATTATGAGATGTCATCCCAGTCTACACCGCTACCATTTCCAGAATCATCAGCCAACCATGAGCCTTCCAAATCCACATCCACATCATCCCAAGTCGTATTCCACCTCACTAATCCTGGTATTGGTGAATATGTGGTCCAAGACATCATCGTCACACCGCTTAGCATCCAAACTACTAAGGATTATGGTCACCCATGTGACCCACCCTTATCTATAGGAGTGGTGTACAACATGGGTTCAATTCCCAATAGCATTAATTTTGTGTATGGGGGGATTGATTCATCATCTAATATATCCTCCTTAAATGAACCCAAGCAACCAAATCCTGCCAATATACAACACATGTCAGGTTTTCCATCCTAATATTTTCACATATTTATTTGGCAAGGACATGGTCTAGGATGACATGAATAGGGAATGCATGAGATCATTGATGTTTCATATCAAGAAGTGCATGACCATTTAGGTTTAGGCTATCATCCACTTTCTTCCACTTCTTCTCTTGAACAAGCTTTTCAAATTTTACATTTGAATTTAGGAGAAGATATCCATCACACCGATGAATCTGAAGATGAAATTTATGAAGAATTCAATGTTATGTCAATAGCTTCTAATGAATATGATGAGGAATCAAAACCCATCATCCCATTCACTGAACAAGATGATTTTTACCTTAGCATGTTTCCCATCCATTAGCCCATCATTCACTTTCTTCTTTCACAAGAGTCAGTCAAACCAACCAGTGAACCACCACCTCCACTTCATTGATCCACATCACCGACCAATTTTGTAACATATGTACATAATTCATAACGAAATAAAAAAAATCAAAAATTCAAAACAAATTTAAAAAAATTAAAATTGCATTGTATGTATATTGGTTTTTTCTAATTGCATTTATTTGTGTTGTATGTTGTTGTTCAGGTTACAAGAGCTCTAGCATCTGTTATAGTAGAAATGATCTATCCATCCTTACCATTGCCATTCATCACCTTCCCCCTTAATTCAACATGAATCATGTTGAATTATTTACCCCCCTTTGTAATCCATATAATTTGGCAAAGCCAATTCCAATTGACATGAGCCTTATTGACATGGACCAGATTTCCTCACCTCCATCCTTTTTTGAATTTGTATTTTCTAAGGAATTGTTAAGAGCTTCAGCCAACTACATTCCTCCGTCGCCTCCACCTTATCCTTCACATTCACCTTCAGATCTTAAGGTTATCTAGGTAGACATATAAGAGGTTGATACATAAGAGTTTGATAATGTCATAGACGACATTCATCTGATCCCAACACCCCATCAGCTTGAGGAAGGTTCTCACATATCTATTGAAGATACCATTGATGTAAACCTTAGTTCAGACACAGAAAATCCCCAAATTTTCAAACTTGGTAAAATTTTATCCATAGATGAACAAGAGCAATGAATTGCTCTCCTCAAGAAGAAGAAGGTATTTTTGCATGGTCCTTCAAATACATGTATGATCTTAACCCTAATTTGGTTGTCCACAATCTCACCTTGCATTCAAATACCCTCTTGGTCAAAGAAGAGATTCAAAAGCTATTAGATGTGGGTTTTATTGTCCCCATTGATTATCCTAAGTGGCTTTCAAACATGGTACCCATTCGCAAGCCTAATGGGACAATACACATTTGCACTAATTTTTGAGACCTTAACAAAGCATGTCCAAATGATGATTTTCCTCTACCAAATATTTATACTCTTGTTGACACCTACGCTAGCCATGAAATGCTTTCATTAATGTATGGGTTTTCAAGATATAACCAGATTCGAATCAATACTTATGACCAACACAAAACAACATTCACTAGACCTTGGAGGACTTTTTGTTACAAGGTTATGCCCTTTGGCCTCAAAAATGTAGGTGCCACTTATCAACATGCCATGATATACATCTTTCACGATTATATACATAATATCATTGAACATTATGTGGATAAGCCTAGAATTTGATGGCTTTTTCTCCTCTTCTATTCTCCTCCTTTTTTCCTCTCCTTCTACTGTAAATTTGGAGAAGTCTTTGTCTTTGAAGTGATGCCTTCTTGTTGTGAGAGGTAATCTTCAAATATTCAATATTTGGTGAGCTTCTTCTGTCTTCAAGTCATCTTGTCAATTTTTGACTTCAAGCAATATCTTCTTCTAATATTTGGTACTCCTTGCCAAATTTTTCTTCTAGGATTTGTCACTCCTTGCCAAATTTTCCTTCTGGTATTTGGCACTCCTTACCAAATTTTTCTTCACGGATTTGGCACTCCTTACCAAATTCTTCTTCACATATTTGGCACTCCTTACCAAATTATTCTTCACATATTTGGCACTCCTTACCAAATTCTTCTTCTTAGATTTGGCACTCCTTGCCAAATTTTTCTTCTCAAATTTGGTACTCCTTGAAGAATTTTTCTCCTGGGATTTGGCAATCCTTGTCAAATTCTTCTTCTAGGATTTGGCACTCCTTGCAAAATTCTTCTTGGATTTGGAACTCCTAGTCAAATTATTCTTCTCTTGGGCTTTTTATCATATGGTAACAATTGTCCCAAGTCCTTCACTACTAGAGGCTTTTCCTTGGTAGTGGATTTCTCCAATGAATTCTCCTTTGAGAATATATTCAATAAGGCTCTCCTAGCCTTTTTTTAGATGCTCGATAAGACCTTCCCAAGGTCTCTGATATAACAGCTTTTGATGGTCTTCTTTGAGACCTTTCATTCAACCTTTTACTCCTGGAATTGTTGGTGATGAGATCTACTTCTGGATCTCTAATTCGGTTGCTTCTAGATTCGAGCAGGACTCGCCTAGTCCTCATTCTCCTTATTCTTTCTTGATTGGAAATTTTGCAATGATATTTTCTCCTGATACCTTTGATTTTTCTTTAGATGCTAAATTGATTCTAAATAAGATACCCTTCCTAAATTTTTTGTAGGAAGTTTCCCAACTCACTAAATATTTTTTCCCTGCAATAAATTATTAGTATTGAAAAATTTAGTCTACTTTTGAATCAAATATTTTCTTCAAATTCAGGATCAAGGCTTGTATGGCCTTTTTTTATTACCAAGGCTACTATCGCATTTTTCAGTGCTAAGGCTTCTATGGCCTTTATCAGTACCAAGGCTTTTATGGCCTTTTTTAGAACCAACGCTTCTATGGCCTTTTTTAGTACCAAGGATCCTGTGGCCTTTTGTTATTGTAGGCCAAAAATTCTCGCACTCCTTTCCTCAAGGCTGATGGATCCATGCCTTAGAGGGGAATGGGAGAATGGATGGTCTACACCTTAGAGAGAGGCACTTAGTTGTACCTTCTTATGGTGATTTTTTGATGAATTGTTTAGGGTTCACCAGGAAACATTTTATGGTAGTTTCCACGCCTAGGTTTTGGGATTTGTTTTGATGTGTTCCTTTTACCAAATCTCAAATACACCTAGTTTTGGCCAATATGCAACTACTTTAATCTATATGCAATTTTATTTCATATGTAAACAACAAACAATAGAAAACAGAATCCTAATGGATGATGCAGTGCTTAAAAATGATAAAAAGACCCTTACCTATATCCGAAAGTTCGATGGAGGTTCTGATTTTTTATTGTAGTCCAGATCATATGCAGTAGAGCAAAATCATACGAATCGAGCAAGATCGTATGGATACGATTCAAAATCGTACTATACGATCATTGATCGAATGATCCGATCTTGACAAAATCCTGCAACTTCATGGGTAAAATGCAGAAAATAGAAAACAGAGGATGCAACTGATGTTTCTAAGCATGAATTGGATTATATGTCGGCTATTGCATATTACAATAATAGGAATTAACATATGCATGCATCAAACTATATAAAATATGTAATTATATGTAAATTTGGTGAACTCCAAGGATATAAATAATTAAATTTAATACCCTATGCAAATGGAAATGATCAAATTATGCTAAGTATGAAGAATCAATCTTAGAAAATGCAAACCAGTATCAAAAATTGCCCCCAAGTGACCTCAGAGCAAAATCATACTATCTATGCGAAATCGTATGCCTCCGATGCAAAATCGTATCATCCGATTGTTGATCGTAACCTTTCGATCCTGCATGAAACATAAAAATGCCTAGGACTAATGCCAAAAACTCTATGATTTTAAATGCAAAATGAAGTCGAAATGCCAATTGCACTAGGGGAAATCAGAGAGGAGTGTTTGATTAAATAAGCTGATCCAATCATCCAAAATGGGCTAAGAATAATTTGGTTATAACTCCTTCCAATCTGGGCTTGATCGGATGAATCCGATCCCGCAACCATCGTATGGTTGCGTAGATGAAGACAAAAATTATTAAAACAAAATTTGTCGCCTTGCTGAGTTAAGCCTTTCAATTTTGAGCAAAATCGTATGCATACGATCAAGGATCGTATCGTACGATGCAAGATCGTATCGTATGATCTTGTCCAAATTGCTCGATTTCTCCAAGGGGCATAAAAATTGAGGCAATCAGCTATAAGCTCATTTTTATAGGTTGTTTGTTTTTAATGTAAACTATAATGAGTCATTTTTAGGGTGCTACATTTTACCCCCTCTTTAGCGCAATTTCAAAAGAAAATGCATTAAAGAAAAGTACGACACATTTTTCGAGAAAGCAAAAATTTAATGCAAATTTTGTTGATGATTTCAAGTTTTAATGCAAATGGTTTTAAGGTGTAATATATATGATACCCCCTTCAAATTTTTACACCAAATTTTGATGTTTGGGTAAAAATTCAAAAATAAAGGATAAAATGAATAAATAAAAAGAAGAAAAAGTAAAACTAATTCATTTGCATTTTTACCTTGTACCTGTTTAGAGCTCTGGAGGAAAACATGGCGGAGACTTCACATCGTGCTGATTTGGTCCGAGCTGGCGATGGATCCCTCCGGGTATGGATTTCTAACTTTCTTAGCTTAGATTTTTCCTATTTTTAGTTTGCATTTTAAATTAAATTTGAATTTTTAGGGCACGACTACCGTGCGCGGCCCTAAATGCGAAATCGTAGCGATTTCACAAAATCATATCAATTTTATGAAATCATAGCAATTTCATGAAATCGTATCATTTTAGCGATATCGTATGGTATGATATCGACCAAAATCGATATGATCGACCGATATCATATCAATACGATATCATAAAAAAGATACGATTTTGAAATTATTTTATCCAATTTTGAAAATTTTGATACGATTTTTTGACAAAAATTTTATTGCTTTATTTTTATTAACAGATGGTAGAATTAAAGAACCGAGAGTGGAGATATTCTACACTTGGGGTATATTTGGGTGCTCTCATGGAGGGTGAGAGAAACTTCTTGGAGGTTGTGGGATTACGACACATGGCGGAGATGCCACATATCCTAGTAGATATGAGGGTACTAACGACTCTGGTAGAGAGATGGTATCCAGAGTCATCCTACTTTAGACTTCCTACAAGGGAGATGGCACCTACGCTAGAGGACGTCTGGAGGATCCTATAGATACCACTGAGGGGTGCCCACATCACTACATCTAGAAATCAAGGCCAAGCATTGAGGAGATTGATAGGAGACCCTAGCTTCTTATTGAAGTAGGGTGGGGTTGTTATCGACAGACTAGGGGAGGTAGAGGGCATCTCTAGACTGATAGTTCTATTGAGTGGCATTGTGGGTGGCTTACTAGTGAGCCATATCAGTGGATAGGACTTGCCCTGGACTTTGGTAGAGGTGGTGTGTGATATGCGTGACTAGGAGGTGCACTTTTCTTGGGGATATTTCTTTCTTTGTAGATTATACCGATTCCTACATCGGGTGGTCTACAAGGGTGAAAAGGGACTCATTCTGACCTCATTCCTATAGGTGTGGAGTTGGGAGCATATTGCTATCCGATGACCTATAGGACTTCCTCTGATTTAAGCTATAGATGGCCAGCTGGGTAGAGGAGGACAGACCTAGGGTTTTCTATTGGCCACTATTGAGAGGGTGTAGGGGATGAGTTAACCTCGATGTAGTGAGGTGACTCATGGATGAGCTACGACCATAGGATATCACATGGAGACCTTGGAGGGGTCTACCAAGGTGGGAGGAGGATGCTTTTGAGTTGGCCCGCATCAGGTGGACCATATGGCTATGGATGGGCCAGGGAGAGGTAGAGTTGCACCATTTTGATCAGGTGCAATGATAGTTTGGGCTACAATAGGATATCCCTACATGGGGAGATATTTCCTATCCTCGGGTGACTCAAGACCACATTACCCTCAGTGGTACATCGAGTATGTCTACATTTTTAGATCCAACACCAGATGATGAGCCCATGTAGATGGTGGATGGGGATGATGCTGGTGTGATAGATAGGTACCTATAGTGGTATGTTGGGGTTTTCCCATCGATATTGACCCGATCATAGAATTCTCTAGAGCAAGTGGCCCATCTAGTTAGTCAATGATGACAGAGGACACAGGTACCCCCTAGAGGAGGAGGACCACACACTAGGGGTGGCCATAGGCCTCAAAGGAGATATCGAGAGGAGAGGAGAGCATCACCCCAATAGGAGGGAGGAGTATCTCCTCAGTAGGGGGAGAGACCTGACTCACCCGAGAAGGGCAAGAGAGTCCTAGAGGTAGGGGAGAGCAGCAGGACAAGGGACCTCAAGGTAGAGGTCACTAGTTTGAGGGTAGAGACTACCACCTAGAAGACTAGGATCGAGACCCTAGAGGCACAAGAGGAGGGGTTGAGATCTAGGATTCAAACTTTGGAGGTAGAGCTAGCAGAGGCTAGGGCATAATTGAGGTAGGGCATTGGAGCTTAGGGAGTTGTAGCTCCAACTCCTACATCTACACATATGACTCACTCAAGGTGGAGTGGGTCAAGGAATGAGCTATTACGGTCCATACAGCAGACCACATTTTATCAAGGTTTGTACTTTATGGTTGTACCAGCCAAGCAGAGATAGGTATTACGAATCCTATTCGGATAGGATCATCATCTCACTCTACATATCGAGTGACTTCTACTAGGATAACTACAATGATAGAGGGTGGGCAGTTTTGACCTCCACCACCACCTGGTAGGGAGGAGGATGCTGCTAGCTCTAGGGGTTCTAGAGGAGTTTAGGGATGATTCCTTTTTGTATTTTTGATGACTGAGTATGTCGATGATAGATTTTGTGGCATATCAGTCGACCTTATATTGTATATGTACTTTTATGATGATATATATATATATATATAAAAAGATATTTTGTCTTATGTGACTTCCTGTATTTTGATTTTTGCATTTTAAATGATCATGTTTTTGGTATTTATGAATGTTAATAATCATGCTTAAATAAATAAATTATATAAAATAAAAATGATTTGATTTGATTTTTGAAGATGTGTTTTTGAAAAATATGTTTTTGTGTGATGATAAATTTTGATAGATTTAGCAATAGACCTCGAAGGATGTTGTGTTGTTATATGACTGTTGGTGGAGTTCAAAGCTCGCTAAGTCATGAAGCTAATCCTGTTTGTGAGGAATATTTTGATATTGCTAAATAAAATAATCGTATGCTTAAGAATAATCTTAAGGCTTTTATGATGAAAAGAAGATATTTGATGTTGTTTTGGAACAATGTGTTTAACAAGTGTTTGTGAAAATGTATTGATTTAAGCATGAAGAATTCGAAGGATGATTTGCGCTAGGCATAAAAATTCCTAAGTGTGAAGGTGTATAAATAATTACTTAGGAATTATACCATCATCACGAAAATCAAGATGAAAATGCAAGATGATATAAATTTTGTGTATTCTTTTAAAATGCAAAATTAATGTTGGATAGGTCATTATGTCACATGTTCAAAATATTTTGATAATAATATGGACTCATTTGTGGGCATGAAAAATTAGAAAGATGACTTGCGCTAGGCATAAAATTCCTAAGTGTGAAATTTGAAGGGAAATAGTTACTTAGGAACTATACCATCATCACGAAAATCACAATGAAATGCAGGATAAAAGAATTTTTAATTTTTGTAATATTATGATTTGTAAATTATTGTGTTTATGATGATAAAATAATTTGTATAAATTAATGCTAAGGATTGATATTAATTATCTAACAAAATCCCAAAGGAATATTTTAACTTATTTCAAAGACAAATTCAAATTTATCTAGAACCAGTGTGTGAAAGGTGAATTCATTATTTATTTTGATTGTCATGATGATACAAAATCTCTCAAGGATCAAATGTGTGTGCTTTGTGAGGTTGTTTTACCAATTTTGAGTAAGGTAATGATACAAGCGAACTTTTATGAACCAATGTGTGTGCGAGTGAAATGTTCATTAACCATGATTTTGTGCATGCATTGGTACTGAACTACTATGTAAATCAAATTACCAAAAGCTAGCTAATCCATAAGCGGACATTGGTCTATACAAAATAAGGTCACTAATGTGACAGACATATCGCCATGTGAAAGGAATTACCCAATGTCAAGCAAGTTGGGCACAAATCACCTGTTATGGGGTTTACCTCATGGTTTTCGAATAACTGAGAAATTCCAGGGATTCAAGTTCAATACTCCCTTATTTTCTTCAAATTTTTGGAATAGGGATTTCTTGTCCATTTTTGAACAAGGGGATTTTATTGCTTTGGAACATTTTTCTTGATTTTTCTCTTTTTCTTTTTCTTTTTCTTTCTTTTCTTTCTTTTCTTTTTTTTTTTCTTTTCTTTTCTTTTGGGATACTTGCTCAGATTAGACGTAGAGCAAGGGATTTTATTTCGGGTAGGGAGGAGCTTGTCCTTTTGCCAATTTCTCAGTATTCTAGACCATGCACATGATAGGATAGCAAGGGAAACTTTTCACTTAAGGTATTAAGATTTACTATGTAGAATCACTTTGTCAAATTTTGCAACAAATCATTTTAAGATGTAAAGTGTGTTCTTGGTTCAAAAAGTAGCAAGATCATTCTCAAAACTCAAAATTATTTAATGAAGTAATAGTGTTCTTTGATACAAGAGAGATTTATAATCAAAATAACAAAATCAAAACTTATTAAATATGTGAAATTTTGGTGCATGGTTCAAGATAACTTTTGAATTTATCTGAAGTAAATTAAAATATAGCTTGCAATATTTAGTAAATAATAAATGCAAAAATAATAATGCCTTGGAAATATTTTATGGATTTTTAGATTTTGTGATTTTTTTAGTTGTTTTTGATGATATATTGAAATGCATGAGAAACATTATTTACAACTATGTACAGTGATGAGATTTTTGATTTTATGCATAATATATTTTCAGATGCATAATATTCATGGGTTCCTTGAGATATTTTCCATCCAAGGTAGCCAATATGTATGCACCTGATCCAAATTTAGCAGTGATGATAAATGGTCCAAGCCAATTTGGTTGGAATTTTCCTTTAAGATATTTTCTTGCATTAGTATTTTTTTTATTTTCTTTTAAGACTAAATCTCCAACTTCAAAGGATCTATTATGAACTTTCTTTGCATATGATCTTTTAAGTTTGTCTTGGTAGGCACGAAGATGCTCTAAAGCATGAATGCACTTTTCATCTAGAAGTTCCAGCTGACTCAACCTGCCAGCGCGATATTCATCTCCTACTTCGGCATCTTGAAGTAGAAGAGCTAAAGAAGGAACTTCTAATTCAAATGGAAAAACTGCTTTGACACCATAAACCAAGACAAAAGGTGAAGCACCTATGGGAGTACGAACACTAGTTCGATAAGCCCACAAGGCAGGATATAATTGTATATGCCAATCATGACCTATTTTATTAACTAATATTTTTAGGATTTTGATCAATGTTTTATTAGATGCTTCAGCTTGGCCATTGCCTTGTGGATAATAAGGAGTAGACCATCTATGTTGGATCTTATATTTTTGACATAATTTCTTAACATCTTTATTCTTAAAGCATGTACCATTGTCAGAGATGAGATTAGATGGAATTCCAAATCTGCAAATAATTTGATTAAAAATAAATTTAGAAACTTGAACTCCTATGCAAGAAGCTAAAGGTATAGCTTCTACCCACTTTGTGAAATATTTTGTTGTTGTTATTATGAATTTGTGACCATCAGAAGAAACAAGATTGATTTTACCAATAATATCTAAACCCCATTTAGAAAAGGGCCAAGGAGAGGCTATAGCTTGGAGTTCCTGAGCAGGAGCATGGACAAGGTCAGCATGTCTTTGACACTTGTCACAATGATGCACATAATCATTGGCATATTTTTCCATGGAAGGCCAAAAATATCCCATTCTAAGGAGCTTTTTAGCAATGGCACTTCCACTAAAGTGTCCTCCATAGGATCCATCATGGGCTTCACTTAAGGCTTTCTTAGACTCTTCTAGGTTAAGACATCTTAACAATATACCCTCAAAATATCTTCTATATAAAGTATTACCAACAATTACGAAGTGAACAACTCGCTTACGTAATAGCCTACGCTGGTTTCTATCTAACCCTTCAGGGAAGGTCCCATTCTGCAAAAAGTTAAAGATATCTATATACCAAGGCTCTGGGGTAATCTCATTGACCAAAAATACATCTAATGGTTCTAAACAAGACTTAGAAGAAGTAGGTTCTTGGAGTTTATGAATAATGATAGTAGCATACTCATCATCCAACTCCAAAGGCAATAGAGAAGCAATCGTAACCATAGCATCGACGACACGGTTGCTAGTTCTAGGAATAGCTTCTAAAGTTACTTTTTCAAACAATGATATAAGCTTAAGGACATATTCTTTATAAGGATGAAGTTTCTCATCTCGTGTCTGATAAAATTCATTGATTTGATTTATTACGAGCTGAGAATCTCCAAAAACTAATAAGATTTTAATTTTTAAAGCTAAAGCGGCTCGTAATCCGAGGATTAGAGCCTCATACTCTATAGTATTATTAGTACAAGCAAACTATAATTTAAAAGATAAAGGAATAAGGTGCTTTTGAGGAGATATTAATATAATACCTGCACCTGCACCACTCATACATCTAGCTCCATCAAAAAACAATGTCCAAGTTTTCCAATGATCTTCTTCTAAATTAAGGCATTCATCAAGAAATTCAATGTTCATGGGATGAGTAGACTCTAAAGGTGCAACAACTAACTGATCTGCTATAACTTGGCCTTTTATAGATTTTTGGTTGATAAATGTGAGTTCAAACTCACTAAGAGCAAGAACCCACTTAGTTGTGCATCCTGATAAGTAAGGTCTACTCATCAAGTACCTTAATGGATCAGATTTAGCAATGACATATGTTTTTTGACTAAGCATATAATGATGCAACTTCTATGTAGAAAACACAACTGCTAGACAAAGATTTTCTAATGGAGTATATCTTGTTTCATAACTTATTAAAGTTCTACTTATATAATATGTGGCTCATTCTTTCTTTTCATCATCCATTTGAGCCAACATAGCTCCAAGTGCAAGTTTCAAAGCAGAGATATATAAAATGAAAGGACAATCTGGTCTAGGTGGAACAAGCACTGGAGGATTGAGAAGATATTGTTTAATGCTATCAAAAGCTTCTTGAAATTCTTTATCCCATTGAAAGGAAATGTTTTTCTTAAGCAATTTAAGAAAAGGTTCTGTTCTATCTGCCAATTTATCAATGAAGCGACGAATAGCTTGTAATTTTCCTTGTAAGCT
The DNA here is from genome assembly GCA_028583015.1 of Wollemia nobilis. Classification (NCBI taxonomy): domain Eukaryota; kingdom Viridiplantae; phylum Streptophyta; class Pinopsida; order Araucariales; family Araucariaceae; genus Wollemia; species Wollemia nobilis. The sequence goes on from JAQPPZ010001769.1 coordinate 596,997, forward strand.
TCTTAATTATGATATGTTTTTAGGAGGTGGCATATCATGGATAGCCTTAATATTTAGAGGATCTATTTCTATGCCTCACATAGAAACAATAACTCCTAATAATTTCTCAGATTTTACTCCAAATACACATTTGTCTGGGTTTAAACGTATCATATATTCTCTTAATCTATCAAACACTTTTCTTAAATCATTAATGTGATCATCTTCTTTAGCTGAATGAGCTATAATATCATCTACATAATCATGCAAGATATCATACATCATATCATGAAAAATATATGTCATAGCTCTCTGATAAGTTGCACCAACATTCTTTAATCCAAAAGGCATTACTTTCCAATAGAACGTTCCCCAAGGAGTAATAAAGGTTGTTTTAGCTTGGTCTTCAAGAGCTATTCTAATTTGGTTGTATCCTAAAAAACCATCCATAAGGGACAACATCCCACTCCCAACTATAAAATCTATGATTTGATCCATATTAGGGAGAGGAAAGTCATCTTTAGGGCATGCAACATTAATATCTCTAAAATCCATGCAAACCCTAATCTTAGTAGCTTCTTTCTTAGTTACTGGAACAACATTTGATATCCACTCAGCATAGTCAATAGCTTGTATAAAAGTTACATTCAAAAGCTTTTCTAGCTCACTTTTAACTAGTAGTGCTACTTTAGGATGCATTTTTCTGAGTTTTTGCTTTACAGGTTTAGCATCAGGGCGCACTACTAAATGGTGCATAACTACAGAAGGATCTAGGCCTAGCATATCTACGTATGTCCAAGCAAAAACATCAGAATATTCTGTAAGGAATTCAACATATAGCTTTTGTTTTTCTTCACTTAATTCAGATCCAATTTTGACCATGCGAGGGTTTTCTTCTGTTCCAATGTTAATTTTTATAAAATTTTCTACAACAATATTTAATTCTCTTTCAAATTTGGGTGGTGCGGGTGACACCCCCATTTCTTGTAATTCTTCTAATGTGCATTTAGCTAACTCTTCTTGAGGAGTAGTAGCTTCTATATGAGCTATACATGGCATTGATCCATCAAAGAAGAATTTATTTCTTAGAACTTCATCAAGAGATATATCATGACAGATATCTCCTTCTAAACATTCATCCATAGAAGCAATCATTTTTGGGTAAACCATAGTCAACATATTACAAGTATGTGTTCTTTTAAGAAGTTCTTTTTGTTCCATATACTCTTGATATGTTATAAGGTGGTCATCATCTTCATATGGGAATGGTTCTATTTTTGTAGGAATATAACCAAGACCACATCGGGTAGGCCATTCTTCGACCTCCAAAGGTTCTTTTATACCATTTTCATGAGGTCCTAAACCTTTACCTCTATAACCCATATTACACATCATTGGTTTTGATTTTATATATCCATTAGAGAAGTAACACTTAGCAAATCCATCTTGATCAACTGTAAATTCTACAATTGTAATTTTACCCCAATCATACCCTGCATATACAAAGTCACAACTCTCGATATGACAAATGCTTCCTTTATTTGGTAAGCCTAATGTTCGGGGAGATGGTGGTAACTTAGATAATACCAAGGAATCTTGGGTAGCAAAATTAACCTCTTCTATAGTTGCAAGTATTGAAGATAAATCTGGTAATACTTCATCCGAAGTGGCATATGAAGTAGATGGACTATCCTCCTTAACTGGTTCTTTAGATGCTATGAATTTAAATATTGTGGACTCAGGAGGTGAGTCTGCTATTACAGATTTAGGAAATGGATTAGATATAGGCTCAGAAGGTGATGATGATAATGATGTAGAATTTGTTGATGTTGATGTTTTAGATTGTGTTTTTAATGATGTGGATTTAGAAGGTGATGATGATTTATACTTAGAAGGTTTTGATGATGAGGGTGTACTAGGATGAACATAATACAGAGCAGGATAAAACGAAACTCCTATAGGCTTCGTCGTAGCACACATATCAAATGGCCTAGGATCACCATGAATGGTGACTAATTGGTTTTTAAATTCAAATTTAACACATTGATGTAATGTGGAAGGCACTGCTCTCATTGCATTGATCCAAGGTCGACCTAAAATAATGTTGTACGATGCAAAACAAGGTACAACAAACATAGTCGTATCCAAAATCCTTGGCCCAACTTGCAATGGGATCTTCATGACTCCACATGTTTCTTGAGTTTCATCATTAAATGCTTTGATGATCATTTCAGTATTTTTCATATCTTCTTTCTTAAATCCAAACCTTTGAAAGAAATCATAGGTGCATATATTTAATGATGATCCATTATCAATTAAGACTCTTTTAACTCCTACATCTCCAATCAACGTTGTAATGTATAAAGGATTATCTCCATACAAGCTTTGAGGAGGAATATCTTTATCATGAAAATCTATGAAATTTATTTCATCCAAAGTTACAACATTTACTACAACATTAGGTTCAATATCTTCAGGTACCATCATCTTGCTTAAAGTTCTCATTAATTCTTCCCTATGTATAGAAGAAGTTCTTAAGAGATCCAAAAGAGATATTCTTGCTATGATGGTAGCTAATTGTTCATTAATATCATATGGAGATCTTTGTTGTGAACTTGTCACATTATTTGCTTTAGTAGGAGCTTTTAATACAAATGGATTTGTCTTCTCATTGTGACTTTGATCTTGAGAATTTTGGTTTTGTGCTTGTTGTCTTGTAACAACTCCGATGGTACCTACAATGTTACTATGTCATGGGTTACCAAAATGGGGTCTAGCATTTTCTGCTTGCTCATTTGAAAGCCATTGTTGAGATGATGGTCTAGTAGTTACCCTTCTTGGGAATGGTTCTTCTGGAACTAATAAATCCGTAATAGGTGTGACTTGATCTGATTCATACTCAGAACTATTTGAAGCAATCTCTAATTCACTTCCTATTTCACTTTCTGTGTCACTTTCTAAGGATGCACTTTGGCAAATTTTTAGAGGTCTAATAGTGACTAGGGATTCAATAGTTAGACATGTT